>CM031234.1:1015987825-1016587825 GCA_018340775.1 Taxus wallichiana var. yunnanensis
AAATTAAAGAAAAATTAATCACTACCCAAATATCGAGAGGACCTAATTGGGAAAAACCTTTTCACATCCAAAGAGATGCCTCAAATAACTCCATTAGTGCGAGTTTTTGGGACAAAAAGATGAAGAAGGGGAAATTTATGCTATTTATTACCTCATTAAAAATATTACTCCCGCTAAAAGAAATTACACCACCATTAAAAATAATTTCTCGCCGTTGTGATCTATGAATTAATAAATTCGAGACATTATATCACCAGTACAAAATATTTGTACATACAAGATCACTCAAGTAATTAGGTACTTAATGAACAAACCAATGGTTAGAGGTAGGATAATTAGATGGTTATTACTTTTACAAGAATTCGATATTACCATAGTAGATAATCTAGGAAAATCTAATGTGGTAGCTAATTTCTTTTCAAAATTAACCACTACAGGGGAACAAGATCCGAGTAAGGAAAAAATTTCTAGATGAACAATTGTTTGCTATTTCAAATTGATACACCATGGTTTGTCCGATATGGAAAATTATCTTACAACAGGAATTTTCCTCCTTCTTTCACTAAGAAACAAATGAAGAAGTTGATCAAAACTAGTGCACAATTTAAATGGTTACATGGAATGTTATTTATATGTGGTCCTGATTTGGTTTTATGCAAGTGTATGATAGAAGATGAAATATTTGACATAATCAAGGCATGCCATTATGAACTAGTGTGGATGACACTTTTCGTTGAAAATAAAAACTCATAAAATACTTGCATGCTCGACTATTGTGGTCATCTCTATACAAAGTCATGGAAGAGATATATCAAGCGGTGTGATCCTTTTGTCAAAGGATGAGACAACCAAATTTTACCAATGAACTCAGTAACCTCAAGTAGTGATTGAACCATTTGAAATACGGGGTTGGATTTTGTTGGTCTCTTTAGTCATCCTTCATAAGGAAAAGAGCACATTCTTGTGTGTATTGATTATGTGACAAAGTGGGCAGAAGTGTAGGCTTTAACAAATGCCAATCTTAAGAAGCAGTTTCGATTTCCTTGGAACATAATTATGGTAAAGTTTGGTACACAAAGAAGTATAGTTTTAGATCAAAATACATTCATGTCTAATATGATCCAATCCTTCACAATGCATGATCGTATCAATCATAGGAAGTCATCTCCCCTATCATCCACAATGAAATAGACAAGTTGAAGTAACAAAACAGAGAATTGGAAACATCCTTACCAAAACAGCTTGGGAGTAGAAGAGATTGGGTAAAGAGACTACCTAAAGTCATCTGGGCTTATAATACAACTTGGAAGACTGTAACATGATTTTCACTACATGAGTTAGTCTATGGGAAAAAGCCCTTGTTTTTATTGAGTTTCAAATAAAGACATTGAGGACAAAAATTAAAGTGGGTATTGAGTTGAATGCAACTCAAAAGGAGAGAATTCTTCAACTCAATGAATTGGATGAGTTGAGAATGGAAGCACTTCAACAGACAGAGATAATCCAAGATCAAAGAAAACAATGGCATGACACACATATCAAGAGAAGGAAATTCAAGGTAGGAGACTGGGCATTACTATTTGATTCCAAATACCAATAATTCAAAGGAAAATTGAGAACCAAATGGTTGGGACCCTATCAGATTGAGCAGATATTTGACAATGGTTATATTCAGTTACTTCCTATTGATGGCAGTAGAAGGACACTTTTGGTCAATGGACATAGGCTAAAACTTTATAGGAAGCCTCCTACTAAGGATGAATTCTTGAGGAAGATTGAAGCAAATAAATAATTTGATCATATAGAAGGATCCAATTCTTCCAAAATGATCAAATAATTAGATGGATTGATCCGTAATAAAGGGAATAGAAAAAACCAAAGAATTCAACATTCTCTCCCACCAAAAAAAGAGAAAAAATAAAAGAGAAGGAATGAAACTAGTAAATGGCACTCTCTTCCCCTAAAAATTATCTCAAAGATCAATTGAAAACCAAAAATGGCGGTTGATCTCCTCAATAAATGGCTAATTCAAAATAAAAGGAACTCATTTGGAATTCGCAGATGTATTTTCTAACCATTTTTCCTTTTGTTTCAATTTAAGCAATGATGAGTCATCATGATGGAGGGATTACATCATCAAGGATGATAATTATGTTTGTAACTTATTAAAGGTTAGATTAAAAGTTTGTAATTGTGATTGGATTTGATTTAAAAGTTGGTAGGATGAGTCATCTATTATACATTATGATTAAAAGTAAGTAATCATGACGATGATGTCATGGAACAAAAGTGGTGGAATATTTATAATGAGCTATCATTTGTGTAGAATAAACAAAGTGAAGAAGTAGTTGTAGAAAAACTCTCAAGGAAGAAGCAGAATTTCTGCACTAAGCACAACAATTCCGCAGCCTAAACCTATTCGCCCGTAGCTAAGAAAATAGTTCTATAAGCTGATCCGGATAGAGTAATAATTTGTAGGAGAAAAATTGAATCGCCCTTTTTAGCATGGGGATTAAAATAAGTCGAACTTGAGGATGATACCCAACTTGCAGATAAAGAAGTGGAAGCTATCTTTGAACAAGTAAGGTGGTTGGAATTATTGAAAAAGTTCTTGAAGTATAACGATGAATTGGTAAGAGAATTCATTAAAAATTTAGAACAATCTAGAAAAAGGTTAGACCTATTGTAATTCCTTTTCTATGAATACAATAAGAAATGTATCAGTGTGCCAATTGTGCATGTCTCAAATCTGTCAAAGGGACATTAAAAGAACTGGTTGAAGCCCTGCTACAAGAGGGGGAAACTAAACCCCAATATATTTAAAACACTAAGAAAATCATAAAATGGGTCAGAAGGGCCAGCTTTCCCAAACCCTTTGATAGAGTAGAATTTTGGATAGTGAAGTATTTAACTTGTGATGGTCAATTTAGGTCGGTGGGAAAATAAGTCCAGAAGATGCTCATAAATCTTAGATATGGAGCTACAAAACTAGAATATATAGTAAACCTTCCAAGGTTTATTTTTTAATCCATCAAGACAATGGCCCAGAGGTATTCCTAGGGTGTTGGAACAATCAGACATCATGGGTTAGTTCATTTGGTTTGCCAAGCACCATTTTCTTTCAAAGAAAAATGGGAGAAATTTCTTAACAAGTTTAAGCAATGCCCCGATATTATCGGGAGGGAAATACCGACTCCTTTTTCTCCTATAACTAATTTGGAAATTAATACCCCTACAGAGGAAAATAAGGCAATAGGGGGAGAATACACCAAAAAGAAGAAGATCGGAAGAAGGATTAAAACTACGAGAACTGTTGTACCTTTAAAAGAAACTCCTTCCTCTGTAGCAGCTCAAGAGAGCTAATATCTATCTCTCCTGATGTGATTCACCTAGGCAAGAGCAAAAGTGATAATCATAAGAAGCTCTAGGAGGAAACCCACTTTTGGAAATTTTGAAGCTCCTCAGAAGAAGAAAGAAGAGGATAAGTTTTTTTTTTTTTGAAGTGTCTACAGAGAAAGGAGAGAAACTAAACTGGGTCTAGGTTGCAAGACATCAAGTTTTCACTAATAGGGTTCTAGAACAAGAAGTCCAAACTACTACAAACATATGTTTTCCTTCATTAACTAATATCAAGTTCACAAGGTTCAAATTTTAGGGTTATGTTTTAGTTAGGTTCAGGGAGTAATTTACCCCATGCCTGCTCTCTAACAGGCTCAGAGTTTCAACTAGATTTTCTCCTACTTAACACTTCCAAAATTTCCCTAAACCATTCCCAATGGATAGGAAATTTTCTCACCTTTCCAGTGATATAAAGAAGTCCTCCTAACTCCTTGTAGAACTCAAGATATGAGTGGGCGGAGTTCTAGGGAAAATTTTCCCTTAGGGGACACGTGTCAAGAGGAGGGGAAAGTGCCTTGAACGGGTTGGTGGGTCGTGGGGTGGCTTAGGGAAATTTTCCCATCACATAGCTCAAAGGTCACAAAACATCTCGGTGCCCCCTGTGGGTCCTTTAGGACACATGTGTCACTCTGGCGATTAAGTGGAGAAAGGGGAAGGGAAGGGTGGAGTGGAGGTGAAGGCTTTAGCGCCTCTTTGCCAAAATGCCCACAAGGGAAAATTGGTCCAGAAGAAAAGATGCCATGGGTCACACGCACACTAGTGGAAAAGGGAAAGGGTGGATGGAAGAAAGTCCAAGGGGAAGAAAAAAAAGAGGTGTGGGCGCGTGGGGAGAATTTAGGGAGAAGGCGGAGTTTTCCCAAGAATTTAAGAAAACAAAGGCCAAAATCAAAAGACAAGGGTCTCCCCCTACCCCTCCACCCCAAAGTGCCACATGGCACCTTCTCATTGCCAGTGGGGCATGGGCCAAAATGGAAATTTTCCCCAAAATGAAAAAAAAAGGTTAAGGTTAAAAAAAGAACCGCACCTCTACCGTAGCCCCAAGAGGACACATGGCACCTCGATTGGTTGTGGGGGCTGGTGGAGGAAAAAGTGAAAATTTTCCAAGGTCAAAATTTTAAAAAGATAAGTTAAAGTTCAGAAAGAGTCCGCCCTTCCACCATGCCATGTGGTAGCACGTGATTGGTTGCATGGCCGGCAGGGTTGCAGGGGTAAAATGGGAAAATTTTCCCAAGGAAAAATTTTCAAACGACAAGTTAAAACTTTGGTCCGCCCCTCCGAGGTGCCACGTGGTAGATCCCGATTGGTTGAGGGATGGCGGGGTGGTGGAATTTTTAGGGAAATTTTTCCAAAGTTTAAAATTTAAATTTTTAATAGTTAGATTAAATTTTATTACCTTTTGAATGCCAAATTGAAGTAAAACTTCAAATGGCCATAACTTGAGCTAGAAAGCTCGGTTTTGGGAAAACGAGGACTTTTAGAAAGATCTCGATGCCCTCTTTACATAGAAGTCATAAATTTGGAATTTGATGAAGTTTGAGGGGTAAATTTTGAGAAACCAATCTGCAGGGTTTTAATTTGCAAACTGGCAATTTTCAACTTTTCAATTTGGTTAAATTAGATTTCCTCCTTCACTCAACATGTCAAACAGACATGGAGGATTGGTCTAGGGAGGGTTTAGAGTGTTTTTGGAGAGTTGATTTGTCCAATTGATTCAATTTTGAAATTTTTCAACAGTAGACAGAAAAATGACCCAGGAAGGGATTTGATTCAATTTTGCAATGGTTATATTGTTTTCTTGAGTTTTCTTTGTCAAGTTGGGTTCAATAATGTCTTAGCATGTTAACTTATAACATTTTTAAGTTGATTACTAAGTGTAAGTATGAACTGTTCATTTTATTTAAAAGTGAATTGCCAGATTGATGTTTATGACTGTGAACTATTCCTTTTGAGTTTGTCTATTAATTTTATCATTTGAATGTGTATATGGATTCCTAAACTAGTCAAAAACATTTAATTGAATTCAATCAACCATTCAATAGTAATTATGCAAAGCCTTATTTCTAAATTCAACTCATTCCAAGAGAACAATACACTATCTTTTATTTCATACGCATGCTTCTTTTTCAAACAACAACTTCCAAACTTTAACAACAAATCCAAATCCAATACACCATACAAATTTGAGTAAAAAAAGGCAATCTTTTATTGATCAACAATTACATCTTTACAACTTTTCCTTTCCATTTGGTTTCAAAGATACAAATACAATGCATGTAACATCATTTACATTTCTTTTCCAAAACAGAGAACAAATATAAATCTCCTTTACATTTCTCAGTCCAATTTCAATCTTCCATTATCAATACAAATGGTTTCACATTACAATTATTATACAACTCAACCACTCAAAGTGGGAAGGATCACAATAAACTTGCTCAAAGGATGGGACTATCAAACTGTATAATCTTCTTGCTCCAAAACAACATAGCATGCTAGTTTCTCCATCTTTTCATCTTTGATCACAACAAGGAAGGGGAAAGGCAATGCTCTCCACCCAACCAAGACATCCAATGAGAAGGGAGAAGCCATCCTTCCTCATTGGCCCCGAGCCCCAACCATATTGAAATAGAGAATGAGAATCAACTCATGGAAACAATGGCTTCCACAAAAAACAAGCAACATTCTTTCACATGCATAAATCAACAAGATACATAGTCAAGCAAAGACAACTAGTTCACAACTATGATTGGAAACCATTCACACAAAACATAGGCTTGATCAAACAAGCCAACAAGAGAAAGGAACTATGGGGAACTACTTATGCCTCCCTATTTGGAATTGGGCATCCACCTAAATCATACCACCAATAAACATATCAAATCCCATAAACCTTATGCCTCCCAACCCCTCCTTATGCCCCCCAAAGTTTTCTCCTTATGCCCCCAAGAGTAAGAAATGCAAGCAGTTTCTTTTCCAAGGTGGATCCCAATCCAAAACTCCCTCCACAATAAAACTGGTGCCATTGGCAATCCCTTATGCCCCCCATTGGAAATCCCCATAGCCTTCTCCTACACCATGTCCTAAGCAGTCTACCCAACCAGCCAAGAACACAAAACACATTCACCATTTAAACATGCATGCAAGAGAAAGAAAACATTTAAAAACAAGCTCAAGATCCTACCTCTCCATAATGGAGTTTGTTCCAAGATCCACAAGCTTTCCAAATGCCCAAAAATAGTTCAAAACTAGAAATGCTCAAGCATGTAAATGACTCCAACTTCTTCCACAACAAGCTCCCAAAACAACAAGCAAAAAAAATGCCCCCAAGAGGAATGAACAAAGTTTCAACAACCACAAATAAGCAAGGAGTTGCACTTTTAAAGGAGAGGGAAGAGAAGAGGATGATGTGGATCCATGTGGGATGCCACATCATTCTTCCTCAACCCCAAGAGTAATTCAACATCATGCACCTAAACACAATAAATAAAAATGACAATTTAACTTACACACTCCAAAATAACCCATACTCCAAAAGGACTGAATTTAAAACATGTAAGAGAAGTGCAATTAAAACTTACATTTAGTCATTTCAAAATGCATTAAAAGGCCTAAATTTAACCTCCAAACCATAGGTATGGTTGGTGAATAATTTTAAGAGGTGTGGGACAAGCTTAACTTGTCCCAAAAGCCTCCAAATTAGCCTCCAAGGACAAATTGAATTCCTAAGAGGATGAAGTGTTTAACACTCCAAAAATCTATCTTACATTCTCTTACATATCCCTTACACCTTCTTACACATTTCTTACACACTCTTCCAACATTAACATTTAAAATCAACAACTTCATTAATTACATTCCATATCCCAATTTAATTTAATTAAAGTTTAACTATATGATCTCTCACATTAATCTACCACATTTAAATTAATTACAAGAAGGAACACATTACTAATAAAATACATACAACAATAATTAAAAAAAGGAACACATAATAAAATACATATCCCATGGTCACATATAATGGAAATCCCCCATGGGAATCCCTAACAACACACACACACAAAAAATAGTTGCCATGGTGACCTTGTTGATTTCACCCAGAATTCTAATATGGTTAGTCTCCAGTCCCCGACATTGTTGTGATTTTTAACCTGTAAAAATGTAAATACCTCCTTCGGCCTTGTGGCCATATCAGAACATCCAAAATGATATAAACAACATTTCAAGATCATCTAAACACATGAATCACAACAATATCAAGAATTCAACATTATCATTTTTAATTCATAAATCAACTATATCATCATCTATACTATTCCATACTAGGTCTACTCAAAATATCAAATGTCACAAGTCCAAATCAACATCTATAATATGTCCATGTCAATAGTCTATCATCATCCACATATCAAAATGTCTCTAGTAACCATCATGCATACTAACTGAATCTCAGATCAATAATAATCCATGATCTAACATCTAACCATCATACTAAAACAAAACATAATAGTGTCCATAATATGATCAATAGTATCAAAATTAGTATCTAAAAGTGTCAAAGGGAAGTGGGCACTACATCCCCCTCCCCTTAGACTTGACTTCCTCCTGGAAGTCACTAGAACAAATGTGGAAACTACACTCGTAATATTGTGGCATCCTCCCAAGTGGCTGTAGTCTCATCATATCTGTCCCACTGCACCCGTACCTGATCAAATCTCTCGCCTCGAAGGCCCAGGGTCCTGTGATCTATGATATGGATGGGCTCCACCATCACCTTCCCCGATCCTACACCTGTAATGATGTCTAGTCCAACACATGAGAAGGATCTGTAATGTACCTCCTAAGGACAGAAACATGAAACACATCATGTATGCGAGACAAGCTAGGTGGAAATGCTAGATGGTAGGCCAAAGGGCCGATACGCTCCAAGATCTCAAAAGGACCAATGAATCTAGGAGCTAACTTAGAACCTTTTCCATAATGGATAGGGCTCTTATGTGGTCTAACATGAAGGAACACCTTCATGCCCACATCAAAGCTATGGTCAATCCTATGCTGATCCACATACTTCTTTTCCTATCTCTGTGCCTCCTGCAATCTCTACCTGATCAACACTACCTGTTGCTCCATGTCCTACAAAAGAGCTGGTCCAAGAGATACTTTATCCTCTAACCTATCCCAACTAAGGGGTGTCTGCACTCTACCATACAAATCCTGAAAAGGAGCCATGCCTATAGAACTCTGAAAACTATTATTGTAGGAAAACTCCACTAAGTATAGGTACTCCTCCCACTTAGACTGTTGATCCATCACATACATCCTAAGCATATCCTCCAAAATATGATTCACTCACTCAATTTTTCCATTTTCTCAAGGGTGATATGTTGTGCTGAAGTTAATCCTCGTCCCGAGGACATACTGCATGGTAGTCCAAAAGTGTGAAGTGTACAAAGGATCGCGGTCACAAATGATCTTCCATGGAATCCGTGTAACCTGAAAATCTCATCTAAATATACTGTGCCACTACTCTAGCTATATAAGTGGTCTTCACCAGAGAAAAGTGAGCCACTTTTGTCAATTTATCAACCGTGACCATAATGGCGTGGTGATATCTCGACATAGGTAGCCCAACAATGAAATCCATGGAAATGGTGTCCCACTTCCATTTCGGTATGGCATGAGGATAAAGAAGACCTATTGGATGTTGATGCTTGGCCTTAACCCTCTGGCACTCTAAACACCATGACACAAACTGAGCCATGTCTCGATGAAGTCCTCTCTAGTGGTATAACTATCTCAAGGTAGCGTGCATCTTCTTCACCCCAGGATGGGCTGAATAGGGTGCATGATGTGCCTCTACCAAGATGTCCTGCCTCAAGCCTCCATCTCTGGGAACATATATCCTACCTCTGTGTCCTGAGAAGACCATCTACCTCTAAGGAAAAACCATCAAACTTCCCCTCAAGGGGTCTCTGTGACTCGATCTCTACTCGTTTGTAATGTAGAAGTTGTCAAGAGGAAGTTGTTGAAGAATCCTGCTCCACAAATTTGTGCTCACTGAGGTGGCCATAGCCACATGTCTCATCTACTGAGAGCATCTACTACCACATTCTCCTTCCCCTTCACATGCTCTATCTCCATGTCATACTCACAAAGCAACTCCATCCAACGCACGGCCGACGAGTGTTTAGATTGGGTTGCGTGAAGAGGTGGTGAAGACTCAAATGATCTATCCTGAGTGTGAATCTCCATCCAAGAAGGAAATGTCTCCATCTAACCAAAGCATGCACAACTTCTATAAGCTCAAGATCATGGGTAGGATAATTAAGCTCGTGATCCTTGAGTTTGTGAGACTCAAAAGCTATAACCCTGCCATCCTGCATCAACACACCTCTAATCCCTGCTAAAGAAGCATCTGTGTAAACAAAGAACTCACCCTGTGGATCCGACACTGCAAGAATGGGTGTTGTAGTGAGGCACTCCTTTAGTGTCTCGAAGGCTGATCACATCTTTCCACCAAACAAACTTCTTCCCTTTCCTCTCGAAGGAAGTGATGGGGTGTGTAATCGAGAGAAGTCTGAACAAATCTCCATATAGTAGTATCCTACTAATCCCATGAAGCTGCACACCTCGGTCACTGTAGTGGGTGTTGGCCAATCCATAATGGCTCTAATCTTGGAAGGATCGACTGTGATACCTTCCCAGAAATAATATGACCCAAATACTGCACCTCTGACCTGAAAGAAAGCACACTTCTCCAAGTTCCCGTAAAGTTACTCTGCTCACGAAGACACTTGAAGAACACTGTGAAGGTGCCCTCATGCTCCTCATGTGTACATGAGTATATCAAAATGTCATCTAGGAAGATGAGCATGAAGTGATCTAAAAGGTCTGAATACCCCATTCATCAAACTCATAAACATAGGGGCATTCGTCAAACCAAAAGGCACCATTGTGAACTCATAGTGCCCATATCTCATGTGGAAGGTGGTCTTATGAATGTCCACCTCTAAAATCCTCAACTGATGGTAGCTTGACTTGAGATCAATCTTAGAGAACACCGTGGCTCCCTTCATCTAATCAAACAAGTCATCAATATGAGGAAGAGGATAATGATTCTTGATCGTTACCTTGTTCAACTAGTAGTAATCAATACACAACCGCAATGATCCATCCTTCTTCTTCACAAAGATCACCGGTGCACCCCAAGGGGATACACTAGGATGGATAAGGCCCTTCTCCAAAAGGCCCTCAAGCTACAACTTGAGCTCACAGAGCTCCGGGGTGGTCATCCGATAAGGTGCCCGTGAGATAGGCTCTGCTCCAGAACTAGATCTATATGGAAATCAATCTCATGTGGGGGTGGCATCCCAGTAGCTCCCCTAGAAAGACATCAGAAAACTCTCTCAAGATGGGATGATCATCTAATGATGGTCCACTAGACCCATCCTCTGATCTATCACTTGACTATAACAACATACATCTGACAACCCCATCACACACACCGCTTAAGCTGCATAGCGAGATGGTGTGAATAGAAATGGGTCTCCTGACCCCCGAGATCACCAACTCAACTCCTAAATCATCTACAAGCTATAGTCTTATGATAACAATCCATCCTAGCCCTATGTGTAGATAACCAATCCATACCTAAGATGACTCCATATGAGCCCAAAGGAAGAATATGGAGATCTGAGGTAGTGGTGAAAGGTCCCAAATCCACTACACACTCCTTAACTAAGGAGTCCACAGAGATCTTGGCTCCAGAAGCCATCTCGACATCCCAACTAAGACCTTCCTAACTGCCACTAGCCTGCATCACTCTACTAAAGATGGTGTAATGAAAGAATCAGAAGAACCAAAATCAAACAATACAGAGGTAGGAATACCACCAATGCTACTGTGGTCTCAATGATTGTGCTCTGGTGCTCTTACACTGGTGGTTCTCAACCACTACATAAATCTTGTGGCTACATCCCATGTCACCAACTATGGCTCTGAAACTTGTGCCTTACCCTTGTTAGGGTTCTGAGGACAATCTCTCCAAAATGTCCAACAACTCCACATCCAAAGCAACCACCTGATCCTCTCCAAGGAGTAGCACCTCCAAGTAGGTGCCCTAGAAGCCTATGGTGTGGATCTTGATGATATGGCTATGGTATGCTATATGGCTCTATTCGTGAGCTCTTATTGACTCGAGCTCTAGGTCCACCCTGTGTCCTGATGGGACCCCTAGGAGGAGGCCCCATACTCGACCTCTGTGCATCAGCTCTCTGTGGAGGTCTATAAGGTGGGTGGGACTACTACTACTATTGTTGTGGCCTAAAGGATGACTATGAGGAATGCTGACCACCACCAGGAGGAGGAGGGATATGACCCCCTTGATCTACCATCCTACATCTGCTGAATGCGGCTCTTGACTCGGTCTCTAGCCTGTTGGGTTTTACCCCGAGTCTCCTCTGCAATATAGGCCTTCTCAATGGCCTCTGCTAAAGTCTGTGGACAGTGAATCCACACTGCACCTCCAATATCCAAATTCAGGCCCCAGATGAACCTGTGAATCCACACCTGCTCATCCTGCATATACTCTACATATTGAAGTAGATCTAGAAATCTACTCTCATACTCTGCCATTGATAGAGAAGCCTGTCGGAGGTCATGGAACTGTCGATCCTCTACTGGATGAACCTCCATGATAAATACCTACTCTGAATCTCTCCTCAAATAGCTCCAGGTCACTATCTCTAAATCTACATAGAGCTTCTTCTCCTCTGTCCTCCACCATACTCCTGCTCCATCCCTCAGTAGATGGATCACAACACGAGCTTTCGTGTTGCTAGAACAAGGAAAATCTTGAAGCAACCACTCAAGCTCACTAGCCAGGCCTCTACCTGAAATCCACCTGTATCACCTGAGTAATGTGAGGGCCAAAGCTTTAGGATCTCCTGATGTGATCCGCTACTGTGGTCTGTCGGCCTCTAGGTCTCTGCACGCTCATCCCTAAGCCTAGGGCTCCGAGACCTCTCTATGCTCTGGAACTCTATCACCCTGTCTCCTAGGTGGTGACTCTACTGACTGACTCCACATGGGAGTTCTCTCCTCTATGCTCCTCACTGAGTTGAGGAGATACCTAACCTCGATAGAAGGAGCTCTATCATGACTAGCTGCATGTCCTCACCTAATCCTCTGTAGAGTGGCATTAACATCCTGAAGGGTCTGTAGAATCTGAGGTAGAATGGCTGCACACCCTGATCGATGGTGGTGGTGGTGGTGGTGGTGGTGGTGGTGAGTCTGAGTCCTGTGAAGGTTCCTCTCACTCCGTCTAAGCCTCCTACATAGACCAAAGCAAGAGTTAGTTCATTTTGCTAAGTTTTACACAACTTCCATGTTTACTAAAATATACAAATTCTTGCTAAGTTGTTTTCTAGATTTAAAGTGTGCTAGGTTTAAGTTTTCATGTCTCAAGTTTTCTAGTGTGCCCAATGGTCCAAGCCTTTGAACCACTACTCTGATACCAAACTGTAGTGCCCTGTTTAAACAACCACTTGAGACCCAAGAAACAACCTAGGGTTAGCTAGAAAATTATGGGATAATTTTTTTATTTGAAGTGTCTACAACTAGGTTGCAAGACATCAATTTTCACTAACAGTTCCAGAACAAACCAAACTACTACAACATATTTTTTCCTTCATTAACTAATATCAAGTTCACAAGGTTCAAATTTTAGGGTTAAATGTTTTAGTTAGGTTCAGGGAGTAATTTACCCCATGCTGCTCTCTCTAATAGGCTCAAGTTTCAACTAGATTTTTCTCTACTTAATACTTCCAAAATTTTCCTAAACCATTCCCAATGGATAGGAAATTTTCTCACCTTTGGTGATATAAAGAAGTCCTCCTAACTCCTTGTGGAACTCAAGATATGAGTGGGCGGAGTTCTAGGGAAAATTTTCCCTTAGGGGGACACGTGTCAAGAGGAGAGGAAAGCGCCTTGAATGGGTTGGCGGGTCGTGGGGCAGCATAGGGAAATTTTCCCATCACATAGCTCAAGGCACAAACACACTCCATGCCCCTAGGGACACGTGTCCTTGGTGGACATGTGTTCAAGTCTTGAGGCTTTAAGCCTCTTTCGCAAAAAAAGGGGAAGGAAAGGGTGGATGAGGTTGCCACATGTCAGTGTGCTAGTTAGCAAAGGGAAAATGGGGTGGTGGAATGGAAATTAGCAAGGAGAAAAAGAAAAAAGGATGCACGGGTTTGCACACCCGTGAAGAAGGAAATCTAAGGGGAAGGCGGAGTTGTGGGCCGCGGGGAGAATTTAAGAAATTTTTCCAAAGGCCAAAAATCAAAAAAAAGGAGGGTCCTCCCTCCTACCCCACCCCCCCAAAGTGCCACGTGGCACCTTCTCATTGGTTGCGGGCGTGGGCCAAAATGGAAAATTTTCCCAAAAATTTCAAAAAAGTTAAGTTAAAAAAAAATAGTGCCTCCCGTAGCCCAAAGAGGACATGGGCACCCCTCGATTGGATGTGGGCGGTGGAGGAAAAGTGAAAATTTTCCAAGGTCAAAATTTTAAAAAGATAAGTTAAAGTTTAGAAGGAGTCCCCCTTCCACCGTGCCACGTGGCAGCACGTGATTGGTTGCGGGCCGGTCGGGGTTGCGGGGTAAAATGGGAAAATTTTCCCAAGGCAAAATTTTCAAACGACAAGTTAAAAATTTGGTCTTCCCCTCCAAGGTGCCACGTGGAAGATGCTGATTGGTTGAGGGATGATGGGGTGGTGGAGTTTTTAGGGAAATTTTTCCAAAGTTTAAAATTTAAATTTTTAACAGTTAGATTAAATTTTATTACCTTTTGAATGCCAAATTGAAGTAAAACTTCAAATGGCCATAACTTGAGCTAGAAAGCTCGGTTTTGGGAAAATGAGGACTTTTCGGAAATCTCTCGATGCCCTCTTTATAAAGAGTCATCAATTTGGGAATTTTGATGAAGTTTAGTGGTTAATTTTGTGAAATCGAATCTGCAGGCTTTTAATTTGCAAACTAGCAATTTTCAAATTTTCAATTTGGTTCAAATTAGATTTCCTCCTTCACTCAACATGTCAAAAAGACAGACATGGAAAAATTGATCTAGGGAGGGTTTAGAGTGTTTTAGAGAGTTGATTTGTCCAATTGATTCAATTTTGAATTTTTTTCAACAGACAATAGAAAAAAATGACCTAGGAAGGGATTTGATTAAATTTTGCAATGGTTATATTGTTTTCTTGAGTTTTTCTTTGTCAAGTTGGGTTCAATAATGTCTTAGCATGTTAACTTATAACATTTTAAAGTTGATTACTAAGTGCAAGTATGAACTATTCATTTTATTTAAAAGTGAATTGCCAGATTGATGTTTATGACTGTGAACTATTCCTTTTGAGTTTGTCTATTAATTTTATCATTTGAATGTGTATATGGATTCCTAAACTAGTCAAAAACATTTAATTTAATTCAATCAACCATTCAATAGTAATTATGCAAAGCCTTATTTCTAAATTCAACTCATTCCAAGAGAACAATACATTGTCTTTTATTTCATACGCATGCTTCTTTTTCAAACAACAACTTCCAAACTTTAACAGCAAATCCAAATCCAATACACCATACAAATTTGAGTAAAAAATGAAATCTTTTATTGATCAACAATTACATCTTTACAACTTTTCCTTTCCATTTTGTTTCAAAGATACAAATACAATGCATGTAACATCATTTACATTTCTTTTCCAAAACAGAGAACAAATATAAATCTCCTTTACATTTCTCAGTCCAATTTCAATCTTCCATTATCAATACAAATGGTTTCACATTACAAATTATTATACAACTCAACCACTCAAAGTGGGAAGGATCACAATAAACTTGCTCAAAGGATGGGACTGTCAAATTGTATAATTCTTCTTGCTCCAAAACAAAACATGCTAGTTTTCTTCATCTTTTCATCTTTGATCACAACAAGGAAGGGGGAAAGGCAACACTCTCCACCCAACCAAGACATCCAATGAGAAGGAGAAGCCATCCTTCCTCATTGGCCCCCAAGCCCCAACCATATTGAAATAGAGAATGAGAATCAACTCATGGAAACAATGGCTTCCACAACAAACAAGCAACATTATTTCACATGCATAAATCAACAAGATACACAGTCCAAGCAAAGACAATAGTTCACAACTGTGATTGGAAACCATTCACACAAAACATAGGCTTGATCAAGCAAGCCAACAAGAGCAAGGAACTATGGGGAACTACTTATGCCTCCCTATTTGGAATTGGGCATCCACCTAAATCATACCACCAATAAACATATCAAATCCCATAAACCTTATGCCTCCCAACCCCTCCTTATGCCCCCAAATTTTCTCCCTTATGCCCCCCAAGAGTAAGAAATGTAAGCAGTTTCTTTTCCAAGGTGGATCCCAATCCAAAACTCCCTCCACAATAAAATTGGTGCCATTAGAAATCCCTTATGCCCCCCATTGGAAATCCCCATAGCCTTCTCCTACACCATGTCCTAAGTAGTCTACCCAACCAGCCAAGAACACAAAACACATTCACCATTTAAACATGCATGCAAGAGAAAGAAAACATTTAAAAACAAGCTCAAGATCCTACCTCTCCATAATGGAGTTTGTTACAAGATCCACAAGCTTTTTAAATTCCCAAAATCAATTCAAAACCAGCAATTCTCAAGCATGTAAATGACTCCAACTTCTTCCACAACAAGCTCCCAAAACAACAAGCAAAAAAATGCGCCCCCAAGAGGAATGAACAAAGTTTCAACAACCACAAATAAGCAAGGAGTTACACTTTTAAAGGAGAGGGAAGAGAAGAGGATGATGTGGATCCATGTGGGATGCCACATCATTCTTCCTCAACCCCAAGAGTAAGTCAACATCATGCACCTAAACACAATAAATAAAAATGAAAATTTAACTTACACACTCCAAAACAACCCATACTCCAAAAGGACTGAATTAAAACATGTAAGAGAAGTGCAATTAAAACTTACAAATAGTCATTTCAAAATGCATTAAAAGGCCTAAATTTAACCTCCAAACCATAGGTATGGTTGGTGAATAATTTTAAGAGGTGTGGGATAAGCCTAACTTGTCCCAAAAGCCTCAAAAAATATACTCCAAGTACAAATTCGAATTTCTAAGAGGATGAAGTGTTTAACACTCCAAAAATCTATCTTACATTCTTTTACATATCCCTTACACCTTCTTACACATTTCTTACACACTCTTCCAACATTAACATTTAAAATCAACAACTTCATTAATTACATTCCATATCCCAATTTAATTTAATTAAAGTTTAACTATATGATCTCTCACATTAATCTACCACATTTAAATTAATTACAAGAAGGAACACATTACTAATAAAATACATACAACAATAATTAAAAGGAACACATAATAAAATACATATCCCATGGTAACATATAATGGAAATCCCCCACATGGGAATCCCTAACAAAAACACACACATAAAAACAGTTGCCATGGTGACCTTGTTGATTTCACCTATAATTCTAATATGGTTAGTCTCCAGTCCCCTGACATTGTTGTGATTTTTAACCTACAAAAATGCAAATACCTGCTTCGACCTTGTGGCCATATCAGAACATCGAAACTAGTATAAACAACATTTCAAGATCATCTAACACATGAATCACAATAATATCAATAATTCAACATTATCATTTTTAATTCATAAATCAACTACATCATCATCTTTACTATTCCATACTAGGTCTACTCAAAATATAAAATTTCACAAGTCCAAATGAACATCTATAATATGTCCATGTCAACATCTATCATCATCCACTTATCAAAATGTCTCTAGTAACCATCATGCATACTAACTGAATCCAGATACTTATTGTCCACTCAAACAATTATGGGATGATACTTATAGGGAACTCAATGAAATAAAAACATCCAATGAGTACTTGAGAAGCAAGATGAAAGATGGAAAGAAATCAAGAAAGGAATGGGAAGAAAAGTTTTACAAAGAAGAAGAAGACAAATTTAAATGTTTTATAAAAATACAAATGGTTTGCATAATGAGTATTAAATTTTCTTACATACACGAGACCTTCTCCTACATATAGTGTGTTTCTAGAGGAACAATTCATTCGCTAGAAGCTGTCAAGAATTGCATGTTGCCTTCCAAATGATATTGAATATGATTCTATTTTCAAGATATCCTATTCTTTAACAAGTGCAGAGAAGAAAAATCTTCTCTGTGAATCCTATCTCTACAATCTTATGCTAGCAAAAAACACAGGCTTCATAATCAATTTGTATGTGGGAGAAAGCCAACTTAATGCATTTGTTTTTGTTCTTCAAAATTAGATTGCATAGAAGGAAAGATATTATGAGAATCTATTGAAAGCTATTTCATCTTGTCTTTTCATGAGGGCTCACTATGGTAAACCATCTTCTTTCGTTATACATTTTAGAACCCATGCCTTTGATAGACGATTCAAGACACATTATCTTTCCATTTTATAGAAAATTATTGATGCCTTCACCTCTTATGAGGAGGAAAATTTCAAATATATTTATGAAGGATGTTTGAAAATATGGGAGCTTCTCATGGTTGCCTTGAGGAAAAAAGAAGTAATATATTCCACAAATTTGATTTGGAGTTTGGAAAGAGAAAAATATTTATGCACACTAATTCCTCAGATCAATGAAAAGCATAAGGGCATATGGATGGGAATGCAAATGAGGCAACCTTTACTTCTCACCCCCATGTCTCCATGGAAAAACAAAGAACCTCAAGATCCTACTCAATTTGAGGAATGGTAGAGGAAAGTAGAAGCAGGAGCAGGGTATAATACTTCTAAACTAAAGCATTGGAATATTCAGTTCCAGCCATTTGACCTGAGCAGTCAAATGGAATGTAGAATCTATAACCCCAGATTTCAAGAGTAAAGTTTGTAAGGGGACTTACAAACAAGTAAGTATAGGGGAGATGATAAGGTAAGAATATGTCTTGTTAATGTACAATAAATGATCTTATTCTACTCTCCTTTTTGTTAATTTTGACTGCATTTTGTGACTTTTGTTTGATCTAATATAAGTTAGGATGTAATTGTACATCTTTTGTTGATTGTAGTTATAACGTTTAAAAACTTTATAATTCCTAACAAAGTGCTTTGGAAATTTAGTTTTGTAATAAAAAGGTCACAATCAATCGGAGGAACAAAGTATGAAGTGGTCATCATGTTTTTGGAAGCATCGGTTTCAATAAGGCTTAGTTTCGGAACTTAGGACTTAGTTCGAAACTCCATTACACGCTTATGAGCTCTATCACTTAGTTCAAGAACTTTTGGACTTAGTTCGAAACTCCAATACTTAGTTCCATAATTTTCATACTTAGTTCGGAAATCTTGCATGTAGCTCTGGAATGCTCACGGTTAGATCTAGAACAATTTCCTTTAGTTCCAAAACTTCTCTAAGGTTTAGAAGCGGTAAGAATATGTTTATTCCAAACAACGTACAGTGATTTAGCAATCAATGATCCTTTCAATCAGAAGCAAATTAGAATATTTTCTAATTCTTCATACTCACAGATCCAGGTATAACTATCATACAGTTGTACATCCAGCCAGGTTCCAATTCAACATCTATTTTGGGCATGATTTGGTTCCATCTGAACTAGTAGGACATCTATATCAGTAATTGTACCTTCGGAAGGAGTATATATATGTAGACTGTAGATAGATTTAGGATATAATATAGAGATAGATCAATATACATATATACAAACACATACATATAGAAAGAGACAAGACGTCCTTGTAATGCAAAATATTTTATCAATAAAATATCCATTTATATTTTGAGATGATGTAGTGCTCGCTTCAAATTACCACTTGAGACCAAGAAACAAACTAGGATTAACTGGAAAGAAAATTATGGAATAATTTTTTTTGATTAGGAGAGTCTACAACTAGGTTGTAAGACACTAGTTTGAACTAACAGGTTCCGGAATAGATTCTAGTTAACCCAACACAAGATTTCCATTTTTATCTTATAACAAGTTTACAAGGTTCCAATTTTGAGGTTACAAGTTTTACTTAGGTTCAGGGGAGAAATTTATCCCCATGCCTCGATCTCTAATGGCCCTAAACTTAAACTGAATTTTTCACATACTTAGAGTTATCAAAACTTTCCTAAATTAGGCTCATTGGATAGGAAATTCTCTTACCTTTCCAACCATATAAAGAAGTCCTCCTAACTCCTTGTAGAACTCAAGTTATGGCCGGGCGGAGTTTTAGGGGAAAATTTTCCCTTGAAGGTCCGTGGGGTTAGGAAAAAAAAATGTCTCGCGCCCCGCCGATGCCCAAGTTGCCATGTGTCATCACGTGATTGGGCCGGGCTGGCGGGTTGTGGGGAAAATTTTGAAATTTTTCCCAAAACCAAAGTTTCAATTTTCCGAAGGAAAATTTTCCTCCATGCCTCTGCGCTTGCTCAAATGGCCACGTGGCACCTTGTGATTGGCCGTGGGTCGGCGAGAGAAAATTTAGATTTTTCGCCAAAGGGGGAAAAGGGTAAAAGACGTGCGTGGGCCCGTGCCTCCAAGGGGACACATGTCAACACCCTATTGGTTATGGGGTTGTGGGTCCGTGGGAAAAAACATGAAAATTTTCCCAAAGGAAAAAAAAGGGGTTAATTGTTTCCATTTTGCCTGTGCACCCTCTCTGCCACGTGTCAGCGCGTGATTGGTTCGGGGCCGCGGGGTTTGTGGAGAAAATTGAGAAATTTTTCCCAAAGGAATTTTTTTCAAAAACTAAGTTTTCAAGATGAGTCCACCCTCCGAAGTGCCACATGGAAACTTCTGATTGGTTGAGGGGTTTGCGGGGAAGTGGAATTTTTGGGGAAAATTTTCCTAAAGTTCAAATTTTGATTTTTATATGGTTAGATTTATTTTTGGCTGGCCATTTTGAAGTAAACACTTCAAATGGCCATGAATTTTGATAGGGGACTCCATTTTGGGAAAACAAGGACTTTTCAGAAAGCTCTCGAGTCCTCTTTGCATAGAAATCATAAATTTTAGAATTTGGTGAAGTTTCAAGGGTCAAATTTAAGAAATCAATTTGTAGGGTTTCACATTTAAAACTGGCAATTTTTCCTACTTGTAAGATTTGTTCAATTTTGATTTCTTCTTTTCAACATGTAAATTGAACATGGAGGAATGATATTGGGTGGATTTTAGATTATTTTAAGGTTCAATTTATGGATTGAGTTGCAACTGATATATTTTACATCCTTTGATGGGAAAGTGGTCCAACAAGTTCAAAAATTGATTTTGTGAAGTTCTAAAATGTCTTTCTCTGGTGTTGAGGTCAAATTGAATTCCTTATAACTTATTGCATCTAAATTGCATTGTTTCAATACTTAATTTAAGTTGCGAGATCTGAACCGCACATTTATTAGATAAAAATTCAATTGCGATTTATAAAAGAAAAGGAACATAGTTCATTTATTAACAACTGTAATGATTTATTTGCCACTTCCAAAACATGGTAAACTTATCAAATCTTGTCTAAAAATTAATTTATCCATCTTCTCATTCAGACAATAAGGCAACGTTTGGTATTTCAAATTTTAATAATTACAAGGAACAAAATGTTGTATTTCTCTCCCATACACATTTTCTTTTCACACAGAGATAACATTTCAAAACAAGTAACTCAATTTAATGCAACATTACAATTAAATCTAAATCCAACACTGCAATTGAGGAAGGAATATATTTCTTTCATTGATTTCCAACATTACATCAACAGATTATTTCTTCATTTGAATTTCAATGTTAAATCTACAACTGTATGACAGTCTTTTCCAATACAGAGAATAGAATATTTCATCTTTACATTTCAATTAAATTTCAGACTTCCATTTACCATACAATGGCTTCACATTACAAAATTATACAACTCATCCACGTGAAGTGGGAAGGGATTACAAGAGTTTTCTCAAAAGAGATGACTGTCAAATTGTATTCTTCTTTCTCCAAACAACAACATGCTGATTTCTTCTTCTCTCGCAACTTGATCACAACAAGGAAGAGGGAAAGCCAACGTTCTCCACCCAACCAAGACATCCAATGGGAAAGGAGAATCCATATTTCCCCATTGGCACCCGAGCCCCAACCATATTAGAATGGAACATGATGAAACAACTCATGGCAACATAGCTTCTTTCACCAAAAACATACATTCACATTCACAAGATGACACATAAACAAAAGATGTAGTTCTCAACTACAACAACCAATTTCAAACAAAACAAAGGCTCCTTCTAAGCAAGCAAGCCAAGCAAGAGCAAGAACTATGGAGGTCTCCTTATGCCTCCCAAGTTGAATTTTGGGCATCCACCAAAAGAAAACCGCCAAAATCATAGCAATCCCATAAACCTTATCCCTCCTCAACCCCTCCTTATCCCTCCTCCAAATTTATCCCTTATACCTCCCCCAAAGTAGGAAATGTAAGCAATTTCCTTTCCTAGGTGGATCCCAAACCAACATTCCCTCCCAAGAACAAATAACAATGGAAAATCCCTTATCCCTCCTCTGATAAACCTCATAGTCTTCTCTCTCTACACCATGCCCTAGGCATTCTACCCATCCCTCAAAGAATGTAAAAAAACCATTTATTATTTTGCATGCAAGGAGGAGGGAAAACAACAATTAAAAAGAATGAGGGCCTACCTCTCCATATTGGAGACTTGATTCCAAAACAACAGTTCTTGTTGCACCAAAACCAGTTCCAAAATAGAAAAATGCAAGGTATGCAAATCAATCCAAGCTCCTCCACAAAGCAATAGAATTTTTTTAACCCAAGAGTGATTTCCCAAACTTTTCAACAACCCCCAAAAGAAGAAGCAATATTCATTTTTAAAGGGAGAGGGTGGAAGAGGATGATGTGGATTCCAAGTGGGATGCCACATCATTTTTCCTCATCCCAAAATGCAATCAACATCAAAAAATAAATCACCATAAATGTGAATGACAAACCACTTACATACTTCAAATTTATCCCATACTCAAAAGGAAAAGCATTTAAAATTTGTAAGACAAGTGCAATCAATACTTACCCAAATTTATATCAAAATACAATAAAATAGATTGATTTTGACTCCAAAATAATAATCATGGTTGGTGGAGGTTTTTGAGAGGTGTGGGACAAGTTTAACTTGTCCCACAAGCCTCCAATTTAGGCTCCCAAGACCAAATCCGAGTTTCAAGGAGGATGGAGTGTTTGACCTTCCAAAATCAGCCTTACAACTCTTACAAATTCTTACACAATCTATCACTTCACTTACACAACCCTTACATGGTAACTTACACACTCTTTTCATTTCTCTTACACATGCATTAATAACTATGACATTCATTTATTACAATCTTTTATAAAGATTTATTTAGTTTACCACATGGTTATACAATATATAAAAATCAAATTCATTATCAACCAAGACAATAACATTTAATTTATATTCCACATCCCAATTAATTTTAATTAAAATTTAACTATATGACTTCACACATTTAACTATCACATTTGAATAATTAAAATAAAGAGCACCTTACAACTAAAATGCATACAACAATAATTAAAAAGGGAACACATAATAAAAACACATATATGCCCCAAGGTCACAATAATGGAAATTCCCCCATGGGAAATCCTAACACAACACAACACATAGATCAAACACAGTTGCCATGGTGACCCTTGTTGATTTCACACTGAATTCCAATATGGTTGGTCTCCAGTCCCCCGACATTGTTGTGATTTTTAACCTGCAAAATGACAATACCTCCTTCGGCCTCATGGCCATATCAGAACATCCAAGAAGATATAAAATCAACATATAATTATTAAATCCAAATCACAACAATATCAAGAGTTTATCATTATTATTAAATTCAATTGCAACTATATCATCATCCAATAGATCCCTATGCTAGAGCTATTCATAATATCAATGTCACATGTCTAAAATCAACATCAATAACCTGTCCATGTCAACCAGTATATCATCATCCACATAATAATAATAATGTCTCACTGATCATCAAGAAAAATATTTGAATCCAGATCAATACTAATCTAGGATCTAACATCTAACCATCATACTAATCAAAACATAATAATGTCCATAATAATCCTTGATACATCATACTACATCAAAACATAATAATATCCAAAATGTGATCAATAGTGTCAGGATCAGGATCTGAATAATGTCCAAGGAAAGTGGGCACTACAGATGATATTAAGTTGTCAAATCTTGTTTCAAGGTGGAGCAAGGGCCTACTCCTCCAAGAATTAGGATCTTCATTTTATTGGTATTTTATATTTCTATAGAAAATAGTATAGATCTATTAATTGTAAATGATTTTGATTATTCAAGTTGAAATATCTCGTATACTTGTTCCTACAAGTGTTTTAGATTAGATTCTTATTTCTTTGCAATCATTTTTCAGCATTCTCAATTGTGTGTTTATTTCCAAAGAAAGTGTGTTTATTTTTGTAACGTGTGTTTACTTACAACAATCTATTTCATTCTACAAATGTGTGTTTATTTCTAGTAATTTATTTTTGCAGAGAGTGTTTACTTCCAACAAGTTTTCATAGTTTTATTTCAATAAGGTTTTGGCCAAGAAGTCCTCAAGACATTGAGAAAATCCCCCAGAAAATATAAAAAAGAAAACAAATACCTACAGTCAATTACTAGATCACTAAGATTTCTTGTTTCATATAGCTTCAGACACCACCCCTGGTTTGAATATGACATCAACAAAGAGTTGATTAAATGAAGGGAATAATGACACCCATCAATGGTTCAATTTGTCACTACCCTAGGAATGATCAATGATCTTGAGTTAACTCTCCATGCATGTCCAAGTCTAACAATAACTCGAGATGTGTCAATAATTGAACTGCCTCCTTTGTTTTCCTTATGTTTGTCAAGAGATTTTACTGCTAAAGTGGGTGCTTGCTTGTCTTCTGATTGGTCTCATATGTTACTCAAGAAAAGGTATGCTACCTGGTTTACCATACAAGGTGAGCCAATATTCTCCTATCATGTAGATTCATATGTCCCATCCCCTCTCCAAGCCAAATGTTTTATCCAAGAAGAACAAGCTTCCGTTTTTGAAGGGCATCCTCTTCCACCTTCTATTCCTAAATGTTTACCGAGATCATGAGAAAACATGGGTGTGCAAGCTACAGAGAAAGTGTAACTATTCTTTTCTACATTTTTCACATTAGGGGAGTGTAGGGGAAGTAATAATGTAAACAATATAATATTCCTAACATTCACTCCCCTATTGTTTACATTATTACTTCCCCTACACTCCCCTAATGTGAATAATGTAGAAAAGAATAGTTACACTTTCTCTTTAGCTTGCACACCCTTGTTTTCTCATGACCTTGGTACACATATGGACCTCAATCCAAGGCAAGAACCCATGTTCATGAACCTCTATTCATCCCCTTAAAGTATCATGATGCTGACTTTGTACTTGTGTTTTCTTCTTTCTATTAAAACATTACATCAAGGAGGTTTATAAAAGGAAATTACAATTGAACAAGAATTTCCTCTTGTTTTTATTACAAAACACATAATAATGGAATCAAACACACAACTGAAATAAATTGATTAGTAATACATTTGAATTAGTCTCT
The DNA here is from genome assembly GCA_018340775.1 of Taxus wallichiana var. yunnanensis. Classification (NCBI taxonomy): domain Eukaryota; kingdom Viridiplantae; phylum Streptophyta; class Pinopsida; order Cupressales; family Taxaceae; genus Taxus; species Taxus wallichiana. The sequence goes on from CM031234.1 coordinate 1,016,012,972, forward strand.
TTGTTGGTGACTAACAAGAGATGTTGATCGCCTCCTCCTCCTTTTCCTCCTACCTCCATCCGAAAGTTATCTAAAGAAGGAAGTATTTAGAATAATAACCACTAAAACCACCCTCTAGTTCTTCCTTATCATCGTCTTCTTCATCGGTTGGTTTTGAAATATTACCTTCAAAAATTTCCCACAAGTCTTTATTGATCGAAAGTAATTGAATTTTCACTTTCCATGTGTGAAATTCTTTGCCATTGAATTTTTGTAATGGGATTTCCATTATGGATGTCGAATTGATCGAAAATGCACCCTTTCAATAAAGTAAAATTTTATTTTCAATTGGTATCGAAAGAATATGATCAATGAAAAGATCTTGAAAAAACATACATTTTATAAAAAAACATCACCTCAATCTGAGTTATGAGGTGAAAGATATGACACTTCCAAGTTCTAAGTCTGACATCTTTCTAGACCCTTTCCAAAAATGGAAAATTTATTGTTGTCCTTTTGTTTTTTTAGTATGTCAAAAAATGGTAAAAAATAAAAATACAAAACATAGAGTTATCAAAATGGTGATACAATACACAGGCCGATTAGAGTTACTAGAATGGCAATGCAATACACATGAACAACTATGCAATGTGCACATAGAACGATTCAGTTTACAGGTAGAATGCTCCAATACGCAGGATGATGTAATCAGTATATCCACCTTACCAGGTCGTGGACATTGCAATGAGAAAGTTTTATTCAAATACTCTCATCCTAGAATCCCTTCTCTAATACTAGATCTTGAAATTTATACAGATTATTGGAAAAATATTACACAATAAAAACACCGAATAAAATAATATTAAAATAATGTTTACTTCATCGGGATATGTCTTCATTTACATTGAGAGGCATAAATACACATATGATATCCTATTAAATAGGAGTCATCCTTTATCCCACATATCTCTCAACCTTCCACTAATGTCTCTTAATCCCTTATTTATCTCAACACACTCAACTAATCCTAAAAATACCAACGTGAGTTGTTTATACAACAAACTCACAACTAATATATAAAACCTATATTATTAATATGACATATATTTTCTCATATTTAATAATATTACATTTTATTTATTCACCCATATATATTATCTCCATGATAATATATATTACATTAAAGCATTCACTAATGTAAACAATATAATATTCCTAACATCTAGTACTTGATGAGTGGGTGGAGAGGCACCATAAATTTGACCCATATGCTGAAGAGTTGGAAGCTTATGAAATTGGGCTTGGTACTTACTACATTCTTGAAGAAGAAGTTGTGTTGCCACATGCGCTCAAGAAAAGTGAAGAGAACCCTTGTCTATGGAAGTTATACTTTAATGGATCTAAAAGAAAAAACGACATGGGAATATGATTCATTCTCATTTCCCCTAATGATGAGAAATTATTCTTCATGCATAGGTTACAGTTTACATGTTCTAAAAGTATGGTAGAGTATGAGGTGATGGTGCATGGTCTACTTATTGCTAAAAATATAAAGATTAAGGCACTGCACATCTTTGGGGATAAAAATTGGTTATCCACCAAGTCACCAATAAGTGCATGACAATAATAAGCTACCCAAAGCTTATAAACACAGATTTTGGGATGTCCTTGAGAGATTTGATTCTCTACATCTATAGTTGGTGCCACACAACTGTTATCCAAAATTCACCCCCGAGGTAATTTTGATAACATGCATTAAATTCTTCAGTCCCAAGCAAGATAGATTGATTCAAGGCAAAAAATCATGTTTCTAGGGTCCCCTCGGTTTTTTTCTAACTCTCTGTCCAAGGAGAAAAGAGCAAGTTCTAAAAAGGGGTGAAAAAGTTGCAAAAAACAAGCTTGGGCAGAAAAAATCATGAAAATCAGCGAAGTCCTAGTCCTCGCAGCAGTTGGGACAGTTGGGACGTCGAGGCGCGAATCAGCCGAAAGGCTGCCAGGCGGTCCGCGTAGCAAAGGGACATCGGGCCGTGGGGACGCGCGGGACGCGAAAGGGTGAACCAGCCGAAGGTAAAAACAAAATTGACTAAGCTTGCATGCGAACGAGGTTGGGACATCTGGGCCGTGAGGACGCGAAGGACGCGAACCGCCTGGATCGGCCGCCGCAGGGAACTTTTGTCCAGGACAGTTGGGACAAAGGGACGCGGAAAGCTGAAGGAGCCAAGAGCCAATCAAATCACGCCACATGTCTTCGCCTCAAAGAGGGACATGGAAGCCCGAATTGGGCAGATCGGAGGAATTTGTCCCAGACAGTTCGGGACATATGGACAAAAGGGACGTGAGGGACGTGAAAAACCGGCGAGAGCCGTGGGACGAATAAGGAAACGCCACATGTCACAAGGGGAAACGTCCAAAATTTCAAAGGGGAAGGTTTGAAGGGTTGGCCCGCGGGCCAATAGACACAGGACACATGTCCTAAGGACTGGGGAGTTCACGGTGCGGGGAGTGAAACAAAATTTTGGCTAAGTGTTCGATGCAAATTTTAAAGGGGAGAAAATGGAAGCCAGGGCCGCGGCAAATAGGAATTGGACACGTGTCCAATGGAGCAGGGAAGTGTGGAGCTCGGGGAACTTTGAAGTTTTTTTACAAAATTTCTTCAGCCAAAAATCTAAAAAGCAAAGGTCTTCCCCGCACCCCTATCAACCAATCAATGCATGCCACGTGTCCCAGGTGGCGGGGGGGGAAATGGAAAATTTTCCAAAAGTTAAAAAGATCAAAATTTTCAAAGGAAAGCCCGCGGAAAGGCAGAGGAGGGAGAATTTCTCATCCAATCAGCACTTGCCACGTGGCATATGCCTGGCGGAGCGTGGAAAATTTTAAATTTTTTTCCAAAATGCAAAAAAAGGTCAAAATTTTAATTTTTTTGCCCGACATCCATTTTTTTTGGCCATTTTGTCCTAAAACTTCAGACCTTCATATCTTTTGATCCAGAGCTCAGATTTGCACGTTCTTTATATCATTGGAAATATTAAGAAATTTCCTACAAGATTCCATGGTCAATTTCTAATTTTGGTTTAGTTTAGATGGAGAAAATTAAAAAAACGGCTCTAGTACGTGTTCATGGCCAGAAATTTCATTTCAACGACTAAATTTAATGCAGGATGGGTCGCATTCTCCTCCAATTCGGTCAAAAATGACAGGGTATGGGTTTTTAAGGTACTCCATGCTGATTTAATGCATTTTTAGTCAATGAGGAATGGGCTCCCACATTTTGTACGTTTTCTCTCTCCTAGGCTCGACCCATGCAATGTAAAAGCTAGATTTGGCTCATTTCTAAAGGGGGAACACTTTTTGGCATAGCAAAAACTTCTTCTTTCACCTCCAACAAGTGATTGTTGTAAGAATCAGACCTCTTCAAAGATTGTAACAGGTTTTCTACCTCTCTGAGGTTGTAATGCAGTGGTTTTGACATTGGAAATGATAATGCAAGCTTTGTGAATGGGTTTCAGTCCTTTGTTTGTATTATTTGCTTCATTTCAGATCCTAAATTATATCTTATCAGCCTGTGTATGTTTTATGTTGCAATCTTTGGTTTGTGTCTATTTGCATGACAAAAATATTCACCACTCCTTTTGGTGCATCACCATCTTTAGTTAGTTTCAATTTTTGCATTTCTATCCCTGTCTCCTTGATCTAGAGTAGGATTAGGATCGAACCTCTGTAGTTGTGCAAATATAGATCTAAATCGAGTATTTTGAGGAACCTGACCTCTAATATGGAGATTCCCATCTCAGTTTCACAAGTCCCACACTTGGAGAGAGGTTTCCATGTTGTGCAATCACACCTGGATGCCTAAGACATCATTTACAACCTTGATTGCATCCAGGGGTGCTGTGATTTTGCACTAACAATTTTGGCACACCCGGTGGGACCACTAGAGGTCTCATTTTTATTGTAGCAAAGTTGATGTGCATCTGCTGCAATTTTCTTGCTTGAAAAGAGCTATTATTTGCACATCTGGCGACTCCAAGGGGAAGAATCAACTGGTTTCAACGGTGTAGGCCTGAAATCTCATGAGAAGAGTCACCACAAGGTCAAGAGTTGGAGAAGAAGAGGTGCTGTTTGAATACCTGTAATTATCTCCAAGAAGAAGGCAAAGAGGAAGAAGGATTCAAAGGTCTCCATCTCCACCAAACAGAACTCTCTCAACTCCTCCACCTGGTAGGCCTTTCATTCAGTCAACAAGGGTTTTAAGACCAATTAGAATGGCACAAAACAACCTATACGTCAACTTCACAAGCAACAGCCCACTTACCCTCAATGCACAACATCTAATTCCTATTACAGCCTTGAAGAATATTCCCTAATTCACTGGAGAAAATCAGACTACTCCAGGTGATCATGTTAAAGATATTGCTAACCTTTGTGTAATTCATGAAATCAATGAGATGCAAGTGGCTATCAAGTTACTGGCATCTTCATTCAAGGGTAAAGCATTGCAATGGTTTAGGAGCCTTAGAGCTGGTTCTATCACAAATTGGAATCAGCTATGTATAGCACTTCATGAGAAATTTGGAGAAAAGGGAGAAAACTTGTCTCTTTTGGAGTAGCTGACAACCATCAAGAGAGCTCCCAATGAGCAGCTGACCAATTTCAACTTCAGATTTCAAAAGACTTGGGAGAGAATTCCAGTGGCAGTCAGGCCAACAACAGAAGGTGCTTTTCTCTACTATCTCAAAGCTCTAAATTCTGATATTTCTATGTTAATTCAGTCCATGGGAGGCATAACTATCCCTATGGCTTATAACATTGCCATTAGGGCTGAAAATTGTTTGATCCAAGCTGGCAAACTTGCCCCTAGACCTCCCATGCCATTGTTTCCAAGTTTAGAGAATCCAAACACCAATCAAGCACCTAATTTGGCTCCTTCTCCCACTCATAGAAATCAGAGTTCAAATGAAGCTTCCACTTCATCTCCAAGTGCCCCAAATGAGCTTCAAGAAGTCATGAAGCAACTACAATACCTAGGCAATGAGTTGGTTACTCTCAAGAGGCAACAAGCCTAAAGTTTTAGACCTTCTTATCAACCCCAAGCTCAGCCTAATAGGCAGCCATACCAACCACAAAGGCCACCTAATCCAGTTGCAAATATGAATCAAACAAGGCCTCCTGCCAATAGACCATTTCAGCCCTATAACCCCAATGCCATATATGCCTCTAAGGCATTGGTGCCAACACAAAACAACATTGCCCAGGAGTATGATTGGTGTTTTCCATGCAATGAGCCTCATAACCAATCCATGTGCTTCAATGGTGCTTTGAATCAAGCACTAAGGGTGACAACTACTAGTGTGGAGGGTGAGGGCAGTCAAGGAAACAACCAACAACAAGAAGCATTCCAACAGCAATCAGCCCCAAATGACACCACGTTGGTAAATTGGCAAGCAGAGGATTTTTGTGGCATGAATCAGGTAGTTTCTCAAGGTGTTGCAGCCAACACAAGGTCAAAAAGGAGGAATTTGGGTGAAGAATAGCCATTAGCCCCAACCAATCCACAACCTTCTATGGCTCCACAAATGATTGGCAAGCAAAATCCAATTTCAAATGCACAAGGGCAGCCAAGAACAGCTCCTAGACCAACTCAAATACCAGTTATTGCTGCCCACGTGCAAGGAGTGAATGTACAAGCAAAGGGACAACAAAAGGATACTTCATCCCCATTCAACATCATTGATCAGATGAAGAAGACAAATGTTAATATATCAATGTGGGAATCCCTATCTATCCCAGGCCAAAGAGATCTGCTACAAGCTGCCATGAAGGACTGGTCAACTTCAAATCAACAGGTCCAAAGGCAAGAGAAGGTACTTACAAATGCTGCCCAACTGAGGGAAATCATGGAGGACAGCAAGGTAAAATGTTGAAACCCCCTCCTTTCTATGTTTCATTGATCATTGGAAATCAACTAGTGCACAATTACATGATAGACTCTGGGGCAAGTAGATCGGTAGTACCTAAACAAATAGCTGATCAGCTAGGGCTCTAGTATGAAACCATATCCAAAGGGGTAGTGCAGCTGGATGGGACAGTAGTAGCAATAGTTGGAGTGATTAGAAACTTGAGTCTTACCTTGCATGCATGTCCAAATGTTGTTGTTTTACAAGATGTATCAGTCATAGACCTTCCACCACTCTTTGCCCTATGCTTGTCAAGGGACTTCACAGCCAAGATTGGGGGATATTTGTCTGCTGATTGGTCACACATGTTGTTCAGAACGAGGTATGGAACTAAGGCTACAATTAGGTTAGAACCTATTGCAAACTTCCATATTGAGCCTTACACTCCAAGTCAGATTAATGCCAATTGCTCAGCATTTGATCAAGAAGATCACCCAAGCACTGATGAAGCTGACACTAAGGTTGGAAGCATCCCGGATCTAACTCTTGATGAATGGGAAAACAAGATACATGCATTTGATCCTTATCAAGAAGTGGAAGAATATGAGCTAGGGTTCTATTGCATACACGAAGAAAATCAGCCTATTCCTAGCATCACCAAGCCAAACCACAAAGATGACAATGAGGTATGGCAGTTGTTTTTTGATGGATCAAGGAGTAGACAAGGTGCAGGAGGTGGAGCCATGCTTATTTCACCTCAAGGAGTAAAGTAATATTCAGCTTTTAGATTTTAGTTTGCATGCTCCAATAACACTGCTAAATATGAAGCCTTGGTGCAAGGGATGCATTGGGCAATTAAGAAGAAAATAAAGAACTTGCAAGTCTTCGGTGACAATGAATTGATTGTAAATTAGGTTAAGGGACAACATATCGCCAAGAATGATCTACTCATGTGCTACAAGAACAGGGTGTGGGAGCTCATGGAAGATTTTGAGGGTTTTGGCATCAAATCCATTCCTAGGAAAGAGAATCAAGCTGCTGAAAGGCTTGCAGCAGTAGGGGTAGCCTTTGACATTGTGGAAAGCATTCAACAAGACAAGGTATAGCTAAACATCCACGTGATTGTGAGGCCTTCAGTGCCAGATAACAATGTCAGTTGGCAAGTGTTTGAGAATGACCAGCAAATCATCCATTTCTTGCAAGAAGAAGCTGAGTTCTTAGCCAAGAATCAAGAAAGATTGGAACAACAGTATGGTGACCAAGTGGTACAGCTGAGAACTAACAAGCTGCCCAAGGGACTTATCACTTTGGAGTCCATTTTTAACCCTAATGATTAGTTTAGAAAGGAGAAAGCAAACATTTAGGTCAAGAGAGAGGATTCAGTATCCATCTTGGTAGAAGAGAACAAACCATTGCAAATTGGAAGGATGACAACTGAACAAGAAAGGTATGAGTTCATACAGCTGTGTCAAGAGTTCCCTGACATGTTTTCTTGGAGCTATGAAGACTTGAAAGGTTTCAATCCCAACTTAGCTTAGCATACCATCGAATTGGATCCAAATACTAAGCCTGTCAGGCAGAAACAAAGACCAGTCAACCCACACATGGAGCCTCTCATGAGAAAAGAATTGGACAAGCTGATTGAGTCAAGGATCATATTCCCAATCAAGCATTCTAGTTGGGTTGCCAACTTAGTTCCAATCAGAAAGAAGAGTAGAGAGATCAGATTGTGTGTTGACTTCAGAGACTTGAATAGAGCCTCTCTCAAGGACCATTACCCACTCCCTTCCATGGAGCAAATATTGCAAGTGGTGGCTGGCTCCGAGAGGTTTTCACTACTGATGGCTACTCGGGTGCTACAATCAGATTATGGTGAAGGAAGAGGACCAGTTCATGATAGCCTTCACAACCAAATGGGGAACTTTTTCATACAAGAAAATTCCATTTGGGCTGTCCAACGCTAGTGCTACTTTCCAAAGGGCAATGGACATGGAATTAAAAGGTTTGATTAACAACGTGGTGCTGATTTACCTTGATGATATCACTGTTTTTCCAAAAATGCAGGAGACCACCTCTCTCATTTGAGACAAGTCTTCACGAGGTGCAGGAGATTTGGAGTGTCTTTGAATCCTAAGAAGTGTATCTTTCTTGCACATGAAGGAAATCTCCTTGGCCATATTGTCTCCAAAGAAGGATTAGTAATTGATCCAGAGAGGGTTGAAGCCATAAGAGCACTACCATTGCCAAGCCACAAGAAAGCCCTTCAGAGTTTCTTGGGAAGGATAAACTTTCTTCGGAGGTTTGTCCCAGATTTTGTAGTCCTTGTCAAGCCCATCACCAAAATGTTAAAGAAAAGCAAGGCTTTCAAGTGGACAGTAGAAGGCAAGGAGAGTTTTGAAGCAATCAATAAAGCCATCTCTCAAGCACCAACTCTCATCAACCCAGACTTCTCCAAGGATTTCATCCTCTATGCATTTGGAGGTAATGACACTATTTTTGCCATTTTGGTACAGTAGAACAAGGATAATGACGAGCAGCCAATTGCCTTCTTCAGCCGGAGCCTAGATGACCATGAGGTGAGGTACTCTTTTATTGAGAAGCATGTACTTGCGTGAATCGAAGCTTGAAGAAATTCAAGCATTTAGTCTCAAACAACAAGGTCTAGTTGCTGGTCTCGCATCTTTGGGGTTAAGGACTTCCTTCTCAACAAGGATTTGAATGAGAAAAGGGCAGGTTGGATCACCCATGTTATGGAGTATGACATTGAGATCAAGATCACCAAGCTGGTAAGAGGAAAGGATTGTGTGAGCAGCTGGTTTTGGGAAGCAAAAGAAGTATGCAATGAAGAAGAGGCTGTTTTGTGAGTCCAGACAGCCATGAGCCAAGTGACAATCAAGAAGAAGACAATGCTACCCCCACTCCTTGCTGGACCCAAGGTATTATACACTTCTAGGCACGAGGCCTATGCCCTCAGGAGATGAACAAGACCCGAAGGAGACACTTCAGATTGCAGGATGTCCGGTATGCCATTGTTGATGGAGTTTTGTTCAAGAAAGATGTGAATGGAGTGTTGTTGAGATGCATTAGCAAAAATCAGATTCAAAGGGTGTTGGAAGAGTTCCATGGTGGACCAGTGGTGGTCATTTTTACCAAGAGTGACAGCTCTAAAAATCATGAAGGCTGGTTACTATTGGCTTAAAATCTTGATGATTGCTATGCATGGATCAAGAGGTGTAAGAATTGTGCATTCTTCATAGGAAAAGAGAGACTTGCTGCCCTTCCATTACATCCAATCTCAGTTGACCAGCCATTCATGCAATGGGGTTTGGACTTCATTGGAGTCATTAATCCCAATTCAAGCCAAGGGCACAAATGGATTTTGATAGCCACAGACTATTTCACCAAATGGACAGAAGCAGTAGCACTCAAAGAGGCAAATGAGTCTAGCATCTTAGACTTTTATGAGGGGATAACAACCAGATTTTGTGTACCTGCTACAATAATCTCTGATAATGCATTGGCATTCATTGGATCTAAGGTGACTGAGTGGGCTGTCAAGAACGATATCTACCTAAGCACTTCATCAAACTATTACCCTCAAGGTAATGGCTAGGCCGAGTCTACAAACAAGAACTTGTTGAGGATCATTAGGAGGAATCTTGATGAGAATCAGAGGTCTTGGCATACCAAACTGAAATCAGCCTTATGGGCTGATAGGATAACTCCCAAGAGATCCACAGGTAACTCTCCATTCAGGCTTGTCTATGGAAGAGAGGCAATCTTGCCCATGTCACTTGAGTTACCAACATTGGAACTCATGAAGCAATTGGAGTTGCTAGAGTTTGAGCCCATGGAGGTGAGGTATGCAGAGTTGATGGAGCTGCAAGAGATCAGAAATCAGGCATCCCAAGCAATGGAAAAGGATCAAGCTTTGATCAAAAAGACCTTTGATAGGAAGGCCAAGGATAGATCTTTTCAGGTTGGAGATCTAGTGTTGAAATGGGATGTGGATAGAGCAAAACCGGGAAGGCATTCAAAATTTGATGCCATTTGGAGTGGCCCATACATGGTCACGAAGTGCAAGAACAACAATGCTTTCCAATTGGCCCCATTGGATGGTGAAGAACTGCAGATTCCAGTAAATGGAATCTATCTCAAGCATTGCTTCTAGAGGGAAATTCACTACCTTGTAAATATTAGATTAGATTTTCATTCCTCCAAGTGCTTGTGCACATTGTTTTGCTGTAGGTTAGTTTTGTTTTCCCTAAGTGCTTTGGTTTGACTTGCTGTCCATGGAGATGTTTTACAGTCCTTGCTTCCATTAGGTGATATTCCATCTTCCCCCTTACACATTCTAAGTCAGTTGGGGTTCTAAACAGAATATTTGATGACTCCATGCCCAATGGACTGCTTGGGGATATCTTGGTGTTTTCATCTAGCAGGCAGATGACCCCGCTGAGTCACCAAATTGTTATCCAAAATTCACCCCCCAGGGAAATTTTGATAACATGCATTAAATTCTTCGGTCCCGAGCAAGATAGATTGATTCAAGTCAAAAATCATGTTTCTGGGGTCCCCTCGGCTTTTTTCTAACTCTCCTGTCCAAGGAGAAAAGAGCAAGTTCTAAAAAGGGGTGAAAAAGTTACAAAAAACAAGCTTGGGCTAGAAAAAATCATGAAAATTGGCTAAGTCCTAGTCCTTGCAGCAGTTGGGACAGTTGGGACGTCGGGGCACGAATTGGCCGAAAGGCTGCCAGGCGGTCCGCGCAGCAAAGGGACATCCGGGCCGTGGGGATGCGCGGGACGCGAAAGGGCGAACCGGCCAAAGGTAAAAACAAAATTGACTAACTGCTATGTAGAACAGGCTGGGACATCTGGGCCGTGAGGACGCAAACCGCTTGGATTGGCCGGCGTAGGGAAATTTCATCTAGGACAGTTGGGAAAAAGGGACGCGTGGGACGCGGAAAGCCGAAGGAGCCAAGAGCCAATCAAATCACGCCACATGTCTTCACCTCAAAGAGGGACAGGGAAGCCGAATCGGGTGAATGAGAGGAATTTTTCCCAGACAGTTTGGGACATCCGGACCAAAGGGACGTGAGGGATGCGAAAAGCCAGCAGGCCCGCGGATGAATAAGGAAACGCCACGTGTCACAAGGGGAAACGTCCAAAATTTCAAAGGGTAAGGTTTGAAGGGTTAGCCCGTGGGCCAATAGACACAGGAAACGTTTCCTAAGGACTGGGGAGTTCGCAGCGGGGAGCGAAACAAAATTTTGGCTAAGTGTTCGATGCAAATTTTAAAAGGGAGAAAATGGAAGCCAGGGCCGCGGCAAATAGGAATTGGACACGTGTCCAATGGAGCAGGGAAGTGCGGAGCTCGGGGAACTTTGAAGTTTTTACAAAAGTTCTTCGGCCAAAAAGCTAAAAAGCAAAGGTCTTCCCCGCAGCCCCTGTCAACCAATCAATGCATGCCACGTGTCCCAGGTGGCGGGGCGCGGGGGGAAAATGGAAAATTTTCCAAAAGTTAAAAAGATCAAAATTTTCAAAGGAAAGCCCACGGAAAGGAAGAGGAGGGAGAATTGCTCATCCAATCAGCACTTGCCACGTGGCATCGACCGGCGGAGCGCAGAAATTTTTGAAATTTTTCCAAAATGCAAAAAGGTCAAAATTTTAAATTTTTGCCCGACATCCGTTTTTTTGGCGTTTTGCCCTAAAACTTCAGACCTTCATATCTTTTGATCCAGAGCTCAGATTTGCACGTTCTTTATATCATTGGAAAGCTTATGAAATTCCCTACTAGATTCAATGGTCAATTTATAATTTTGGTTCAGTTTGGATGGAGAAAATTAAAAAAATGGCTCTGGTACATGTCTATGGCCAGAAATGACAATTCAGTGACTAAATTTAATGCAGGATGGGTCACATTCTCCTCCAATTCGGTCAAAAATGACAAGGTATGGGTTTGTAAGGTCCTCCATGCTGATTTAATGCATTTACAGTCAATGAAGAATGGGCTCCCATGTTTTGTATGTTTTCTCTCTCTCCAGGCTCGACCATGCATGCAATGTAAAAGCCAGATTTGGCTCATTTCTAAAGGGGGGAACACTTTTTGACATAGCAAAAACTTCTTCTTTCAACTCCAGCAAGTGATTATAGCAAGAATCAGACCTCTTCAAAGATTGTAACAGTTTTTCTACCTCTACGAGGTTGTAATGCGATGGTTTGGACATTGGAAATGATAATGCAAGCTTTGTGAATGGGTTTAAGTCCTTTGTTTGTATTATTTGCTTCATTTCAGATCCTAAATTATATCTTATCAGCCTGTGTATGTTTTATTTTGAAATATTTGGTTTGTGTCTATTTGCATGACAAAAATATTCACCACTCCTTTTGGTGCATCACCATCTTTAGTTAGTTTCAATTTTTGCATTTCTATCCCTGTCTCCTTGCAATCTAGAGTAGGATTAGGATCTGAACCTCTGTAGTTGTGCAAATATAGATCTAAATCAGAGGAGTTTGAGGAACCAACCTCTAATATGGAGATTCCTCTCTCAGTTTCACAAGTCCCACACTTGGAGAGAGGTTTCCATGTTGTGCAATCACACTGGATGCCTAAGACATCATTTAGAACCTTGATTTGCATCCGAAGTGCTTTGTGATTTTGCACTAACAACAATATAAATAAGGAAGTTGATCAAATGGCCGCACTTGGTTTGCAGTTCTCTCATACTGAGGAATTTTTCAAATTAAACACTCAACACATTAAGATGGTGATCATACCATCCATTCTAGATAACAACACCAGCTGGTAAGTGTTTGACAGTGACGTGTAGATCATCTAGTTCATCCAGAATGAAGCTGATTTCTCACCAAGCATGCAAGATGACTTGTATAATAGCTATGGTGACCAAGTGATTCAACTAAAGTCAAATAATTTTCCTAAAGGGATAGTCACCTTAGAACAAATGTTTATCCCTGATGATGAGTTCAAGGGTGAAGAAAAGTATATGTGCACCATGTAAGAAGACTGCTCTCTAGTCACTATTACACAAAAACATGAGTTTTTCTCAAGTAAAGCTTCCACACACGATGAAAATTAGGCCTTCATCTCTCTCTGTCAAAAATAAATTGATATCTTCTCATGGGAGTATGAAGACCTCAAGTTTCTTGATCCAAGTGTTTCTCAACACTCCATTAACCTTGATCCTAGTATCAATCCCATCAGAAAAAATTAACGACTAGTCAATCTAAAGATAGAGCCCCTCATGAGAAAGGAGTTATCCAAACTCATTGAGGAAAAGATTATTTTTTCCATCAAGTACTTTACCTGGGTCATGAATCTAGTTTTGGTGTGCAAAAATAATGGTGAAATAAAAATATGTGTTGATTTTAGAGATCTTAACAAGTCATCTCTAAAGGATAATTATCCTTTGCCTTCTATTGAGTAGATTCTGTAGATTGTGGCCAGTGTGAAAAGATTCTCAATGTTGTACGTATACTCGGGCTTCAATCAGATCCTAGTCAAGGAAGAGGATCAATTGAAAACAATGTTTATAACCAAGTGGGGAAAATATACGTATTAGAATATTCCCTTTGGTCTATAAAATGCGGGCATAACTTTTCAGCGTGCCATGGACATTGCCTTTAAAGGTTACATCAATGAGTTCATCTTCATTTACCTTGAATACATTACCATATTCTCAAAGTAGAACACAAATCACATGGCCCACCTGGAGAAATTATTTGAGAGATGCATAAGGTATGGGGTATCTCTTAACCCTAAGAAGTATAATTTTGTAATGGCACAAAGAAAGCTATTAGGCCATGTGGTTTTAAAGGATGGCATTACAATTGATCCTGAGTGCACTTCAGCCATCATGGCTCTTTCCATGTTAGCACACAATAAATCCTTGCATTCCTTATTTGGCAATATCAAATTTTTAAAGTATTTTATTCCTAACTTTATAGGATTGGTTCAGCCCATCGATCTAATGTTGAAGAAAGACATAACCTTTAGATGGATAGTAGAAATAAAGGAAAGATTAAACAAAATCAAGAAAGAGATTTATTACATACCAACACTCATGAACCTAAATTACTCAAAGTATTTTATCCTTTATGCTTATGGCGCTAATGTGAGTATTGTTGCTGTCCTAATGAAGAAGAAAATGAATAAGGGGTGAAACAACTAGTGGCTTTCTTCAGCCAAATGTTGAAGGATTATGAATTAAAATATAGTCACATGGAGAATCAGGTCTTTTCCATCATACATGCACTCAAGAAGTTCAAAAGTATTCTTTCCACAAATCATATCAAGGTGTTAGTCTCCCACTCTTCTGTTAGAGACTTCATCATGGGAGAAGAAATTAGTGAAAAGAGAGCACGATGGGTAACCAAAATCATGGAGTATGATGTGACTATAAAATCCACAAAGCTGGTAAGAGGTAGTGTACTCTGCAAGTAACTTGCTAAGGATGCACATAATGAATCAAAGAATTCATTTTTTTGGTGAAGATCTCCGAGTGTAGAACTTGAGTAGAATACGGATCGTGGCATGCATAATTGGATGAAGGACATGATCACATTCCTTTCCGAGGGCACATACCCTCCTGGCTTAAATAAGGAAAAGAGAAGACATTTGAGGTTACAATCTATCCCTTATGTTTTGATTGATGGACTTCTCTTCAAGAAGAATCTTGATGGTGTGTTGTTAAGGTGTATCAACGGCCTTACGAGACTAAAAAAATGTGTTAGTAAAATTTCACGATGGATTCTCCGGTGGACACTTCTCTGTAAAGAATACAACAATGAAATTATGAAGATCATAATGAAAGGTATCTTTTGTCCTAATTCATTTGTGGATGCACATAAGTGGGTCAAAAATTCAAAAGAATGCACTTTCTTTGTAAGAAATAAGAAACATCTAGCACTTCCCCTCGACCAATCCAAACATATCAACCTTTTACACAATGGGGTCTTGACTTCATAGGCATGATCAATTTGCCTTCAAGTGCTAGACATAAATGGGTGCTAAAATCTATGGACTACTTCACCGAGATGGAAAGAAGTTATCGCACTCAAGGAATCAACTGAGTCAGTCATCGTTGACTTCCTTGAGGGTATAGTCACAAGGTTTATCATTCATCAAACCATTATCTCTGATAATAAAAAAGCCTTCCTTGGCACTAAAATCACTAATTGGGATCTAAATCTTGGCGTATATATATCTGAAAACTTCTTCCAACTATTACTCTCAAGGAAATGGTCTAGAAAAGTCAACAAATAAGAACCTGATCAGGATCATGAAATGCACAATGAACATTAGCCAAAGACACTAAAATACAAAGGTCTCACGCACGCTCTAGGTAGATTGAATCATGGTTAAAAAATAAATACATAATTCTACTTACAAAATTGTCTATGGCAAGGAGGGTACACTCCCTTTGACACTTGAGTTGAACTCTTTCTCACTTACCCAAAAATTTGAATTTGAAGGCACAAAATAGAGAGAATTCGAGATAGTAGAGCTGGTCAGTCTTGAAGAATCAAGAAACTCTGCCATGATCAAGATAGAACAACATCAATAAACAACAAAGAAATGGTTTAACAAAAAGGCTAGGACCAAATATTTCAAATTTGGGGACTTGGTTTTGAGATGGGATGCTAACAGAGCTAAGCCAAGGTTCCATTTAAAGTTTGATGCACTTTGGAGTGGCCTATAGATTATTAGTTCATGCAAGGAGGATAAATATTTTGAGTTAACTCATCTTGATGGAGGCGCACTGTAAATCCCAATAAATGGGATCTATCTCAAACCCTTCCATTAAGTTTTCTACATCATTTTGTATATATTAGAGTAGTTTTAATTCCTCCAAGTGTGTTGTGCACACATGTTTGTTTGTACATAGTTCTTTCTTTTCACATTCTTCTTTCGTGCACTCTTCTTTTCTTCTAGGGTGTTGTTCTTCTTTTAGTAGTTTGTAGGATGCATAATAGAGTTAAGAAATGATCCTTCAAGTGACTTGAGGAGAAATTATTCAAAGATAATTATCATAATTTCATGATTACATAGTAGAATCCATGCCCAATAGATGCTCTAGGCTACTAATCTCCTTCATCTAGCAGGAAGATGGCCCCAAAAGTTGCCAAAACTATTATCCAAATAACTCTCCTAGTTATTTGGATAACTTACATACATATTTTGGCTTAGATATTTTCATTACAAGTGGTATGCACCTCAGTTTTCCCTTAGCACATTCACTTGGTCACTATTTACTTGCGTGCCCTTGCATGCTTCCCTTTCTCCCCTTTCCATTTTTTGTTTCCTTTTTGTTTCAATCTTATCTTGCATGCATCTTATATGCATTCACCTTCTTACTAGTAGCTATTCATCCTACATGGGTGTCTTACACTTGCTTCAATTTTCTAAGTCCCTAGTCCTCTTGCGCACTCTGCACATTGCTTTGCAATATTTGTGCCTTGACCATATGTTTTCCACTCACCAGTTTTCCCCATTTCCTCCACGTGTGTTGTGATTACACACACCTTCCTTCTTCCTTCTTCCCGTGCCTCATTATTCCACTCACATACCTTTATGATCTCATCTGCGTCATTTCGTGCCATGTCATTCTATGCCATAGTTGAGTATGCCATACACAACCTATCAAAGTGCATCGGTTGGGTGCCGAATCCTTGAAAAAAATAAATGAGTGACATGTGGTAGAAATGACAAGAACATTTGCATAGTTGGTCATCCTTTCAGACAATCCATGTGCGCCACGTGTCTTGAGTGTGTAGATGACTCTCACAAACTTTTGGCAGCCATATATTTATCTACATAGCTCGATCAACGTGCACATAGTCTCAATCAATACCTATTGACGTAGGATATAGTGCTAGATATTCAAATTCAAATTCTTGGTAGATATGGTAGATGAGAAATGGGAAAATGTCTTTCTGGGCATTAATGAGTAGATTTGATTGCTCCAACTACTTGATTTGATCGACATGTCCTCTTTCCTTCTCCAACACACCAAAAAAACTTGGGGAAATGTATTTGAAATTTTTTTAGGCATTAAATGCTTCTTGTTTGTGGTTGTATTTCAAATTCAAGTTTTCCCTCCCTCTCTTTTTTTTTTCATTGATTCATCTATAAATGTAAGACCTAGGATCATTGTTAATGTTAGACACTTTAGATCCTTACGCACTTTCTAAGGACTTCATATTTTTGTATTCTGAGTCACATACCTCTATATCTGGCTCATGCATGTGGATATCAACCTCTTTCACCATTGTAATAGTTCTATGCATTTTTGGAAGTAATGGAAGCATTGTTTTGTGACTATTCTCTATCCTAAGCATGTTTTTATTCTTTTTCTTACCTTTTTTTACATTGTGTGCTTTTGTGTCATTTTATGTCCCTTGAATCACCATTTTCTAGTTGTGTTTCATTAAAATTGATCATGTAAATGTGTGTTGGTCTGTGCTACCCATGCCTATCCTCCCTTGATGCCTTTCCCTTCATTTTCACTCAAAAAAAAAATCACCTTCCTTAGATTATTTTTCCTTTCGTTTTCTATCTATCCCTAGTCCCTTGGCATTATTAGATTAGTTTTCCCTTCCAGCATTAGGAGTAACAATAGAAGTAGAAAGAGATAGAGGATCCAACCTTCTCTAGAGATCCATCTTAAGCACGCAAGGTCCCACAACTTGGATATGGTTCCATTTTTTCTCAAACAACTTGTATCATCTAAATCCAAAAGATGGTTGTAATTTTGACCACCAAAAATGTCATTGAAGGTGTGTAAAATGACTGATGATTGAGGGACAATGTTATCAAGAAGTTTGATTTGTTTGAAGGTATGTGATGAAATGATGTTAATGATGGCCCCACTTTGTCAATCATTTCTCTTTTGATTACAATGTTGTTTACAAAAATAATTATGAAAAGGGGATGTCATGGTCTCTTGGTAGAAGTGAGGTTATTTCATAATCTTTGAAAGAGATGGTGTGAGAAACTTTAAGAGCTCTCATAAGTATGGAAAATAGTTTTGGTTCATCGATGTGATGGAAATACACCATAGGGATTCCATAAGATCTGTCATTGATGAGGAGAGTTTTGAACATGCTCATAAAGAGACATTTTGATGGGTGCTTGATGTAATTGTTTTAAGATGTTCTCTTCTACCATGATATGTACTTAAGCTAAAGGACATGCAAGGATAAAAATATTGAATTTAAAAGAATATGAAGGGACAACCTTTGAAGGGGTGGCATAAATGGTGACCTTAGGATTTTCTTGATTATGTGTTTTAGGGTCATATGGATGATTTTTGTCATGACGCAAATAATATAAATTTGGAATAATGGACATTCTTTGGAGGGTATAATCTGATTGTGGAATAATGTATAAAGAGGGGATAAGAGGATAAAGTTTGAAGTTTTAGAAATCATAGGATTAACTTGGTACTTGGGTTTGATTTTTGTTGTCTAGTGGAAGGGGTTGGTTGATATTATTCTGTGAGGAGATCACCTTCTTGTGTTAGGTTATTCATGAGTATATGGATATATTTATAGTGCTTTGTATCATGTCGTGGCATATGGTGGTAGACGAGATAAAATTGTAATCATACAATGTGGGTGGAAAGGTTTGATATGGTAAAGGTGATAAAAATGTTTAAATCAGTTGATTGAGGATGGATTTATAGGATCCAATGGGATATTGTGGAGGTGAATACATAATATTCTTATCCTCGTTAGATTTATGAAGGGGAGAGGTAAAAGATGTTCTTTCTTGTTGTCGGATTTTATTATAATTTTAGAAACAAATTTAGACTCCGTGTGACGGAAACAAAAATCTTGGATGGGGGATGATGTCCTAGGATAGAAGTCCATGGTCCCTAAAATAGATGGTTGTGTATTTGATTTCTCGGGTGTAATGGGTTTATATTTTGGAAGTTCCATCTTCTTGTGTGAATGAGTAATCAAATTTGGAATGGGACTACCAAAAGGTTCTTAATTATTTGTTATGAAGTTTTTACCTTTAACAAGGATTGTTATGAATTCCACTATGGGTTTGGTTTTAGGTGAATCATATGTGATGTAATTTGGAAATTTAGAGGAGTATGATTTTATATATGTGGCTAATGGGTATAAGCGCGATTTTGAGATTTCACTAGTGAGAAAATTGAAGAGGTTCATTTTATCGACCAATTTTTTAGATGCATATGTCAATATTGAAGGTACTGAGGTTTGATTGATGACGTTAATAACATGGGATGTGGTTGCTTGAGATCTGGAAGAATTATTATGATTGTTTAGAGGATGATTAGGGAAAGGTTTCTTGAATATGTCTACGGCTTTATATTTCTAAACAAAATCCTTAAAGGTACACCATCATTCAATGTCATGGCCATGAACTTGATGATATTTGAAGTAGTTGTTTTCTCAGTACTATGTAGGTTTAGGGTGAGACTCATTGATAGGTCAGATCGAAGGGAGTTATATCAAGTGTAATTCCATAAGCTTCTCAAATATCAAATTGTAAGAATCCCGTAGAGGAGTGTAGGTGTGAGGCGTTTATGATTCCATCTATGTTTGTTCAGTGTGAGAGGTATTTTGAGAAGTGGTTTTCACCATGGAATTTTTTTCCATGACTTTAGATTTTCATTGGTAGAATTGTTTTTAGAAAACTCGGGCTTGGGATTTTTGAATGGATTTTGACCTTACCTTCTTCAAGGGATTATGTTTATAGCTTTTGGGACATGGTAAAGGCTTCGTCAAAGGTTTGTAATGATTAAATTTGAAGGGTGGATGAGATGTGTTTAGTAAAAGACCAATAGAATAACTCAATGATCTCAGTTTAAGGAAAATATAAGGATAGTTGATTAATGAAGCCTCAATATCTAGTGAATTTTTTTGTAATGGACTAATCTTAAAATTGTTTAATGGTGTAGAATTAGGTGATAGGTTATTTAAGAGAAATTTTGATGGAGAGGTGCTCAAAGAAATAATCTGGGTTAAATGAGTGAAAGAAAATAAGTAGTACCGAGGAATACCATTATACCAATCTAAGGTAGGTCCTTCCAATGACATGGGAAATTTCCTAAGCATAAAGTCTTGGTCATGAGCAATGAGATAACAATATTTTGAAATCTCTTAGATGTTGTTGTGGATCCCGTTTGTTATAGAAATTTGTAAATTAAGGCCATTCCCAATGTTTAGGATATGATTTGTGGGTATGGATATATTGATAAGATTGTTGCATATTTATTCATGGGTGAGTATGTTTTAAGGTCCCATGGTAGCAACTTATAGATTTTTATTATAATCATTAATGTTTACATGTGATATTATTGAGGATCGATGCGAAGGGATCAAAGCTGTGTTTATGGGTATAAGGATTTGGTTGATGTTCCTAATGATAGTGTGGGGTAAGATAATTCTGATGTGAATAGGGTTGATGTGGAGTTACATAGTTTGGATTTTGAGGAAGAAGTTTATAGGAAGTGATATGGAGGTTTGAAAAGGTACTAGTTGTGAAGAATGTTGTTGTATATGGATGTAGGAAGAATTTTTTGGACATTAGATTTGTTGATGTTGGATGAGAGGAGTTAACTAGGTATGTGTTGGATAGGTAGAAATATTCTTATATGTCTATGATATTAGAGGATGGGTGTGGGAGAACATGCGTTTGAAAATTTTGCAAAGAGATTTTTGGTTAGTTTGAGTTGGATTCGAAGGAGGAGGTGGTGGGATGAACAAACTAGGAAATGTGTGAGGTAATCATAAAGGAACTGAAGTTGATATGTGTAGATTAGGTGGAGGAGGAGGTATGTTGAGAGTGTCCCGATGTTGTGATAGAGGAATGTTCATGGCGGGGATCGGTGATGTAATGGGAGAAGTGATACATTTGCGGTAGAATGGATAGGTATGGATGTCTTGAGTGGGCATAGTTATAGAAATTTTGATAGGAGGTAGATTATGTAGGATGGGTACCACCAATTGTGTATGAGGTGGATATTTTGGGTAGAAATAGAGAGTCTATATGTAACATATCTCTATTCATATTTTCTATCTCCTTCGGGACTACGGGAGAAAAGAAACCATGATATTGAGAAGTGAGAATATTTAAGTATTATGGATGCAAAGGGTACTCATAGAGTTGTTGGATGGGAGGTCCATCGGATGGGATGTGTGGATATTTTTAAACTAGATAATCATGGAGGAAAATCAGATAGGAATCAAGAAGTTATTGAAAGGAAAATATTCCTCATGGCATATGGTGTGGTTTATATGTCCCGGGAGAGGTAGCATAATTAGGTGAAGCTAGTCGAATTTAATGGGTCAATGATACTAAAAAGGGTTGGGCTCTATATGGGTTATGTTTTTATATTTATTAGGATTAGGAGGAGGAGATGTAGAGATGGTATACGAGGATACTAAAGATGGTGGTACTATGGGAACAAAGGAAACAAGAGGAGGTTCTTGTGTTTACATGGGAATATAGTTCTAAGTGGAGAATTCATTTGATTTTTGTATTGAGATGCTTTATTTGATTTTAAGTGAGTGATAACGGGAATGAATTGATAAAAATAACCCTAAGGATAATCCTTATGCAACAAGTAATATAGGAAGTGAAGAGTTTTAATTATCTTGATTACAATTATGTGTGATAAAAAAGTGGTTGAAAGGGAACCCTACTCAAGAAGGATTACCTTATCTTGAT
Source organism: Taxus wallichiana var. yunnanensis (assembly GCA_018340775.1). Lineage (NCBI taxonomy): Eukaryota > Viridiplantae > Streptophyta > Pinopsida > Cupressales > Taxaceae > Taxus > Taxus wallichiana. Next base: position 1,016,034,568 of record CM031234.1, read on the forward strand.
AACATCCCTTTGTAAGCTAAGGTAAAACTCATTATATTCCTATCCCTAGGCCTAAATAACTTGGTTGAATGAAAAGATAAGGTGGATAAAAGGTTCACTAAGGATGTTTTTAGGTAATGTTTGTGATTGGAGTCCTATATACACCCAAAGGTACATGAGGTCCAAATGCGTGTGGGTGTCGTGTATGAGGTGTGATATTGGGGCCTACCCCCTCACTTCACAATCTCGTATCAATAAGCATGTTAGGTGCTTAACTAATATACCACCAACTAGTTGCTTATAATTGGGTAGAACACTGAGTCAACTTCCCTCTTGGTGATGAAATCCAAGTAGGTAGACCTAGGAAGGAAGTGTTTGAAATGTTTAATTATGCACTATGATTTTTGTCATGCATGGGGGAAATAGTGTAAATGAAATGATTAACCCCTATGTAGACTATGTGATCGAGATAAATATGAGAAATGAAATTTTGTTTAAATCCCAAAATGAAATGTTTCTTTTGATGAGAACAAACTGCAAAATGCAGAAATGAAATAAAAGAAGTAAAATGAGGTAAAAGGAGAATACCTCGACACACTTTGATGTAACTTAGAATTTACGAGAAATAACCTAGACACACCGACACAATCACTCACCTAGTATGAGTGCTCACCTAAAGAACACAAAGGTACCGGGTCCCTCTTTAGGGTTTCTTGTGTAAGATGTTAGCAAGATGAAGAGTTGATGCATTGATTAAGTAAATAGTATAAACATTCTACGAGAGAATATTCACGATCTAGATCTAAAGAGTAATGGATTTTAAACAATAGCCATAATGAATTCAACCATTTAAGAACTAGTTATGATCATGTTTAACACATTTATTCATCCAATACAATTCATTATATTAAACATAGTAAGTACACAGAATATTTTTACAATAAGTAGTACCATACGTTCATGTGCGCATCAAATCTGGAAGCATAACTCTACAATAACTCATTACTCATTCTCTCCCTTAGCCTACAAAAATTACTACATATTTATAATTGTGGGGACTTTCCCTTCAATGCTTACATAATTCCCAAAATAAGTTACATGTTGTAAATAGCCATGCACCTTTACAATAATAGACACACATGCAAGTGCATTAATAATAGACCTCTTCTAGTTAACTCAAACCCATGTAAAGCTCTTTTTAGTATGATCTCTTCCAAAATATCCTATGCATGCCACGCAAATCTTTATCTGGTTTTTGTGCTCTACATGTTATCTCTAAAAATAACACATAATCTTGAAAATGGCTAAGTCCTGAATCTATCCTTGTATTTCGCATGCATTTCCTTCCCTATCCTTCCATGCCTTTGAATGAACAATGTTATCATGCGTGAACCTTCGTGTGCCTTACGTTAAGTATCATACTTTGTTTTCTCAACTTTACCCCACACTAAAGCTGCATTACCACCCCGACAATGGTTATCTCTTGATACTTTTAAAGAATAAAGAATGGGAATGAAAGGAAATTAAATAATTACTATACAAAGAATGAATTTCACCCTGCAACGTCCTCTGTTTCAACTAGAAGAATCAACTTTAGATAGTCTTCTTTTATTTTAGACTCTAAAGTTTGCCAATCACTCAATGTGGCTTCTACCTTTTCTGGAATATCTAATACAATAGAGTCTAACTCTTCTTGTGAAATATCTTCCTTCTTGTTCTGCAATACAATAACAATGTTGGACATTACAGTCACCCTTCCTTCCAGAAGATCCATCTTTTGCACTATAAGCTTTCCAATTTCATCTAACCTTTCTTTATGTGGGTCTTGGGTATCTGCAAGGGCCTCACACTTTTTCTTTACTAGTGCTTATCATTCCACGTGCCCTAATGTATCATATTTCATCACATTCAAGACTTAATTATCTTCTACCATTGTCATGATTTTGGTTACTACTGGAGCTGCAAAAATATTTAATGTGTGGTATGATTTCTTTAGCTCTTCCTACAAATTATGGAGCAAGGCTTAATACGATGAAATATTTTTAACTACGAGGCCGTTTCTCTATCTACTTCTGCTCGGGGTCCTTTGTTTTTGGCATCTAAACCAGTCCATCCTCAAGCACCAAATCAACTAAGGTATGCACATAATGCATAGCCAAAGGGAAATTTTGGGTACCTTGGACTCCAAGTGTGGTCTTGCTTGTAGGACATGATCACCGATATCCTCTTCCATGCTAATGAGAACCCCATTCTTCTTTTGCTCTAGGTCATTTTCTCCTTTCAGATGTGCTATTTCTACATCTTTAGCTTTGATATCTTCTCTTAGCACTCTAATAGTTGCATCTTATCTACATTCCGCCGCACCACCTTTGTAGATACCTTCACCAAGCAATTAATCACCTATTCATCAGTCATAACAGTGAGCTGAATAGTTATGTGCCTATTTTGTGGTGCCTTTCTCATTCTTCTTGACACATAGAATTCTTCACATACATCAAAATCAGGCTTGTCCATGTGAGTTTTCATGGACCATGAAAACTATTTCCTTACGTGCGTAGTAGCCATGTCTGGGTCCATCAAATCCCATCCATACAACTCCTTGAGGCCTACTATATTTTGGAATCATGTACGGAAAATTTTACTTGTGTCCTCATCATAGCCCATGATTGGTGTAGTATACTCCCCACTTTCCTCTTTGTTCTTGGCCCCTTAGGAACTTGAGTGCAAGGTTTGGAGTTAGTTACGATATGTTCTGAGTAGTATCTTGTTCTGTTTCTCCTACCTTATTTACTCCTTCTTCTTCATCCTTCATTTCTTCATCCTTGGGTTCCTCCACATCCTCTAGTGGTACAGGAGTTCCAAACGTGCTCTTTATAGACTTCTCTACCTCCTCATTCAACTTCAACTTTCTCCTCCTTTTCTCATTGCCTCTTTACGTGGAGAGATTCATGGTTATCTTCATAATGAATATGGATTTATCGTGCCATGTGTTCTTATTATTCTGAACACCCTCTTGAAATGGTGTTCTTCTTGGATTGCTTCCAAGTCCTCTTCTTCTTCTTGTACCTTAGGTGGGGTACTTGCATTCTTAGTCTCTACTTTGTTTAAGGGTTTCCTCTGGCCCTTATGTTCTAAGCCTCCACTATCTTCATGCTCTGCTTCCTCGTCATCTACATCTATTGTTTATGTATGCGTTAGATTTGGTATGTTCTCCACTAATTTGTTTTCCCTTAGGTGGCCCTAGGAGTGTGAACTCATTCTCCACATATTTTTATTCTCTAGCTTGGGCTTAAGATGAAGGTATATGGGTGCTAATCAATGTACCTAATTGCTAAGCTTATAGGCTTCATGTTTATAATGTATGAAATAAGCCTTTTAACATAGGAAGTCCTACACGGAAAGACATGTCTTCCTCAACGTGTGATAGTCACAACCTACCTTGTCTACAAAAAAATTCGGGTGACGCGCATCATTAAAATGGTGGACTAATTCTGGAAGTAGCGCACGGTGAAGGCATACAAAATTTTGCACCATGGGCTCTAAGTCCCATCCCTCATAGAAAATAATGTGATGCGAAGTGTTGATATGTCATGAATTGTACTACTTTGCCCACCACCTGCGATGGTAACTCCTTACAAATGCATCACTCCTCTTCAAATTCCACACAAAGACTATCATACCACATCTCCTCCCTCTTTTTGAATGGCCCACTTATCGACCCTTCATATAAATATTTGTCAAAAATTTGTGCAAGGGATTTTTTCTCCATGGGATACTCCCAAATCTTGTCCTTTGGCCCATTGAGCACTCAATATCTATAAATACTAAAGAAAAAAAAACCAAAACTTATTTTATCATTTGTGCATATTTCCTTGATAATGTTCTCTACAATGTAGCCTACTATGTTGTAGATCACTCCCTATGACATTCCCCTTGTGATATGTAACCACATTGTATTTACTTGCGACCACCTCTCTTGGTCATTCAAATTTGTTATCAGATGTGTAGCTTCCTCAACCATGGGTTACTTCTTGAATTTGTCAATGTCCATCTTGTATGGACCGTTTGTGTACCCCAACTCCTTTTGTGTCTCCATGATTGTTTCTTTATCAATTAGATCACTAGTCAAGTCTACCCCTGTGTCTTTTAATCCTTTCATTGTTGTAATCAAGGTGGATGTGATTTTGACCCTCCGTCAAGTGAAATAGAAGAAATCCTCATGGAAACTTCTCATTAACCATTGGTATAATGGTTCATACTTTCTAAAATAAGGGAGCTTGTACAACTGATAGACTCCAACCTACTTTAACAAATTCTACCTAGTGTCATCATATACTAGCATGTCCTCTACTATGTGCTTTTCGGTCTTTGTGCTCAACAACGCATCTAAATCCTTCTTATTATCTCATGTGTGGTGGTTGTAATCACTTATTTTACACTTATGGATGTGGGAATTTGATTCTTTCCCAACTATAACACCTTCTAGGTACCATCTATGAAAAATTACTTTTAGGCATAACTTCAAATTCTACCTCCACTTTCTTCTTTTCTTTATCTCCTGTGGAAGGTACTTTCTTTGGTGCGATCTAAAAATCCCACCTTTCTTTCTGCTACAATGTGAAAATGCTTCACTTTCTATTTTCTATAGTGAGAAATTCCAAACCCTAGCTTAAATATGTGTGCCCTAGTTTAAAATCACGTTCCCTAGATCTTTCACAATGCATACGCTTTCGCTGAAACCCTTCACCAATGGGGATGCAAGCTCCTTCTATGCACAAATTTTCTCTTCACATCTAGTTTTGCACTCTTTGCACCTCAATACTCTTCGCTTAGCTTTGTTGCAGTTATCTCGTTTAAATTTTTGTGATTACAATGGTAAAAATGAACTCACATCATGTACTTATATAGATTTTCAAAAAGGTAGTGCATTTATTGCTCCTTCACCTACCAACAATTCTCTCATTAATTGACCATTTTCACAATTTCCGCATGGTACATCTTTGCACCTTAGCTATAACCTTCTAGCGTGCCTTCCTACCTTCTTTCTACAAACTTATCTTCAACACACTTCCATGTACACAGTACCTCACCACCGCACCTTCTCTAGTAGTCTCCACGATTGCTACTTACCTCACATTATATTGTCCCTTCATTTATCCCCATATATGGTCATCTTTTAGAAGAAATATCTCTTCTAACAAACTCCTTTCCAAACTCAAATAACACCTGTAACAATTTACTCCTTGATTTGTACCCATTTGTAAACATCCACCCCACACCAATGGTATGTGTAGTCCTCTACACATAAAAATACTGTAAATGGTAATTAGCTTCTGGTGCACAAACACGCTTATTTATACAAAACAACAAATAAATTGATAAAGCATAGAGATGAAGAAGGAAATACATTAAGGGAAAACATAAATGAAAACCTAATCTAAATGGAAACACTTCCTTATTACAAACACCAAGAAAAATTATTTATATTAGGGCTTCAACCTACTCTTGTTGAAATAACCGGGTAACCATATTCCATCAAGCACCTCTAACTAACAAGCACTTGTTTCAAGTATGTGAGTGATAACATATGGTCCTAACCAATGTACTTTAAGTTTTCCTAGATGGCACAAAAACTTGGAATCATAAAGAACCATCATCTGTCCAATCTCAAAAAAATTGTCCCTGATGTGTCGATCATGCCATGCCTTCTACTTGGCCTTTTCTTGATCCTGTCTCCAACATGCTATTTCTTGTCGCTCATCTAGATTGATCAATTTTTCAATTCATTCTTCTAATTCTTTCTCATCAGCTAGACCTCCAACACGTGCAATACGCAAATAAGGTAACATGAATTCCATAGGAAGAACTACTTTCGTGCCAAACACTAACTAAAACGGTGTAGCTTTTTTAACCTCTTATATGTTGTTCTATATTCCCAAAGCATGGTAGAAACTTTATCATCCCAATCTTTCCTTCCAACATCACATATTTTTGTCAATTTTTGGCTCAAAATTTTGTTGAAGGCCTCAGAAATCCCATTTTCCTGAGGATGATAGGGTGTAGTCTTATGGTGTACAATCATAAATTCATCCAATAGTATCCTAATTTTCATGAAGTAAATGTGGGATGTGTTCCTTCACATAGTTTTGGTCATGTGCAGTAAGAAAATCAGCCAGTTGGAAGTTTACATGCCTTTCTTTGATTCAGATTATGAGGCAAGCTCATGCAACATGTTGCAATAAAAGGAGTTATATTGTACCATGTAAACATTAGGGGAGTGTATATTTGGAATTAATAATGTTAACAATAGGGGAGTGAATGTTACAAATATATTGTGTAACATTATTAATATATTGTGTATGTTATTAATATTGAGTTAATATAACTCATATTAATAATATAGTTAGTGTGAGTGTGTTGTGATAACAACTCACGTTGATTAGTCTTGAGGGATATTTGGGATGTTGGAGATATCTAAGGGATGAGAGGGATTATAGGGGAAGTTGGAGATGATTGTTGAATCCTTGTATTAAGGAGTGCATCCTTCTATTTATGTGTATCACTCTTGTATTGAGATATCTGAATGAATTTCAGTTTCAATATTATTATTATTCAAAGTGTTTTATTATTGTGTAATTTTTATCGGGGTGCCCAACATGTAAAAATAAAGACAATAATGTCCTCTAATTCCAATGGTGTGCATTAGTGTATAAGCGTGCATCGGGCATGGTATCTTCAATTTCTTACGCATCTTCTTGGATGTATTATGGATAAAGGGTCTAGTCTAGAATTACTTTTCCCTTGTTTTACCACAACAGTAAAATAAAATTCTTGGAATAACAGTACCCATCGATATATGCACCCCTATAAAATGGTCTTGTTTACCAAATAATTCAATGTCATGTGATCGTATAGGATACAAATGGTGTTGCTAGCGAGGTATGAATTTATGTAGCGCATAGATCATTGAAAAAGCTTCGACTCTGTAGTTGTACAATTCTACTTTGCATGAGTCAACATTATAATAATAAAATAGATAGGATGGTTTATAACACCATCCCCAAGATGAGCCAACACTGCACTAATGGTCATGCCAAAAGTTTCCACATGTACACGAAACAGTTGGTCCCACGAGGGAAAGCACAAAATAAGAGTTCTAGTAAGTTTCTCCTTCAATGTCTTGAATGCGCGTTGCTGCAGTTCCCCCTGTAGAATTTCCCTTTTCCTTTTAGTAACTCCTCCAAGGGTGTGGTAACCATAGCATACCATTTAATAAATTTTATATAAAACCCAGTGTGACCTAAGAATCCATGCACCTCACTTTGACTGGTAGGCTCTTCCAAGCCGATAATGATTGCAACCTTAGCTGGATCTACCAACAAACCTTCCTTGTAGATGATGTGCCCTAGAAATTTGCCAAATGGTGTAGAGAATACACATTTATTGATGTTTAAAGAGATTCTTAACTATCGAGATCTTTCAAACATTAAGCATAAATTTTCATAATGATCCTTAACAAGTCCATAAACCGTTAAGTCATCTAAATAAACCTGCAAGAAGTTGTGAATAAAATATTTGAACATTTGAACAACTATACATGAAAATACAAGTGCATTTTTAGTTTAGATGACATCACATTATATGCAAAACTTCCTCGTTTAGTGGTGAAAGTAGTCTTTTCTGATCCTCTTGTGCAATCCTAACCTGATGATACTCAGAGAATCCATCTGTAAATGATCGATATTATTAAGTTTTTATTCACCTGATCTTAGACCCCTATAGAATTATTTTATTTGCTGATAACTTTCTCCTTTTAAGTAATCAATTTAAAATTAATGCAAGCATATAATGAAAAATTGCACAATGATTGATTACGAAGTTTGTAAATTGCCTACGTCTCCAGGTTATTATTGAATCATTCCACTAGTCAAAACTTGTAAAGTTACAATAGTACTTTCACAAGAAAACCTAATGGAAACTATTAAGAACTTGCTTAGAATAATAACAAGACCTTCAGATGACAAGGGTGAAAAATAACACCTAAATTCCCCTTTCTTGGCATATTTAGAAAGCTCTATGGCACTAGCTCCACTATTCATAATACTCTAGTTCTTGATCATCCTTCCAGACGCTTTGTAATGCCGTATGGTACTCTAGTCGATATTCTAGGATTCTCAATAATTTTGTGTGGCGATATGGACTAGTTAGGTAGTATTAAATAACTCATACTCACAAAAATAATAATTCCTAAATAAATTAGGACTTCATAGAACTATGTCGTTGACATAATATCTAACTCTCCTCTTAGCTCGATCTCTGCCTTTATGCGCTCTAGGAATGAGCTTCCAAGTTGTGTGTGTTACAATAGAGAGGGGTCCCCTATTTATATTAAAATAGGCCCCTAAAATTTAGTGGAAGGGCCTTATCGGCCAACTCACTACTCAACCAACTCACTGGCCGAGTTGGTTGATAACTCATTTCCACCACCAAGGTCGGGGGATCAAATCCCACCTCACTAATAGCTTGGCCACATTGTGTTTGGTCGGGCCACTTTGCATTTGGTGGGGAAATCCCACATTGACCGGCATGAGGGGGTGGATGGTTTTAATAGGGCTCACCACCCTATCCTCCTTGTGGCTCCGATCACACCTTTACCCCTTGTGCTTGAGCGGCGGTGCGCTGTTCTCCCACCGAGTTATGTGGGTTTCATTGGTTCGTTTGGAGGACTGTGTTGGCTGCTCCATGTGGCAAGTTCTGCACGAGTTGTGGGGTCGGTTGGGTCTGCCACCGTGTTGTAGGCCAAGTCATGGACTATGCATTTTCATCCTCCCTATGTTGGCCGAGTCATGTGGTATCTCCAACTGAGCCATGTGGCGAATTAATATGTGATCAACTCGGTATGAAAAGGTAACTCGCCGAGTTAGTGGAAATAATACCGAGTATAATAAACTCGGTCAATTCTCAATATTACAAATTGAAATAACATAGTAACATGGTGAATAATATAAAATTCAACCATATAAGACTATGATATTCAAAATGAAATATGGATAAGTGGTGGCAAGCCACATGGTGGCTTGTGGACCCACCGCTTCAGCGAAAAACTAGTCCACACAACGACCAAGTTCCCCTCCGTTAAAAAAGTTGAGACTCTTGTCGCAACCACTAAATTTTACGCTTGTCAAAGACTAGAGGTTGAAAACAAAAAAATGACTTCCTTTTCCTTTTTTCCACATGTCACAGTGCCATTGGTCCAATATTGACTTGTTGACTAGAGTTGACTTTCGCGTTGATTGAAATTTGAATAGACATAACAAGAGCTCCCAATGTCCATTTTTCGTGTTCTTATATTCACCGGAAATATCTCAAAAATATATTCTGTACTCACACAATTTAGGGATGTTTTGGGAACTTTTGATATAAAAATGATCCCCTAATCATACCTCCCCAATGAGAAAGGCTTTTTGTCCCAAAAAGCTTATATTGGAACATTTTGCCATCCTGTCCTGTACCTAGAAACTCTTCTACCATCTCAGAACTACTGCTATAGTAGACCCTTTTGTGTCTTCTCCTACAACCTTCTCACTTTGATAAATTTTTTCCAATCTTGGACTTGTGGGTTATCGATCCATGACACTCTTGTTGTGCCTACTCGATATCCAAAGAAAACCTCCACACCTCCATTGTATCATACTAAGTTTTGGAATGAAACTTCAACGCTCCTATTGTGCGGTGCTAAGCTTCTAGATATCTAACAATAAGGATCTTCTTTGACTCTATAACATAACTCTTGGCTCCGAGTTGATTCCACATAATCCAAACTAGTTCGAATAAACTCCATGCTACTTAGAGCTAGGATTGATCCGATGTTAATGATGGATAATTACTTGTCCATTTTCAGTCCTTAATGCCTCTTTTTTGCAATGCTACGTATCTTGAGACGTCAATACCTCTGTTGTGTAGTTCTAAGTCTCTTGCAGACCTTAATACCTCTGTTGTGTAGTGCTAAGTCTCTTGCAGACCTCAACGCCTCTGTTGTGTAGTGCTAAGTCTCTTACAGACCTCAACACCTCCGTTGTGTAGTGCTAAGTCTCTTTCAGACCTCAATGCCTCCATTGTACAGTGCTAAGTTTGATGATCAACTACCATTCGAATGTGCGGTTACAATGCCTTAACTCCAAATGACATTCTGATCTAATATTTTGAGAGATCCTTTTATTGAAAAGCAATATCAGGTACCATTTTATTAGTTTCCCATGATGGCCTCTTCATAGAACAAAGTTTTGACCTGACGTCAATGCCAATGGTGATTCAACTACCATTCTGCTGCATGGTCATGATGCCTCTACATAGAATGAAGTTCCGAGCTGACTCTTGTGAACTCTACTATCTACAAAAATGGCATATCAATCTCAAAGTTCTCTATGAGTCAAATCATGTATCCAAGCTATAATAGGTGCTCACAAATTGATTAGGAGATAGGTGCCCTTAAAAGGGTCTATTTATAACTTCTAAATACAAGTGTAGGAAATTATATCCTAATACATCATGCAAATTAGTTGTAAAAAAATGCTCCTTTTTGGAGTCTTGGTACAATAAGCTTAGTTACCAATTTATAGGAAAATAATTTTCACATGATAACTTGTCGCGAAAATTTCTCCTACTTAGTGGCCTTTGTACTTGGTCTTCTCCACTGCATTGTAATCATGGTTTGACCTTGTTTGTCTCTTCCCTATTAGACAAATAACTCAATAAGGACCAATACATACTACATCTCCTAGTATTAAATTTTTACCAAAAACATTTCCCTGTAAGGGGTCTCACTAATGCAAGTATATAAGAGTAAAAATATTGCACAAAATTGGGACTTTGACTATTGTGTCCTGCTCGGTTAGATGTATACAAAAATTAACCATACAAGAGTCTTATTCATACATTCTACCTAATTTTTTTATGGTTTTATACAATAAGAGCAATAAATAATGCTTAGAAAAACCAAATACAATAGCTGAACTAGTCAAATTTATTTGCACCTTTGATTTCTTACGAAATGTAGAATCCTTGTTGTCTATTTAGGATACCTCATTAGGTGTCTTGTAGATCCCGAGCCTCTCGCTCCTCTACATATGAATCCTCATGGTTTGATGGAATGTACACGACCTCAATGTTAGGATCTAGATGATCAATAGAGACATATGAGCTCGACTCTGCACTAGGATCTGCATGATCCCTGCGTACATATGAGTCTGAAGGTTCACTATTTTCTCCTTGTGTAAGATGATCAACATGACCTGTCATGAAATCGATCCTCCAGTTGTTCCCAATGAAAATATCCAATCCACTCCTTTCATAAGTAAGATAAACCTGAGTAGTAGTCAAGTAGAAGTTTCCTAATACCATTTCGTCCATCTCCAAAGGGATGATGTCAAGAGTGATATTGTCAGAAACTTGTCTCCCAACAATGAAGATCAAGATGTAATAACTGGTAGACACTCTATACAGATTACCATATTTTGTACAAACTATCTTAGTATGGGGAAGTGGTGTCATGGGAAGTCCTAGTTGACATACCACATCGACAATTACGTACCTTACTCCGATAGTCCAATTGAGAATAAGGGTCACTAACTGTCCTCGTACAACCACTGGAATCCACTATCTCGAGGCACTCGCATGTCACAGTACAATATCTAGATGTTCCACTAGTTCTCTCCATGCCAATGGTGCTATTATCCCAAATTTTCCCTCAGGTAAAATTGGATCAACCATGACCCCGTACAAAAGAAACTAGAGAAATCACGTTAAAATCCTATAATCAGGCAATAGAGGGACTCTACAATGGAGTGACAGGGCCTGTGAAATATCAAACGACCTCGTGCAAGAATAAATTCAAGAAAATGGTTTCTTCATTTGAGCATGTACTTAAAATCCAACGAGATAAGCTACGAGATGGGTTCTACAATGGAGAAATAGGGTTGGTGAAAGAGTAAATAGAAGGAAGAAACCATAAGCTCAAAGGAAAAGAAACAAAAAAGGTTTGAAGTTTTTCAGGCTTTGCAAATGATTCAGAATGAGCCCCAAAATTGACTAAGTATGGAGGAGATAGCGGAAGCTACCAAATGTTCAAATGATGCACCTTTAAAGGTTAAGCCCAAAAGGGAAAACTCAAATGAGCACCAATCTGCCACGTGTTTAGGATAAGACTTTTGGCTTCGCCAAGCAAAGAACTCAGGTAAAATAAAAAGGGACACCATGGAGCTTACGGAAGCCACCACATGTCAATCTGGTGTAACTTTAGGAGCACAAGGTAGGGGAAAAATCTCCAAGAAGCACGTCTTGCCACGTGGACGATCTGAGATAGAATTTTTAAATATTGTGCACCCGCAACCCAAATATTCAAATGGCCATATCATTTGACTGGAAACTCATATTTTGGTGGGAGAAGACTTTTTGGAAACGTCTCGGCACCCTCTATGCCATGGAAATATAAAATATTATCTTTAGCAAGATTTGGTGGGTGAAAAATGAGAAAACATCTCCCATTCCATTAATACATAATCCATTTCTCTAACAACCAGATCAGATTTGATTTGATCCACCATTATTCCTCATTCAATGTGCCAAACAAGTAATTAAGGTAGACTTGACAGATTGTGGGAATATCCAGAGTGGGCATTAAGGGGTAGTGGTTGAGCTTTCAGAGTAGGATTTAATGCGTTATGAAGGCGGTTGAGCAGGATTCAAATTTTTCCTTCTCTCTCTCTTATTCTTCCTATATATTATAAAGGAGGGGCATATTCGAAGGGTTGGTTGTTTTATCTCCTGCCCCCTCTCTCTTTCTTCCTTAGGGTAGAATTCAGAGTCTAAGCCTCCTCCCATGGCTCTATAATGGCATTTCTTTCCTCTTGCCCACTAACGATGTATTGTGTAACATTTTGGAGCAATAGAATCTATTTCGTGATGCATATGTCCATCCTTGGCTTATTTTGTTATCTCTTCTTACCTCTCGTCATTGCAGGGTATATTGTACATATTTTGATGTTTTTATAGGTCATGGGAGCTATTTTTAATGGGTTTTGAAGTGGAGTTATGTGTGAAATCTATCTCTGGACTGTGGTGCATTCTATCCACCCTCTCCTCTGCTCATCTCTCTCCACTTCAGGCAGTCGGGTCTGTGATCATCCACTTTCTTTTCTGGTGTATCACTACTTAGTGTAGTCTCTTTAATCCTCTATCTCTTTCTCCCTATCCCCTTGGAATGGTTAGATTAGGTTAGTTATATTTTTCCTGTACTAGAGTAGCTTGCGGTAGGTAGATTAGGAAGTAAGAACCGAATTTCTCCAGAGGTCCATCTCAAGTTTTGCAATGTCCCACAGCTTGAGAGATGGTCCCATGTTGTGTAATTACACTAGATGCCCCACTTCACACTTGGGCCATTCGAGGGTGCTGCAATTCTACACTAATATTTTTGGCATGCCCTATGGGACATGTTTGAAGCACCTTACCACTTCATCTTAGCAGGTTGGTGTGTTCTTGTTGAGATTCAACCTTTTGATTCACATGGAAGCACATATGGTGACTCTATCTAGTCAAAAACCCTATCTTTGAAGTTGTAGACCTTTTCCATCCATTTCCACCCATTTTCATCCATTTTCTTCTTCCATCTCTTTCATTTTCTCCCATTCCATGAAGTTGTGCAATCATGGCTTCATTTCCTTCTTGGAACTCACACTTACAGCAGCAATGTAGTTCACCTCCAATGCATTTCCCAACTCCTCCAAATCAGCATTATAATTAGATCTAGGACCATTATGCTTACCCATATGAGCACGGTCAAAGTCAGTTTGGCCATAGAGCTTATCAAGAACAAGGGGGCACATATAATGGTGACAACTATGTGGAGAATGCTAGTTTGCTGAAGAAGATTGAAAAAATGGAGGCTGACATGGTTCATTCAAGGGCCATAGCACAAATGAAGGCATTCAAGATTGGTTTTAGAGTACCTTGTTCATGGGGAGGCCCTTTTCCAAGACATTACAAGCCTCAAGAGAAGCTTGACTTCATGGTTGAAGTGTTACCTCAACTTACTGTTATCAAAATTTCACCCCCCCGGGTAAATTTCGATAACATGCATCAGATTCTCAGGTCCCAGGAAAATTGATTGATTCGGGGCCAAAATTCATGTTTCCAGGGTCCCCTCAGATTTTTTCTAACTCCCCTGGTCGAAGTTGGAAGGAGAAAGCTCTGAGAAAGTGCGGAGAAGGTTGCAGAAAGCAAGTAGTTCGGGCCAGGAAAATTTGTGAAAATCGGCTAAGTCCCAGTCCAGCACAAGTCGGGACAAATGGGACAAAAGTACGCGAACCACCCGAACCGGCCGAAATGAGTCCAGTCAGCCCACAAAGCAATTGGGACGCATGGGACAAAAGTACGCGAACCGCCCGAACCGGCCGAAATGAGTCCAGTCGGCCCACAAAGCAATTGGGACGCATGGGACAAAAGTACGCGAACCGGCCGAAAAGGGTCAAGTCAGTCCGAAGCAAAGTGGGACAAGCGGGCCAGAAATACCCGAACCGGCCGAATCGGCCGAAATTGTCCCAAAAGGTCCAAAATCAAAATAGGACGTCCGGGACAAAAAGACCCGAAATACGCGAAGAAGCCGAAGGAGCCGAAAGCCAATCAAAAGGTGCCACGTGTCTTTGGCCAAATGAGGGACAAGGAAGCCCATTTCGGGCGGATCGGAGGTTTTTGTCCCAAGCAGCACTGGGACGTCCGGGACGGATGGACGCGAAGTACGCGGAAGACCCGGCAGGCCCGAGAACCATTGAGAAATTGCCACGTGTCATCAAGAGAAGCCAAAAGGTCAAAGGGCAAGGTTTGAAGCGCTGGCCCGAGCCAATAGAAATTGGACACGTGTCCAATGGAGCATAGAAGTGCGGAGCTCGGGGAGGAGTTGGAAAGTTTGGCCAAATCTAAGCCAAAAAGGGTAAAAGTGAAGGAAGACCCGGCAGGTTCGTCAACCAACCAATGCATGCCACGTATCCCTAGTGGCGGGGCGTGGGAAAAAATGTGGAAAATGTTCCAAGAGCACCAAAAGTCAAAATTCAAGAGACAGCCCACCGAAAAGTAGAGGAGAGAGAATTATTCAGCGAATCAGCAGGTGCCACGTGGCGTCCAAGTGGCAGTGCGCGGGAAAATATTTTAAAATTCGTTTTGATCTGTTCCGTGCCCTAAATCTTCAGATCGCCATATCTTTTGATCCAGAGCTCGGATTTCCACGTTCTTTATATCAACGGAAAGCTGTTGAGATGCTCTACATGATTCTGGGATCAATCTCGAGTTTTGGTGTAGTCTGAAGAGAGAAAATCGAGAAATGGCTCTGACACGTGGTAATGACAGAAGTGACATTTCAGCGACCAGTTTTAATGCAGCAGACAGCCCGCCATTTTGCCAGGATCCGTCGCTTCTACCATGATGAAATGATTTAAAATACGACTTGGAGGTGGTTGGAGGAGATCTGACTTTCCTCTTTCTTCCTTCTCTCATTCTTCCTATATATTGTAAGGAGTGGCAAAATATAAAAAAAGAGTTGTTCATTCTTTCTGCTCGGCCCTCCCTTCTTTTCTTCTCTAGGGTTGAAAATGGAGTTCGAACCTCCTCCCTACTCTGTAATGGAATTTTTTTGCCTTTTACTAATGGAATGATGTTCTGTGCAAACTTCTGAAGCAACAAGATGTGTTTTGTGATGCATCTGTCCATCCTTTCTCATTTTTGCTTGTTTTCTTCTTGCCTCTCTTCATTGCAGGTATTTATGCATGTTTAAACATTCACTGCAGATCTGGAGCTGTGTTCATGGAGTTTTGGGACACTTTCTGTGTGAAATCTATCCTTGGGCCTGTGATGCATCTGTCCATCCTTCCCATTGCTCACCCCTTTTTGTCCCATGGCAGTTTTGATAGATGTCCAACATTCTCCTTCTCTGGTGTATCACCGTTTTAGTGTAGGCTTTTGCTGTTTTTCCCTTCTCTCTCTCTCTATCTCCTTGGCATGGTTAGATTAGGATTAGATTAGCTTGCCTGCACTGGAATAGCTTGTGGCGGGTAGTTTAGGAGCAGAACCAGCCTTCTCTGGAGATTCCTCTCTCGGTTTTACAAGTCCCACGCTTGAGAGAGGTTTCCATGTTGTGCAATCACTTTGGATGGTGAACATCAACCTAGAAGCCTGATGTGCATCCCGGGGTGCTTTGTGATTTTGCATCAACAGTTTTGGCATGCCCGGTGGGACCTTAGAGGTCTTTGACTCCATCTTTTGCAGGTTGATGTGTTCCTGTGAAGATTTCAGCCTTTGGAGGCACTTGTAAACACATCTGGCGACTCCATCTGGTCAACAACCCATCTCTAAAGTTGCAGACCTTCCTTTCCATTCATTTCCATCCATTTTTCATTCATCCTTCTTTCCATCCCTTTCATTCATTCATTCTATGAAGTTGTGCAATCATGACTTCATTTCCATCATGGAATTCACATCAACAACAGCAGTATATTCCACCTCCAACACATTTTACAAATCCTCCAAATCAGCATTTTGAGCAGATTCAAGATCAGTATGCATACCCATATGAGCAGCAGTGCCAAAGTCAGTTTGGCTATGGAGCTTTCCAAAAGCAAGAGTGTGCATACAATGAAGACCATCAGATCCAAGATGCTGGTCTGTTGGAGAAAATCCAAAAGATGGAGGAGGGGATGGTGCAGTCCAGAGCAACAGCTCAAATGAGAGCTTTTGGAATCGGTTATGAAGCACCCTGTCCATGGGTGGGACCTTTTCCAAGGCATTACAGCCCTCAGGAGAAGCTGGACTTCATGATAAAGATGCTGCCCCAACTTGCACAATGGACAACAGAGATAGAGGCCTACAGACTTGTTGTTGAACAACCTTGTCAATGGGTAAGTTCTACACCATCATCTGGTTTTTCTCTTTCCAATACTCAAGCAGCACCATCTCATTTAAACCCTCCATCTGCTGTCCCAAGTGTTGAATCCATTTCTCCACCTCTCAGTCTTCCACCACACCTCGATTCTTCTTTCCTTTTTCCTTCCAAACAGTCATCCCCTCCACAAGAGCTAAGAGAAACACCCCCTCCTCCAAAGAAACAAGAGGTTTCACCTCCTCTACCACCACAAAAATGTCAAATCAGTTGAGTTTCAACCTATCCCTCCTTTTGCATTCCCAATTCCATGTGGGAAAGAAGAAATTGTAAAAATCAGTCATCAAGGACAGCAGGAGGAAGAGCCAAACAGAAAAGAAATGACAGACAGCTTGAAGGTTTGGGCTGCCAAATTTGGGATGACAAGGATCCCCTTGATGGTCAAGCCTACAGAAGAAGCTAGGGTTGGAGAACAAATGGTGGTCAGGACTGATTTTGTTGCAGCAGAAGAAGAAGATCTTGCAGCCCCAACTTGTCCTCTAGAGCAGCAGATTGAAGAGTTTGACTTGACAAACTTCATGCTGGAGAAGGAGTTCAATCAAGAGCAAGATTGCCTTCAAACATTGGAGGAAGGAGAGGCTGCTCCAAATCCAAAAGAAGAGGAGCACAATCTAGCTATGGAGGAGAAAAATGCAGATCCAAGGGCTTTGAGCACAAAGCAGGTTACAGAAGAACCTTCAGTTCTTCTTTCCACTTCATCTCTCTCAAGTTCTAGCACTGAAGAGGAGTTTGATCTCTCAAACTCAATATTGGAGAGTGAAGGAAACCATGGTGGTCAAGTTGCAGACCAAGAGAACACCATGGAGGAAGTTGAACAAGAACAGCGGGACAACAATGAGGCAGTTTACCTGTCAGTTTTGGAGGACTATTTTGATGAAGAAGAGCCGGTTGAGTTTTCACCATTCTCTCTTTCATCATCCACATTCCAAACACCAGAGCCTGCTGCCATGAAGGAGAGCTTTCATTTGCAGCAGCCTGCATCTTACAACAGCCCTTTGGAATCAAAATTGGAAGATTCTAATCTTCCCTGTTCTTCATTGGAGAAAGAGAAAGGACAGAAGGGTCCTACCATTTCTTCCACGTCATCCATTCAAGAGGGTCTACAAGAAGACTCCATTCTTGGAGTTGAAAATCACAGCAATGGGCATATCAAACGGATCAGACCTTGCCCAATCAGGTACTTGGCTTCATTGGAGCCAAGGGAGAAGCCAAAACCAGTCATGCTTGCTTCTGAGCATGAGGACGAGCTACAAAGTACCAAGGATCAGCTGCTATACCTCTTCAATCCAAATGCAGAGCAACTAAAAGAGGTATTGGATTTTTCAGTTGATACCTTGATGATTTGGATAGAAGACCAGCTTCTTGTTGATTTTCCATCCATCCAAACAGCCATGATCAGTGCCAAATCAATTCCATGGCTGCCAATTTTGAAGAAAGGAAGCTATTTCTCACAACCAGTTGCAGGATTTGTTTAGCTTGCCTTTGCTTCCAGTTAGAGTAGAGTAGCTAGGTTTGCTTTCAGCAGAAGAAGTGCTTGTGCACACTCTGCATGTTCCATTTGGGGCATGTATGATTTTCAGTTTTGTACATAGTTTTTGGTGTTGCTGGTTTTGCTCTTGCACAGTTCATTTCAGTGGCATCTTGGTGAAGACACTCCAGGTTCAATGGGTTTCCAAGTGGCTCAGAGGGAGGTTTTCAAAGTTCAGATCAGTTGCAGGTTGCAACTCATGACTCCATGCCCAATGGATGCTTCAGGCTACTGATCATTCATCTAGCAGGCAGATGCCCCCACTGAGTCGCCAAACTGTTATCAAAATTTCACCCCCCCTGGGTAAATTTCGATAACATGCATCAGATTCTCAGGTCCCAGGAAAATTGATTGATTCGGGGCCAAAATTCATGTTTCCAGGGTCCCCTCAGATTTTTTCTAACTCCCCTGGTCGAAGTTGGAAGGAGAAAGCTCTGAGAAAGTGCGGAGAAGGTTGCAGAAAGCAAGTAGTTCGGGCCAGGAAAATTTGTGAAAATCGGCTAAGTCCCAGTCCAGCACAAGTTGGGACAAATGGGACAAAAGTACGCGAACCGCCCGAACCGGCCGAAATGAGTCCAGTCGGCCCACAAAGCAATTGGGACGCATGGGACAAAAGTACGCGAACCGGCCGAACCGGCCGAAAAGGGTCAAGTCAGTCCGAAGCAAAGTGGGACAAGCGGGCCAGAAATACCCGAACCAGCCGAATCGGCGAAATTGTCCCAAAAGGTCCAAAATCAAAATAGGACGTCCGGGACAAAAAGACCCGAAATACGCGAAGAAGCCGAAGGAGCCGAAAGCCAATCAAAAGGTGCCACGTGTCTTTGGCCAAATGAGGGACAAGGAAGCCCATTTCGGGTGGATCGGAGGTTTTTGTCCCAAGCAGCACGTCCGGGACGGATGGACGCGAAGTACGCGGAAGACCCGGCAGGCCCGAGAACCATTGAGAAATTGCCACGTGTCATCAAGAGAAGCCAAAAGGTCAAAGGGCAAGGTTTGAAGCGCTGGCCCGAGCCAATAGAAATTGGACACGTGTCCAATGGAGCATAGAAGTGCGGAGCTCGGGGAGGAGTTGGAAAGTTTGGCCAAATCTAAGCCAAAAAGGGTAAAAGTGAAGGAAGACCCGCGGGCAGTTCACAACCAACCAATGCATGCCACGTATCCCTAGTGGCGGGGCGTGGGAAAAAATGTGGAAAATGTTCCAAGAGCACCAAAAGTCAAAATTCAAGAGACAGCCCACCGAAAAGTAGAGGAGAGAGAATTATTCAGCGAATCAGCGGGTGCCACGTGGCGTCCAAGTGGCAGTGCGCGGGAAAATATTTTAAAATTCGTTTTGATCTGTTCCGTGCCCTAAATCTTCAGATCGCCATATCTTTTGATCCAGAGCTCGGATTTCCACGTTCTTTATATCAACGGAAAGCTGTTGAGATGCTCTACATGATTCTGGGATCAATCTTGAGTTTTGGTGTAGTCTGAAGAGAGAAAATCGAGAAACGGCTCTGACACGTGGTAATGACTGAAGTGACATTTTAGTGACCAGTTTTAATGCAGTGAGACATGACCCACCGTTTTGCAGATCCATCGCTTCTACCATGATGAAATGATTTAAAATACGACCTGGAGGTGGTTGGAGGAGATTTGACTTTCCTCTTTCTTCCTTCTCTCATTCTTCCTATATATTGTAAGGAGTGGCAAAATATAAAAAAGAGTTGTTCATTCTTTCTGCTCGGCCCTCCCTTCTTTTCTTCTCTAGGGTTGAAAATGGAGTTCGAACCTCCTCCCTACTCTGTAATGGCGTTTTTTTTTTTGCCTTTTACTAATGGAATGATGTTCTGTGCAAACTTCTGAAGCAACAAGACGTGTTTTGTGATGCATCTGTCCATCCTTTCTCGTTTTTGCTTGTTTTCTTCTTGCCTCTCTTCATTGCAGGTATTTATGCATGTTTAAACGTTCACTGCAGATCTGGAGCTGTGTTCATGGAGTTTTGGGACACTTTCTGTGTGAAATCTATCCTTGGGCCTGTGATGCATCTGTCCATCCTTCCCATTGCTCACCTCTTTTTGTCCCATGGCAGTTTTGATAGATGTCCAACATTCTCCTTCTCTGGTGTATCACCGTTTTAGTGTAGGCTTTTGCTGTTTTTCCCTCTCTCTCTCTCTCTCTCTATCTCCTTGGCATGGTTAGATTAGGATTAGATTAGCTTGCCTGCACTGGAATAGCTTGTGGCAGGTAGTTTAGGAGCAGGAACCAGCCTTCTCTGGAGATTCCTCTCTCGGTTTTACAAGTCCCACGCTTGGAGAGAGGTTTCCATGTTGTGCAATCACACTGGATGGCTGAACATCAACCTAGAAGCCTGATGTGCATCCAGGGGTGCTGTGATTTTACATCAACACTTACATAGTGGATTGAGGACATTGAGGCTTATGAGAAAAGTACGAGATAGCCTTATCAATGGGTAAGTCAATCACGAGCTCCCTATCCTTCATTTTCTCTTTCTCAAACTTTACCATTTCAGTATGATCAAGAGTCAAGCCCCTCACTTGCTTCCCCAAGTGTTGATTTCATTCCTCCATCTCCTGATCTTCCACCCCATTTTAATTCTTCTCCCCTTTTCTTTCCTAAATAGTCATTCCCTCCAAATAAACAAGAATTTCCACCTCCCTCCCCACCACAAAAATTTGTAAAGCTAGTTGAACCCCAACATGTCACTCCTCTAGCTTTCCCAAGTCCATGTTGGGAAGAGACGAAATAATCCAGTCAAGGAAAACAATAAGAGGTGGATCCCAATAGAGAAGAAACGACAAATAATCTAAAGAGTTGGGCTACTAAATTTCGGTTTACAAAGATCCCCTTAATGGTCAAGCTAATAGAGGAGGTCAGGGTTGAAGAACCAGTGGTGTATGAGGCTGAGTTTGTAGTAGAATAAGAACAAAAAAGAAGAAGAAGATCAGAATTCTATTTACTCCGAATGCAGTGTTTATAATGGCACTTTATTTAAAGAGGATGTTGATATAATCCAAGCTGCACAACTAGTTAAAGAGGAGGAATAATCAGCTCCAAGTCCCATTGAAGAGGAGCGGTGGGAGAGATCAAATCAAAGGTGAAGTCACTCAATAAAGAAGGCATTGTTGAAGATTTTTTGCTTTCATTTCAAGGGCCTGATTTGATTGATGAACCCATGATGGAGGAGGATCATGCAGTTTCAGAGGCCCCAAGTGTGGAGAAGGCCATAAAAGAACCTTCAGTTCTTCCTCCCACTTCATCCCCTTCAAGATCTGATGTTGAAGAAGAGTTTAAACTTTCAAACTTCATGTTTGAGGAAGAGAAAAACCATGGTGAGCTAGTTGTAGATCAGGAGGACAACATGGAGGAGGTCGAGAACATGCAACAAGACAACAATGAGACATATTATCTGTCTGACTTTAAGGACTACTTTGATGGATAAGAGCCCATGGATATTACATTATTTTCTCCTCCTCCATCCATATTCCAAGCATATGAACCTGTTGCCATGAAGGAGAGCATTCAAGGACAACATCTTGCACTTCATAATAGTCGTCTGGAACTAGGGTTGGAAGATATGAGTCTTCCATGTTCTTTATAAGAGAAGGAAGAGAAAAGGGAAGAAGATGTCATCATCTCTCTCACACCATCCATTCAGGATGATCCATAAAAAGACTCCATTTTTGGAGTTAAATTTAAGAGCAAAGAGCACATTCAAAGGATCAAACCATGCTTGAGCAAGTACTTGGCTTCATTAGAGCTAGAAGCAAAACCAGTCATACCTACTTCAAGACATGAGGACGAGAATCAAAGTACCAAGGGTCATCATCAACACATCTAGGAGTCCAATGCCAATTAGCTTGAGGAGGTATTTTTGGTTGATGTAGATACCTTGATGATTTGGGTGGAGGACCAACTTATAGTCAGTTTTTCACTCATACAAGTAGCCATATTCAGTGTCAAATCATTTGCATGACTACCCCTCTTGAGAAAGGGAAGATACTTATCCCTACCTGTAGCAGGATTTGTTTAGCCCCCTTTTCTCTCTAGTTAGTTTAGGAGTAGGAGTAGAATTTGATTCCAGTAGAAGAAGTGCTCGTGCACACTCTGCATGTCTCATTCGAGGCATGCATGATTTTTTTTGTACATAAGTTTTATTCGTATTACTCTAGATCTACTGAGGCTAGGACCTTCACTAATCATGGCAGAAGACTCATAGTTTCCTATAATAGTTACAAATTTCAAAATAAAAGAAATAAAGAGAAACTAAATCTGTCTTTGAAATAGTCCATTCAGGGAAAGATGAAATCCCTGGGTCAAAACAATTTTCTACTCTCAGAATCCTTACTTTAATATTTCCTATGAAAATTGAGAGTGCAGACGTGCGGGGGGTTCAGTTGGTCACTAAGAGCAAGCAGTCGGGCTCGCAATGGCTCAAGGATCATATTTTCAAATAAAAGGATCAATATTAGGATATTATTCTTGAATCCATGCCCAATGGATGCTTCAAGGCTACTGGTCCCTCCATCTAATAGGAAAATGCCCCTGTGAGTTACCAAATTATTATCCCAATTTTTCCCCCGGGTAAAATTAGATCAACCACAACCCTTCACAGAAGAAACCAGAGAAATCAGGTTCAAATCCTATAATCAGGAAACAAAAGGACTCTACAATGGAGTGACACGGCCTATGAAAGATCAAATGACCCCGTGCAAGAAGAAATTCATGAAAATGGTTCTGTCATTCGAGCCCATGATTTAAATCCAACAGAAAAATTACATGCAGGCTCTACAATGGAGTAACAAGGTTGGGGAAAGAGTAAACAGAAGGAAGAAACCAGAAGCTCAAAATAAAAGAAATGACGAAGGTTTGAAATTTTCGGGCTCTACAAATGATTCAAAACGACTCCCAAAATTGGCTAAGTATGGAGGAGATAGTGGAAGATTCCAAGTGTCCAAATGGCACACCTCCAAAGGTTAAGCCCAAAAGGGTAGACTCAAATGAGCACTAAGCTGCCACGTCTCCAAGGTCAGATTTTTTGCTCCGCAAAGCAAAGGAATCAGGCAAAATACAAAGGGACATCGTGGAGCCTGCAGAAGCCACCACGTGTCAATCTGGTGTAATTTCAGGAGCACAAGGCAAGGGATAAATCTAAAAGAAGCCCAAGGCTGCCACATGGACCCGGTATAGATAGACTTTTTAAATATTGTGTGCCCATGACCCAAATATTCAAATGGCCATATCATTTGACTGGGAACTCAGATATGGGTGAGAGAAGATTTTTTGGAAATGTCTCAACACCCTCTACATAATGGAAGCATAAAATATTATATTTAGTAGGTTTTGGTGGGTGAAAAATAAGAAAATGTCCCCTAAGCCAGTAATACAAAATCCGTTGCTCCAACAACCAGATCAAATTTGATCTGATCCATTGTTCTTCCTCCTTCAATGCGTCAAATAAGTAATCAAGGAAGACTTCGTAGATTATGGGCAGATCAAGAGTGGGAATTAAGGGGTGGTGGTTGAGTTTTCAGAGAAAGATTTAATGCATTGCGAAGGTGGTTGAGTATGATTTGAATTTTTCCCTCCTCTCTCTCTTATTCTTACTATATATTGTAAAGGAGGGGCATATTCGAAGGGTTGGTCATTGTTTTAGCTCCTACCCCCTCTCTCTTTCTTACTTAGGGTAGAATGTAGAGTCTAAGCCTCCTCCCTTGGCTCTGTAATGGCATTTCTTACCTCTTGCCCATTGACAATGTACCGTGTAACATTTTGGAGCAATAAAATATATTTCATGATTCATTTGTGCATCCTTGGCTTATTTTGTTGTCTCTTCTTATCTCTCATCATTGTAGGGTATATTGTGCATATTTTGATGTGTGTTTTAGGTCATGAGAGCTATGTTTAATGGTTTTTGAAGTGGTGTTCTATGTGAAATCTATCTCTAGACCGTGGTGCATTCTGTTCACCCTCTCCTCTTCTCACCTCTCTCCACTTCAGGAAGTCACATATGTGATCATCCACTTCCTTTTCTGGTGTATCACTGCTTGGTGTAGGATCTTTCACCCTCTCTCTCTCTTTCTCCCTGTACCCTTACAACGGTTAGATTAGGTTAGTTATATTCTTCCTGCCTTTGGAGTAGCTTGTGGAAGGTAGATTAGGAACGAAGAACCAACTTTCTCACGGAGGTCCATCTCAAGTTTTGCAATGTCCCATAACTTGAGAGATGGTCCCATGTTTTACAATCACCCCGGATGCCCCACTTCAGACTTGGGCCATTTGGGGGTGCTATGATTCTACACTAACATGTGCCACTAAATTGCCAGTGTTGGGTTAGGAAATAGCCTTTCCCTTCTTTTGCATTCACTTAGGCATTTTATCTGGGTACAAATCCTAGGATTTCTCAGTATCATGCCCTTTTCCATAATGATGACACATGCCCAAGTTTGGTGATGGTTTCCTCTCAAAGTGGTGCTTTCAAAGATGAATTGCTTCAACCACCTTCCCAAGTGGAGCATCCAATCTTCTTTGCAACTCTACGATGTGTTGTTGCTTTTGGTGCTAACGCTCTCAAACATTAGCTAGGTGGGTTTGTAACTCCACAATATAGAAATCATGTTCTTGATGTTGAGTGATCATCAATCTTACCATGGTGCCTTATAAGGAAAACATAACTGAAAAATGGAAGAAGATGTATAGATCCATTTCTATAAAACCAGCTCTGCAAAACTAGCTCTAATACCAAACTTGTTCCGATGTTATCAATTTTTTATTCACACGATCTCGGACCCCTATAGGATTATTTCATTTACCGATAATTTTATCGTTTTACATAATCAATTTAAAATTAATGCAAGCATATAATGATAAATTATATAATTATTTATTATGGAGTTTGGAAATTTGTTACGTCTCTCGGTTTTTATCAAACCATTGCACTAGTCAAAACTCGTAAGTTATAATAGTACTTTAACAAGAAAACCTAATGGAAACTATTAAGAACTTGCTTAGAATAATAACCAGACCTTCAGATGATAAGGATGAAAAATAACACCCGACTTCCCCTTTCTGGCATATTCACCAAGCTCTATGTCACTAGCTCCACTATTCAGAATCCTCCGGTTCTTGATCGACCTTTTATATGCTTCGTAACAACCTATGGCGATCTGGTCGATATTCTAGGCTTCTCAATAATTTGGTGTGGTGCTATGGGCCAGCTAGATAGTAGAAAAAAACTCCTAGTCATAATAATTTTAATTTACTATAGCCTAAAAATAATAGGTCAATAATAATGCCTAAATAAACTAGGACTTCACACGGAACTATGTCGTTGACATAATATTTAACTCTCCTCTTAGCTCAATCTTCATCTTTCTGAGCACTAGAAATGATCTTCCAAGTTGTGTGTGTTACAATATAGAGGGGTCCCTTATTTATATTAAAATAGGCCCCTAACATTTAGTGGAAAGGCCTTATTGGCCAACTCACTACTCAACTAACTCGTTGGTTGAGTTGGTTGATAACTCGTTTCCACCACCAAGGTCGGGGGATAAATCCTGCCTCACTAATAGCTCAGATGTGTTGTGTTTGGTAGGGCCATTTTGCATTTGGTGTGGAAATCCCACATTGACCGGTGTGGGGGGGGGGTAGATTATTTTAATAGGACTCACCACCCTATCCTCCTCGTGGCCTTGGTCACACCCTACCCCCTTTACTATGGCTGTGCATTGTTTTCCTCCTATGTTATGTGTGTTTCATTGGTTCATTGGAGGACTATGTTGGCCACTCCATGTGGTGAGTTCTACACAAGTTGTGGGGTTGGTTGGGTCTTCCACCATGTTGTAGGCCAAGTCGTGGACTATGTATTGTCATCCTCCCTATGTTGGCCGAGTCATGTGGTATCTCCAACCAAGCCATGTGGCAAATTAATATGTGATCAACTCAGTATGAAAAGGTAACTCACCGAGTTAGTGGAAATAATACTGAGTATAATAAATTCGGTCAATTCTCAATATTAAAAATTGAAATAACATAGTAACATGGTGAATAATATAAAATTTGACCATATAATACAATGATATTCAAAATGAAATATGGCTAAGTGGTGGTAAGCCACATGGTGGCTTGTGGACCCACCACGTCGGTGATAAACTAGTCCACATAGTAGTTGGGCTCCCCTCCATTAAAAAAGTTGAGCCTCTTGTCGCGACCGCCAACTTTTATACCTGTCAAAGACAAGAGGTCAAAAACCAAAAAAATGAATCCCTTTTCCTTTTCACTAGGTGTCGTAATGTCATTGGTCTAGTATTGACCTATTGACTAGAGTTGAATTTCCCGTTGACTTGACATAACTAGAGCTCCCAATGTTCGTTTGTCGTGTTCTTATGGTTGTCAGAAATCTCTTGAAAAGATCTTCTACACCAACACAATTTAGGGATGTTTAGGGAAATTTTGATATCAAAAATGATCCCATGATACATAAAGGAATAGATCTCATGCCATACAACACCTTCTAATATTTCCTCTATGAATGGCATAGGGAAAGGATCAGTCACACATCTAGCATTCAGATCCTTGTAGTCCACACAAATCCTAATATGACAATATTTCTTTATACCGATCACCATTTTGCTAGCCAATTCTAACTTGTCGAGGGGATTGATGATTCCAGACTTCAACATTTTGTCAATTTCTTCCTTAAACTTTTTGTGTAAGTTGGGGTTCATCCTGTAGGGTTGATTGGGTGCGCACATTCCTTAAGGTTTATCTTCATTTCTCTTAATGATTTATGCACGAATTTTAATTCATGGTATCCCCTAGGAAATAAGTCTTGAAAATATTATAGTAACTCAATGATTTTTGCCACTTCAGAGTCAGACCAATAATCCCTAATTATGGCCTCCTTAGGCTCAACATCCGATCCAATATTCACTCTGTTTGTTTTCATAGGTTCGTGATAAGAATGCATGGTCTTATCCACACTGTCCAAAACCTCACACCTACCGGTTGAATGATCTACATCCATATTTTCTACTTCCTCATCATCCAATAAGTAGCGCATCTTTCCTTTTTATTTATGAAAATAAGTGCACTTAAGTAGTGTGGCATCTGTCTTTGTTTCTTTAGCAAAATGTGCTCCTGATTCATTTCCATCAAATAAATTTTGAATGAGTTCTTCTGCCTTTACACTGTCTCCCAAAGTTAACCACTTTATAACCCTTAATGCCTCTTATACTAGAGGTTTAGTAGAGAAGTAGTCAAAAGTCTGGATCATTCCTACAATCAAATCCTTCCAATTTCTAGTCTCTCTATGGAGTTCCACATATATATACCAAGCACGAGTGTAACCTTGTAAAGTGGAATAAAAATTTTGTACCCAGAGTGAAGGTGGTAAAGCTTCCTGCCCCTATTTCCATAGTTTCTCACACTACTGAACGTGGTGTTGAAAAATTTGATTACCATGATAAGTGCATATTTGAGTAGGTGCATTTCCCTTGGAAAACCAAGTAGAAAGAGCAATCCTGATTTCATTCCATGCTACAAGATTATCCCTGTGAACCACCTACCACTCATTTCGCTATCCCACGTAGGGTATATGATAGCATATTCTATCTCTCCAACTAGTCTATCCACTATTCCTCCATCGAGAACAGAAATACCGTAGCATATCCTTCTCCGGTGTATCAAGGTACCGAGTTGTTACCTATTCTCCTGATGCAATGAGGTCTACTATTCCATGCAAATGTACTTATTAATTTTCTTCCTACCAACTCATGAGTACCATGAGCCCAATTATCACAAATAACACTTGTAGTATTGCTAATAGAATGTGCATCTTCCCACTAAAGGATTCCTTCTTTAGATGGCTCAAGCACTTCTGGGTCCCAGGTGGTGCGTACATAAATCCTATTCAGATCTTCCTCACTCAAAGGCTCAACATAGGGAATATATTTCCCATTAGTTAAAGGGATAATAACCCCTTCCTCCTTGTTCTCAAAACTGATATAACCCTTGTTGAACCAAATATCAACAATTTTTGCATAACACCAAGGGTGACCAAGTAGAGTTGGGAAGCTGTTTGCTTCTGTGCAAGTGCAAAACCTCAAATTCCCTTATGAACTTGGCCCATTGTATATTAATGGACGCATATTTTAAAATCCAATAGGAGTGTACTTGGTTTGATTAGCCATAAACAACACATTAGAATATGGTTGTAATGGGCGTCTCCCAATCTGCACTCCATGCATCTAAATGAAGCACTTTGACTTCTGCACCTGTATCAATCAATATATTTCTCAAACATCATCCACCCACAACAACATTTAGAGTGATTTCCTTGTCATATTCTAAGCTATGGGGGGGGGGAATATTTACATGTAGGATTTGTTATCCAGTCTTAATACTTGTGCATGAAGTGTTTCCCTTTAGCCAATTCCCTAACGATGGAATGATATTCTCTTGGAACAACATTTTAGACACCTCTTTCAAGTCATCGATATCATATTGGATCATCTCTGCTACTTTCTTTTACTACATCTTCCACGATTACTCCTTTAAACACTGTATTTCACCCTAAATATTTCTAAGTACCTCCATGGTTTCTTGATAAACCTCCTTATGATGGGCATGATCTATGTACCTTACATACAGAACCTCCTCCTTAGTGATGGCACACTTCTGTTGTAACGCTTCTTTGGTATGCACCGCTTCAGCGTGGGTAGTGGTATTTACAGGAAATACCTTGAATTATGGTTCCAACTTAGGTATCAACTAATTTTCCACAGCGCACTATATCCTAACCATCCTTGTGCCTTTGTTTTACTGTTTATGCTACTTACTAATATGCTCATATAAGTCCAAGAATTCCTCATAGTTGTGATTATTTCCATAGAAAGAACATATAATATTCTGATGACATTCACACCTATAGTGGTCAGGTGATCTACATGTAAATCATGTTCTACAAGGAAAATCACCTTGTACACCACCACGGCCTCATCCTCTGAACCCACCACGGTATCCTTGACCTTTTCCATGAACTCCTTCATAGTACCCCTTATTCCAATCATAGCACGCTTGATTGTGATCCCGATCCTGGTGCTCATTCTTTCCTTTAGAGTTATCTGATACTTCTGTTTATCACACACCAATATCTATAACATCATGGATCTAACCAATAAATCTATAGTCCTCTATATTGTGAGTCATGGAATGACAAATCTTACAATAGCAGGATACGTTCTTCCTTATTGCGAGTTGCAATAGTGGGCAGTGGTGACATCATGGTTCAAATGACACATCTCATAGTCCATTAATAATGAACACACTCGATATGCAAGGACAACTATCCTTGGTGTTCCCTTCTATTTCACAATCTATACACCAAATCCTTGTGTCCATATCTTGTCTTTGAGTTCACGATAATTTCTCCAACTGCTTTGCCATAGCTATAATCTATGCTTCCAAAAATGGGCTCACCCCGGTGTCTATGCTCCTAACTACCTCGGTGTGCAAAGCTTCTTCAAGTGCTTCCACGGATTAGTATATGTCTTATGTGAAAATCCCTTCTAAATGGTATGATCATACCTCCAACGAACCATTATACATGCTCGCTTGTGTGAATATCATAAGAGAGCTTAGATAAAATCTTCTTAAAGTGGGAATCATACTACCAGACACTCTTAGTAGTGCCTTGCTTAGTATCCTTAAGCACGCTTATACTCTTATGCTTGAACTCGGGAATGTGAAACTCTTTAAGGAAATCAACTTTTAATGCTGCATATTCTATGCAAGTATAATAAGGGTCAAAATTTTTGTACCAGTTGTGTGTGTGTCCCTGTAATGTAATTGTAAATTGACTTGACATGCACTTAGAAGCCTTGATTCCTTTTACATGCCATAATATCTCACACATGTACATGTGTTCAATAACATATTCTATGCCCCTATAATCTGGAAGATGAAGAGACATCTCCATGTAAATATTCTGGGGTTGGTGTGGACCTTCGCCACTTGATCAAGAACTTCTGTGTTACCTCTACCTCCAAAACCACTAGATCCACCAGAACTAGAACCACCTATACCTCTTGATCCTCCAATTGTAGTCAAAATAAGACAAGAAGATGTACTTCCCTATGTCCCAACAATAGTATTTTACTGAACTCCCACAGTCTGTGAAGTGGTACCACTCCTAGAAGTGAGCCCCAAATTTTGCGCACTCACATTCTATGTAGATGATGAACCGAATAGGTACCTCTAAAAATAATGAAGACATTTTCCCTTCCATCAATGTAATTTCTATGGGACTAACACTTGCTTCCCTACCACCCAACTTAGCTTGCTTACTATTTGTCATACTAGATACTGGGAAAGAAAGCGCAAGGGATAGGTTGTCGGGTAGATTCAGATGCACACCTATGGCCCAGGTCATCTCTGCTAGCGTGCTTTCATGTAAGGTTGAGGAGGGTTCCCTATCATGCTTTCCCAAATGGGGGAGTTACTAATTCTCCAGCTCCATGCCTTCTACGCGAGCTCCAAATCCTTTGTGAGCCATCTCTCTCATCAACGCCATTCTCTCTGCAACATCCCGCTACTTCTCTATCTCCCTCTCGTGCATCTCATTATACTTAATCCACCTTTCTTATCTTTTCCTTTCTACCGCTAGGTCTTCCATCTTTCACCAAACCTACTCCTTCCCCACATGTGGTGGGGTTTAGTTAGCCATTAGTTTGATTTCCGAGTTTAGGATCACCTTCAAGATTTTGATCGCTAGTGGATACCGTAAAAAATGGAATTCCGCTACCTTTGGGAAAGAATCAGTGGAAATTGAGTACTCCAGAATATAACTATTTATAACCCCACAAAACCAAGTATCCACAACACATGTCCAAATCAGATCAACATCATAAAGGGCCTAAAATTCTTCTTGCATCCAAAAAAGTGTGTGATATCTCCAATCCCTTTTAGATGCATAAACAACCAGCCACTCATATATTTCTACTTGAAAAATAGTGAAGAAGATCTCATACAAACTGTCATAGAGATTTTGTTCCACCCATGCACGTGCATTAAAATCAGATCTAGTGCTGAACCTCTATGCATAATCTTCTTCTAGATCTTGTATCCTCTCCTCAACACTTGCTAGGGTCAACCGATATGTCTTCATTGTGAACCATCCTAAATGTAATAGAAAAAGAGGTCCCAGAAAAAGAACCAATGATGTAGACTAGAATTTACCAAAAATAACCTAGGCATGCTAGCACATCACTCAGCCTAGACTGAGAACTCACCCGTAGTGTGCAACTTTACCAAGACCCTCTTTAGGGTTTCTTATGCAGGATGTTAGCAAGATGAAGAGTTGATGCATTCAGATCCGTAAATAGTATAAACATTCTACAGAGCATCTTCTAGATCTAGATTTAAAGAGTAATGGATTTTAAACAATATCCCTAATGAATTCAACCATGCACGAACTAGTTATAATCATGTTTAACACCTTGATTTAACCAATACACTTCATTATATTAAACACAGTAAATAAACAAAATATTCTTACAATAAGTAGTACCATAAGTTCATTTGCACATCAAATCTGACAATATAACTCTAAAATATCTCATTACTCATTCTCTCCATTATCCTATGTAGATCACTACATATTTATAAGGGTGGGGACTTTCCCTTCACCGCTTACATAATTCCCAAAATAGGTTGTATCTTTGGAAATATACATGCACATTTATAATAATATACACACATGTAAGTTCGCTAATAATATATCTCTTCTAGTTAACATGTAGTATCAATTCTATTATTAAATTAAACCCATGTAAAGATCTTAGTAGACACTCTTCAAAACATAGCCTATGCATGTTGCGCAAGTCTTTATATGGTTTGTGTACTCTACACGCTATCTCCAAAAATAACCCTGTAATCCTGAAAATGTCTAAGTCTTGAATCTATCCTTGTCTTTCACGCACATTTCCTTTCTTATCCTTCTGCATCTTTGAACGCACCCTATTATCATGTGCAAACCTTCTATTAAGTATCATACTTTGTCTACCCAACACACTTTTTCCTTTTTCCTTGATTTTTCCATGATTCCATATAGTGAGAAAAGATATCCAAGCTACATGATTAGTGATTGTGGAAGAAATAAGATATTTAAAATATAATTCAAATTGAAATAAAGAACTCACTAAAGGGACATGGGTCCAGTGGGTGTGCCGAATGTTTACCAAATTTTCCTTTCCAATTTCAAGTTAATAACAAGTATGCTAAAAATAAGTAACTTCAAGTTAATAAATGATTTACGTTACCTTTGCTATAGGTGATGATGAATTTAGTTCCATATGGGAACACAATGTTCCTCTTCCAATGGGATAAATTACCTTCACACCAAAGATGCTAAGAAAAATATAGAGTTAGATAGAAAAATAACGGGTTGCCTAGAATGGGCAGCCCTAGGAAATCAACAAATATCCTTGTAAGAATGTTAACCCAATTTAAATACTTAAGTAGATAAATATTGTTGAAGGAAATGTTGGATATAATAAATAAATACATGTATTTTTACTTATATAAACAATGTTGTAGAGAGAGATTAGTTTATTCTTCTCATGAATCTTAGATGTATGGATGATCATAATAAAGTGCCTAGGAAAAGGCCACAAAGTGCCACACGTATTCAAAACAAACTACCTAATAATATTAGTTATCTACATCACTTTCATCCCTAATAATTTCTAGCTGATCTTCAATATCATCAAGGTTCAGTGTCAATGCAATGGCACAAATATTGATCTTGTGTGAAATGTCATATTACTCCTAGTAGAAAATTTGTGGGATGATAGGAATATTGTAGATGTTTGTTATGGGGTGTACCTATCCTAAAATATCACTATAAGGCCCAATGGGGCATAAATATAAGGATGAAACCGATTTAGGATCGGGGGTGATCGATTTGATTGGTTGTAATGGGTTTTATTTCAAAAAAGTTTATTAAAAGAGGCTATTTTATATGTAGATTGGGATTTTTTGAAATGCACATGTGAGGAACATGTGTTGTAGAGATAAAATGGATGCAAAAAATAGGGATTAGGATATATACAAAGGGCTAAACAAAATGCAAAGGGATTGGGGGTCCGATCAATGGAGCTTGGGTAAATAAACGGTGATTGGGGATCGACGATGATCCTTAGAACATTGGATAGTTTTCTAAATGGTTGGGTAAATGGATAAGTGAAAGATAAATTAGGGAATATTGATGTGTGTGTATATAGGTGAGTGTATTTAGAGTGTAGCTAATGTCAACAATGACTTAAGGACTGGATTCTTGAGAGGTACTACTAAGAGGTGGTAACAAGCCATAAGTAGTATTCCCAGTGTCTTGGGTTGCCCAAGATGCATATAGGGTCTCAACACTTCATCAATTAATCCAAAGCAAATCCAATCTAAGGAATGAGGAAGGAATATGACTAAATAGGATCGACGATGATCGTAATTATTTCCACAAATCATTATCATCATTGATTGTGTCAATATTTTAAAGAAAAAAACATGGAAGTATGGAAAATGGTCAAAAAAACTTACCATCCAGGGCATGAATTTGGTTCAAGAATGGCGGGGGTTTGAGGATCTAGGTAGTGTTAGAAAATACATATTCATAATGTGAACATATTGTTTGAGTAATTGTATTATTTAATATTTAAATAAATCATAAGTGTCTACAATTAGTTATGATACACAACTCATAGATAGGGGTGTAGGAGTAAGAATAGGGAATATACGAGAGACTCGGGGATAAAAAAATAAGTCTTGTCTCCATGATTATAGGAGAAAGAAATTATATAAAATGCCCTCTCTATTAAATAAAAATTACTTAATTATTTTTCTATATTTCATTTATCTCTGTATTTTCCATATTTTTATGTGTTAAACTCAAATTTTATTACTAAATTTTATTATCAAATCTATAGTTTTATTATCATTTGGTATCGAGTAGGATAGGATGAGTTATGAGAGTCATTGCGGGATAGAACCGCAACCTCTAGGATGCAGATATGAGAGTTTTTAAGGTTACGTCTCCATTTTTGGGTTATAATCTTTAAAAATACAAGCTGGTAAATAATTTTTTTGATAAAAAACCAGATTCAAAATCTTGTGAAAATTTTTGGGTTTGTTTATTTGTATTATGGGAAATTTCTATCAAAAATTACAAAAATATATGGGGAATTGTAAATGGAAATCCCTCTAGATAAATTTAATGGATTAAATTTTCACAATGGAAGGTGGAAAATACAAATGTAAAATCTATTTTATTAAATAGCTTACCTGCAAAATATAGTAATGTATTTTTTAATCTTGGTCAAATGATTTCTCAATTACTTGAAGGTATGATTTCTACATTACTAGTTGAAGAGAAAATAAAAAAATAAGATATTGAGGAAGAAACTGCCCTTTATACAAAGAAAAAGTATCCTAGTTCTTCAAGAAACAAAAAATAATTAGAAATTTTTATTGCAAGAAAAAGGGACACAAGTCTTCTTTCTATACTATTCATGCCAAAGATATTTTATCAGGTAAGCTCAAGATGGATGAGGCCTATGCAGCTGATGAAGAAAGCACTGAAGAAGAAGATGAACCTAAATAGAAGGAGGATGAAGATGACTACTTATACTGAGTAGTGACTCATGGAGGTTGGAGGAAAAGGAGGATGGAGGAAAAATAAGCATCTCTTATTAGTCACCAACAAAAAGATTGCTTCAT
This sequence comes from Taxus wallichiana var. yunnanensis, assembly GCA_018340775.1. Taxonomy (NCBI): domain Eukaryota; kingdom Viridiplantae; phylum Streptophyta; class Pinopsida; order Cupressales; family Taxaceae; genus Taxus; species Taxus wallichiana. Next base: position 1,016,069,823 of record CM031234.1, read on the forward strand.
TGTATTGGTGATAATTTATTTTTGCTTTCTTGTGTGTTTTCTTTTAACATGTGTGGTAGTAAATAAGAACATATGGATGATTCCTATTAATATTTAGGAACATATTTTCCCATATTTTGTTCTCTTTTGTAAAATGTTGATGGAGAAATGTGTATGCTTCTATGAAATTGGTTAGTGGTCTACTAGAAAACCAATTTGAGAGTTTGTGAATCTATTAGAAAATTGCATACAGAGTGGTTAATGGTTCCACTAGAAAACTTGTTTGAATTGTTGTTACTCTTTGAAAACCATCATATTGTAGAACATGAGAAGGTATTAGATAGAACCCACTCATATTCATTCTAAGGGGGTGAATGTTAGGAAATAAGTGCTCATAGTGTGAACATATGGTTTGAATACTTTTATTATTTAATATTTAAATAAATCATGAGTGTGCACAGTTAGTTTTCATTCACAAATCATAGATAGGGGTGTGGGAGAAAGACAAGGGAATAGAGGAGATATTTTCAGATAAAAATATAAGACTTGTTGCCATGATTATAGGATCAAGAAATTGTATAAAATTCCCTCCTATTCAATAGAAATTACTCAATTATTTTTCTATATTTTATTTTTCTTCGTGTTTTCTCTATTTTTATGTGTTAATATCAAATTGTTGTTGCTAAAATTTATTATTAAATTTGTAGTTTTTTTATTAGGTAGGAATAGGTTAGGAGGTTATGATGGCTGGGGTAAATTAGATTAGGGTTGTTTTTAAGAGGTTAGTAAGGGTGAATGGGATTTTATGTGGGTAACCGAGGATTTATGATGGTAATTATAAAATATAGGGAATAATGGACTTAGGATAGCAATGATAGTGTAAACAATTATAATGAAATTAATATGTAGACTCACCTAGGGGTGAAAAAGTGGTGTCTAAGGTTACATCAAATGTAAAGATTACACATACCACCAAGCCTACCATATGGTTTACAAATGGGGAAGACCATCATATGTACTATCATTTTTCCTCCACAAGGGAATACTTTTAAGCCTTTTGTTTCTCTAAGATAAAACACATCAAAACAATATAAACAACATTCCCCATATTCCTCCATTTCAACCACCCCCTAATACCTCAACTAAGACTAACCACAAATTACATTGGTTATTCACACACACACACACACACACACACACACACACACACACACACACACACACACACACACACACACACACACACACACACACACACACACACACACACACACACACACACACTTACACTTAAACCCCCTTCACTAAAAATTAATTTTCCCTTAAATTAATAATTATTTAGTCTTACCCACAAACACAAATACACACTTACATATAAGCATGAAAACAATAATTTAGTTCAACATTTTCTCATAAGAGTGAATCGAAACACAATAGATAAACCAATAAGAGAGAGAAGAAGAAATTTCATCCACACTTAACATAGATTAAAATTATATTATACTTATATTAAAATTAAATTACTTGTTTAATATATTTTAATAGAAAATTTAATGGAACATACCACTTGTTTTCAAGTAAAATTTTTATTTTTCTAGTTAGACATGTTTCCCCTCAAGGAAGCACCCTAATTTAGTTTTATTATGTAAACCAAAATTTTAACAACAATTTATAATGGATAAAATCAATTTCTAAATAAGACATGCAATGAAATATTATTAAGTATAATTTTGTTTGTTATAGGTTACGGAATTCCGCCCACAAGTACCCTTATAAAGAGGTATTAGGGTTAATTTCATTCATCTTCATAATAATTAACCCGCAATCAAATAATCACTAGGATTATTATGATATATTTATCTCATAATATCTTGTACAATTTAATTAATCATTCATTTGTTACTTTCAAGATAAAAGGAAATAAAGGGATTTCCATTTTTAGCACAACTAGATTGGAAACATGAGGGAAGGAGAAACTAGCCAACAAGATCACATTTCCCTCAAGGGTAGTAGCATAATCATTCTAATATGATTCCAAATATCATAAATAAGGTTTTATAAAAACCAATCCATTCTCGTAAGGATAAGAATAAACATTTCATAGGGTAAGGATTGCATGAGACTCAATCTTTAAAATTTATCACACAAAAAGACAAGTTTTGTATAGAAACATTTGAAAAATACCTCGGTGGTACAAGGTTCTCACCAAGGAATAACATGAAAAATATTTCATTATTAGATTATAGGGATTTGTCTTACTTAGGATCTAGAAGGGGTGGAATAGTCATGACCCACTTCACACAAGATTATCAAAATGACATAGTATTCTAATCAATTACAACTCAAAATATATTAGGTAAAGATTCGGTGCGAGGATAGTTTTATCCAAGTTATTTTTGAATGACAAGATAAATCCTTTCATGATACAAATTATCTAGAAAAATACCACAAGAGTGGCCCATTCAACTCTGAGAATAAGATTATCATAACCATAACCATTGAGATTATTGATAACTCTATGTGTGTCCTCCCTATTGATGAAATTAACAAAACCAAACCCCCTGCTAACCCCCATATTATGATCCATGGCCACATAGAAAATAATAATATGTCCAAATTGATTGACAAGCTTGTGTAGATCAAAATCCATGGTGTCCTTGAGTATATTGGTAACTCAATTAAAATTTTCATCATTTTTATAGTGCATGGTGTCATCGGAGTAGTCCATGACACCCATGAGATTGGTAGGGACGTAGGTTGATCACTTAATAGTGGAATAAGTGGAAGTACTGCTAATGCTCCTGACGTTATCCATTATTAAGGTGTTTGTGGCATCGGCGGGGGTGAGATCCGTGTAAGTCCATTTTGATGTACAATGATTTCCCTTATTACCTTAGATACAAAAACCATGAGCACCACACCACCCTTGGAGCCAGCCAAAAGATTCCTATAAATTTCTTTGAGGGTTATTGGTTGGAAGCATCACTGAGCTTGTACCACTCGCAGTGCTAGAGATCACGCTTGTTAAGCCACGCTTTGGCCACTATGCGAATGTCCATCATAGTGGTTTGAACCACCTTCTGCCAGTGCTAGTTTAACTTGAATTCCTTGATCTTCTTCATGCCATTTTCATTTGAGCTAATGATATTTTATTGTGGCTAATGAAAATACACATCTTTTTTATCCTCCTCTTTAAGCTCCCCCCATCACACTCTACTAGATACCATCACTGTTGTTGTTTTATACTAGCTAGTGGTCGATAGGATTTATTTGTTTCTTTGGAATAACATTTTTACAGTTTTAAAATGTCATTCCAAACCTTCCTAATATTTTTGAGAAATCTATTTTCTTTCCTGGATCATCAATAAATGGTTCATTTTTTCATGATGCATTCTTCCATACAATAGTAAATAAAAAATATTTAAAATAACGATATGAAAAACAATAACCAATTTTTTTTTCATTTATATACGTGCTAGAGGCCGTTAGGCTTTAGTTTTTCTTAAAAATAAGGTTTTATTATTTTCAAAATTTCACTAAGATTAACATATGAAGATCTAGTAAAAAATAATTTTATGATTTCAGGGAAGCCTCCATGGATCTACAAATTAATAAGCATAGGGGAGAAGGGCTAGTATTGGTACACCCTAAGTTAAGGGGTCCACATAATTAATTGTTTATCATATGATATTGTGATTTTTTCACTAATATGTAGTTCATATTTGTGTTAGCTTATATTTTTTCTTTGTAATGTTCAATTGGAGGGAAAGCCATATTTTGAATTGATTTAAAATAATAAATTTGAGATACACTACAACCAAGGTGGAAACCATTACTTGAATATGGGTGAAAATGCTTGAACATTGATTTTTTTATACATGTACATGGGTAAAAGGTCTTACATATCCTGATGTGATTGGCTACTCCTACAAAATTATTATGTTAGAAATAAATAAATACTAGATAGTACTATGAAAACTATTGGGTATTGTGTGATCAATAGTCATGTCAAATATTTGACCATGTTCAGCTATTGGCCCCTCTCCCCTAACATTTTTTTCTATTTTATATGGTCTAGTGGCTACTAGGATTATTTATTGCTTACGAATAAGGTTCCTATCAATTTCAAAATGTCTTTAAGATTAAACCATGCATAACCTAGGAATTTTTTTATTATTTATTTTAGAGAGGCCAACATCAATCTGCGAAAGAAAAATTTAAACTATGTAGATTTAGGAAAACTTGTTCTTTTATTGGCCCATGATCCACGATTGTCTCTTCACCCAAGCTAAAGAAAAATATTTTTCTTTCCCATAAAAGAATTGGAAAAAATGATTACGCACTATGAGTATTTAAGAACCTTAAGGTAGTTACTTTATTCCATAAACATGCACAATAAATTATTGGATTTGGAAGTAAAGTATATAATTCAAACACATATTTTGTGTTTGAACATTTTTCAATGATGAATACATGTTTTTGTGATCTCCTACATGTTTCAACCATGTGCATAGTTTAGTATAGATTTTAAAATCATTCTTATAATTTCCTTCAAATATCCAATATGTTGGGGTTTTGAGAGTAATTTCATCTTTGACCTTGTGTGAAAAGAATCTTGTGTCATCGATTAAAAGTATATTTTTTCACCATAGACATTACCATAAATTTCTACTATCTCGCTAGCTTGTATTTATTTTGAACTTATGTTGTTGGCATCCCCAAATGAAATTGAAGTGGGTTCTTTATGACCTTCTACATTTTTTTATGAACATGTATTTCACCTTTGTTGAATACATAATTGAAGACCATAAGGCAGTGTCAAAATATTTTGATGCAGTACTTATCAAGTTAGCACTAAAATATCATTGAAAGTATTCATTATTCCTAGATCTAAAATATGGAACCATATTACGAGGTATTTTGAAGCCAATACAAGAAATTCCAAACAAGTAAACCTTCAACTCCCAAAACTATTAATTTCCTAGGCTTCCTAATAGGATCTATAAAAACAAATCGAATGAATGTAATCTTCCAAAACCGATTAAAAATAAAGGCATAAAAGTATTTAATCACAACTTAAAAAACAACTTATTAAACCATAATATCATCTCAATCACAATGAAGATATAAATACTACCTACTATTAAATTTATAATTGATGTAGCCTAGAATTCAAATGACACAAATCCAATAAGACCCTAAATGCTTATTTTGGAACATCACTCGGCCCTAGACTAAGAGCTCACCCAAAGCGTGCAAAGGTACTAGGTCCCTCTTTAGAGTTGTTGTTGCAGATGTTATCACGATAAAGACTTAACACATGCAATTCCATTATCGACACATCATTCTACAGAGCACGCGAGATCTATCTCTAATGGAGAACAAAATTAAATATTAACCATGATGAGATAAAAAACATACTAGATTCAAATATACATAGAACTAACACTTAGATTTAGCCAATATCCTCCATTGTATTAAATGCAATAAGTATACAAAAGCTTTATTACTATAACAACAATATGCACGTAGTAGCATAATCTCCCTATGTATGCACACATATATCTCTTTGTCTCGTGTCTCTATTACACAATTTAATACATACATATAAGGGTAGGGGCTTGCCCTTCATCACTTATCCATTCCAAAAATAGGTCACATGCTATTAATAGCCACCCACCGCTTACAAGCATAGCCCCACATGTAAGTGTGATAACTATAGACTTTTGTCATATAACTACAGTGAAAATCCTATTCCTAGCCTATATCCATGCAAAGTGATTTGTAACCAATCCTCCAAAAATAGCCAATACGTGGCATGCACGTATCTACCTCATTTGTGTGCTTTGTACACCATCTCTAAAAATAGACATTCATGAGTGAAAATGACTAAGTTGCGAAAGCTAAACTTCAGCTCCATGCATGTGTTTTCCACATCCATTCATGCCTTTGAATATGACCTACTTTCCCACGTGGAATTCTTGTGTGCTTCCTTTTAAGTGTTCTTTGATCGACATTACCCCACACTAATTGCATTATCACCCCGATAATGGTTACCTCCAAAACTAAAGTAAAGAATTTGAATGGAAAGAAAAAAAAGTTTTTTTAATAAATAAAGAATAATGTCTCTTCAAAGCAGCTTCATCTACTTCAACTTGAAGGATCAACTCGGGATATTCTTGTTTTATTTCTACCTCCAAGGCCTACCACTCAATGAGTGCTTCCTCTGCTTTCTCTGGAATATCCACAACAATGGACTCCAGTTCATCCTTCGCAATCTCTCCTTTCTCATTCTATAATACCAACACAATGCTGGAAATTGCATTCATCCTTCCCTCTAGCAAATCCATCTTCTACGCAATGAGTTTCCCAAGCTCCTTCAACTAATTCTTGCATGGTTCTTAGGCTACTGCCAGAGCCTCACGCTTTTTTTTAACCATTGATAATCTTTCTGCATGATCCAATGTTTCATCCTTCATCACTTTCTAGACCTCATTGTTCTCCTTTAGGGTTTTCATGTTGATGAGCACCTCTATAGCTGTGCATATGTTCAAGGCTTGGTATTCCTTCTTTAGTTCTTATTTCAGCTCTTGCAACATTCCTTCATATGATGCAATCTTCTACATCACTGAAGCCTTCTCTCACTCTGCATCATGTGCTAGATCCTTTTGTGCTGGCATGCACAGAGGTTCATCTTCAAGCACTAGGTCTACTAATGTACCTACATAGTGTATCACTAAAGAAAATGTCTTTAGTACCTTTTTCTCTAAGTGTTGTGTATCCCTTATGATATTATCACTAATTTCCTTTGTGATGTTGATAAATACAAAGTTCTTCTTTCATACTAAGTCTCTTTCCTGAGTTAGGCATGCTATTTCCCCATCCTTAATTTTGATTTCTTCCCTTAGTGACCTAATTGTTGCATACTTGTCCATATTCCACCTTTCGACATCTGTTGAGACTTTTACCAATGCATTTATCACTTGTTCATCTAACATAAAAATAGGCTTTATTACTATGTGTCTAGTCCGAGGTGTCTTTTAAACCTCCTCTAAATGCATGACTCTTCATACACAACAAAATTTGGTTCATCCATGTGTGTGTGCATCGAACATGATAACTGATTCCTTGTGCCTACTGTAGCCATATCATCATTCATTAATTCCCATCCATATAACTCCTTTTGTGTCAGTGTGATCTAAAAATTGGCACGGAAAATTTTACCTGTGTCATCAGCATAACCCATGGCTGGTGGAATGTGTTCCCCACTTGTTCTTCTTGACCTAGGCTACTTAGGAACTTGAGCTTCCAGATTTGGAACTTGTGTTTCCATGTCATGAGCAGTCTTAATAAGCTGTCTCATCTGTCCCCTTTTCTTCCTCTTCTCCTTCATTTCTTCATCTTTTTGTTCTTCTACATTCTTTGGAGGTGTAGGAGAATTAGGCGCTCTTTCCTATGACTCGTCGACTCCTCATTCAATTTTAGTTTCCTTATCCTTTTTGCGTTTGTCTCCTTCTTTGGAGAGAGTCTGGGTGATTTGTGCATCGCTTTGTTTGCGGAGTAGCACATTAGGTCCTTGTTATCCTTAACACTCTCTTAAATCAGTGCTCTCCTTGGGCTACCTCCAAGTCATCATCATCATCCCCCTCATGTGGCTGAGGTGGTGTAGTTGCGTGATCATCTTCATCCTTATTCGTAGGATGTCTTCTACCTCTATGTTCCAAACCACTAATATCTTCGCACCATCCTCCTCATCTTGTACTTCAATTGGCTCTGTGGGCTTAGGCACTAGAATGTTCTCCATGGTCTATTTACCCTTTGGTGGCCCTGGGAGTGTGAACTCATTCTCCACATACTTATTATTCTCTAACTTGGGCTTTAGTAGAATGTACACCAGTGCTGCTCCAAAATATCCCATAGCCAAACTTACTGGTTTAATTCTCAATACATCTGAAATGAGCCTTTCAATATATGCACCCCGTCCTGGATACACATATTTCTTTCTTAGCATGTGGTAGTCACAATCTACCATGTCCACATTGAACGTTAGGCATCATGCATATGTGAACCTATGCGACATCTGGAAGTACCTTCTTTGTGAAGGCATATGGTAGGTTACACCAAGGGCTCCATGCTCCATTTCTTATGGTGAACCATGTTATGAAAATGTGTTGGTATACAATGAATTGAACTTCCATTGAAGGAAATTCCTTGAGGATGCACCATTCTTCTTCAAATGCCGCACAAAGCCTATTGTACCACTTCTCAGCCCTTTACTTGAATAGTTCTGTCATGGATCCTTTAAATAGGTATTTGTTGAACCACTCTGCTGGTGACTTATGCTCCATGGGATACTCCCATATATTCTCTTTTGGTCCATCAGGTACTGATCTCCATGAACACCAATGACAATAGAACAACTCCAAAGCTGATCTTTCCTCCTCCTGTGCATGCTTCTTCAACAATATTTTATGCAATGTAACATGAAATTTTTTAGACTACCCCTTTAGACATCTTTTTAGCAACGTGCAACCACATGGTATTCACTTGTGACCACCTCTCTTGTTCATTTAACTTTGTAACTAGATGTGTGGATGTTTACACAACTGGATACTTCTTCAGTTTATCTATGTCCATGCCACATGGACCCTTTGTGTACCCTAAATCCTTTCTTGTCTCAAAGATTTTGGCCTTGTATATTAAATCATTCTTCAAATCTTCTCCCATGCCCTTCAATCCTATTACTGTGGAGATTAGCGTGGCTGAAATTATGGCTCTATGTCATGCAAAGTAGAAAAAATATTCATGCACTCTGTTCATGAGACACTGGCACAAGGGCTCATATTTCCCAAAGTAAGGGAGCTCATATAGCTAGTAAACCCCAATCTTCTTTAGATATTCTCACCACCATCGTTGTACATGGCATGTCTTCCATCGTGCATTTACTCGTCTTTGTGTTCAACAAGGCATCAAGCTCCTTCTCATTCTCTATGGTACAGGTTGAACTCACTCACCTTTCTTCTACTTATGTGGGAATCCTACTCTTGGCCTACGATGACCCCCTCTGGATATTGTATTTCAAAAAAATTAATTTCGGGAGCCATCTCCTCTTCTTCTACGACCACATTCTTCTTTCCCTTCACTTCTGTTGTAACTACTTTCTTGGGTGCCATTTCCACCTTACAATCCTTTGTAAATACTCACCTCTTGAATTTTGTAATGTATGAATTAAACCCTAGCTTGATTCATCATGCCCTAGGTTAAATCACGTGTCCTTGCTCCTCTTTGTTTCCTTGCTTCACTCAAACCTTTCACCACCAGGGACGCAAGATCTTCCTATGCACAGATCTCTTTGTCATGACTAATTACACACCTTTCGCACCTTAATTAGATTAATTGGATATTTGCACTTATCTGTTTTTCAAATACTCTTAATTGTAATATTAAAAATGAACTCGCATCCCATCCTTATATAGGTTTTAAAATTTTTATGAATTTATTGCTCCTACACCTACAAAATATCCTCTCATTAATCGACCAACTTTGTTCTTTCTGTGTGGTACATCTTTGTACCCTAGCTATAACCTTCTAGCGCACCTTCCCACCCTGTGGTCACATAATTATCTTCAGCATGCTTCCTTTCACCCAAGTACCTTGTCACTAAACCTTCCACTCGTAGTTATTATGGCCTCTACTTACCTCGCGTTATACTATCCCTTTATTCATCTCCATCTATGGAAACTTTTTAGAAGCATTCCTTTGACTTAAAAATTACCCATAGAATCTTATTCATTTCACCTTTCAATTCCCACAATCTTGTACCTAAATATTTACAACCACCCCACACTAAAAGTATGTGTAGTCCTCTATGCATAAAAATGCTTCATATAGTAATTTTCTTTATGCACGCAATCACGCTTATTCCACAACACACCAACTAAATTGATAAAGCATAGCAACAAAGAAGGAAAAACATTAAGGAAATACAGAATTGAAAACCTAATCTAAATGGAAATACTTCCTTATTACAAACACCAAGAAGACTTATTTATAGTAGGGCTTTAGCCTACTCCCATTGAAGTAACTAGGTAGCTATGTTCCATCAAGTGCTTCTAACCAGAAGAGCCTATTTCAAAGATGTAAGTGATAACATATGGCCCCAACCAATGTACCTTAATTTTTCTTGGATGGCACAAGAACTTAGAGTCATAGAGAAGCACCATTAGTCCAATCTCAAACTTCTTGTCCCTTATGTTTCTGTTATTCCATGTTTTCTGCTTGGCCTTTTCTTGCTTTTGAATCTAACGTGTTATGGCTCATCATTCATCCATCTTAATTATATTTTCAATATATTCTTCTAAATATTTTTCATCAGCTAGACCTCCAGCGCACACAATACACAAAGAAGGTAACATAAATTCTATAGGAAGAATGGCTTCTATGCCAAACACTAACTGAAATGGTGAGGCCTTGTTCAATCTCTTATAAGTTGTTCAATATGCCCAAATAACAACAGACACTTTGTCATTCTAATCCTTTCTTCCAACATCACAAATTTTTGTTAATGTCGGCTCAAAATTTTGTTGAAAGCCTCAAAAGTGCCATTTTCCCAAGGATGATAGGGTGTAGTCTTATGGTGTGCAATCATGAACTCGTCCAATAAGTTTTTGATGGTATCATTAAGAAAATGTGTGCTCCTATCACTGGTCAAACTCAAAGAACATCCATACCTTGTAATAAAATGTTCCCATAAAAAATGGGCTACTGTAGCTATTATACAGTCATTTGTAGGTGCTATTTCTACGCACCTTGTCAAATAGTTTGTGTAAGTTATAATGTAGCGTGATCCAGTTCTATATGAAGATGGTGAAATAGGACCCACAAAATCTATAGCCCATTTCTCAAACACCTCTGTGCTAGTAATAGGTCTCAGAGGCATTTCATCTCGTTGACTTGGTTTTCCAAGACATTGACAATGATCAAATGCCTTACAAAATTCCTTACAATATTTATAGAGGGTCTCCCACCATAATCCAACGAGTAGAATCTTGTGCACAATGGCATCAATTACATAGTGGCCACCTAATATTCCACCATGAACTTCTTCCATAATATCTGTGTGCTCATGTTCCAATACACAACGGTGCGATACCTCATCTTGGACCAAATTGTATAAGTCACCAATGATTAACATATAAGGTGTGACACATATAGAAAGATGTTTCTTCTCTAAGGATTTCATTCCGTTTGGTGTTATACATATTCATAGAAAGACAACAATGTCCTCTAGTTCTAATGGCATGCGTTGTAACCTGTATAACTATACATCTGGCATGGTATCCTCAATTTCTTGTGCTTCTTCTCTTGACTGTATTCTTGATAGATAGTCCGGTCCAACATGAAATCAAATTCTTGAAATAAGAGCACCCATCGACATATGCACCCTTGTAAAACATGTTTATTTACCAAATACTTCAATGCCATGTGATCTCGTATAAAAATGAATGGTGTTACAAGTAGGTCTTTGGTGAAATTTATGCAAAGCACATAGATCATTGAAAAGCTTCGTGCTTTGTAGTTGTGTAATTATATTCTACAGGATTCACCTTTCTACTAGAAAAATAGATAGGATGATCTAGAATACCTTCTCGAGTTGAGCCAACACCATGCCAATGGCCATGCTAGAGGAGTCAACATATACATGAAATGGTTTATCCCACGAAGGAAAACGTAGAATAGGCGTGGTAGTAAGTTTCTCCTTCAATTTCTTGAATGCACATTGCTAATTTTCTCCCCAGTAGAACGTACCTTTCCCTTTCAGTAAATATTTTCATGGTGCAGAAAATTTGGTATAGTCTTTGATAAACTTTCTGTAATATCCTGTATGACCCAAAAATCCACGCACCTCACTTTGATGAGTAGGATCCCTTAGGCCTATAATGACTGTAACCTTTGTTGGATCAACCAAAAAACCATCCTTGTAGATTATATGTCATAAAAGTATCCCAAGTGTAGCAAATATGCACTTCTTTGATGTTCAAAGAGATACTCAACTATCTACAACGTTGAAACATTAATCACATATTGTCACAGTGATCCTTAACTAATCCATACATCGTCTAATCGTCTAAATATATCTATAAGAATTTTTGAATAAATTCCTTGAATGCTTGGACAACTATGCTTGAAAATAAAGTAGGCACATTTTTCAGACCGAAAGGCATTACAGTATAGGCAAAGCTACCCCATTCAGTAGTAAACGTAGTCTTTTCTTGATCATCTTGGGCAATTTGAACCTGATGATACCCAAAGAACCCATCTATAAATGAATAGATTTCGCACCCTGCAACTCCTTCGAGTATTTCCTTAGTGAATGGTGTAGGAAATGGATCTAGTTACACATGTAACATTCAGCTCCCTGTAGTCCACGCATATCATAATTCATCCATCCTTCTTGATACTGATCACCATTAGACTAACCCATTCTGACTCATCAAGGGAATTGATAATCCCAGACTTTAACATTTTATCAATATCTTCTTTGACCTTTTCACACAAATTGGGGTTCATTCTGTAAGGTCTCTTTCTAATTGGGCACACACCATATTTAAGCTTTATCTTCATCTCCCCTAATGATTCATGCATGCCTTTAAGTTCATGGCACCCCCTAGGAAACAAGTTCTGGTAATCCCTTAGTAACTCTATGATTTTTACCACTTCATATTCCGATAAATAGTCTCCAATTATGGCTTCCTTAGGCTCAGTATCTGTTCCAATATTCACCCACTTCATCTTCATCGGTTCATGATAGGCACGCGTGGTCTTCTCGTCACTGTCCAGTACCTCACACCTTCATGTTGAATGGTTTACATCCAGATTATATACTTCATCATCCACTAAGTAGACCATTTTTCCTTTCTCTTTCTCAAGGTAAGTGTGTTGAAGTAATGTTGCATTGGCCTCTGGTGCTTCATCAAAATGTGCTCATGAGTCTTCTTTATCTAATAACCCCTAAAGGAGTTCTTCAGCCTTAGCACTATCCCCCATAGTTAAGTGCTTGATAACTTTAAATGCTTCTTCTACTAGAGGCTTTGTAGAGAAGAAGTCAAACGTATAGGCCATTCCTGTAATTAAATTCTACCGATTTCTAGTTTCTATATGGAGTTACGCATATACATACAAAGCACACATGCAATCTTGTAAAGTGGAATAAAACAAGTGCACCCATATTGAAGGTGGTAAAGCTTCCTACCCTTCTGTCTAGAGTCTCTCACACTTCTAAACGTGGTGTTGAACATGATGATTACTGTGATAAATACTTAGTTGAGTAGGTACATTTTTAGTGAAGAACATAGTAGTAAGAGAAATCCTAATTTCATTCCATCTGATAAGATTATCCTTGTGGATCACCCACTAGCATACTGCTATCCCATGTAGTGTATATACTAGTATATTTCTTCTTTTCAAAGTGGGTCTATCCATTTTTCTTCCATGGCACAAAAGAATACTATGATATCCCCTTCTCCTTTATAACAAGGTACCAAGTTGTTACCTATCTTCTTGACATAACGTGGTGTTGTGCCTTGAGGAAGATGCTCTTTACTTTGCACCCTACCAACTCATAAGTGTTGTGACTTGAATTATCACAAGAAACAATTGTAGTATCACTAATACAATGTGCATCCTCCCATTGAATTAGTCCTTCTTTGGTTGGTTCAATCATCTCCGGATATTAGATGGCATGTACATAAATCATATTCAGATATTCTTCACTTAAGGGCTCAACATAGGGCGTAGACTTTCCATTTGTTAAAGGGATAATCACTCTTTCCTCTTTGTTTTTGAAACTAATACAACCCTTGTTGAACCGAAGATTGGAAATATTTTCATAGCACAAAGAATGCCCCAATAGAGATGGGAAGCTATCTGAATCTGCCAACACTAAAAATTTAAAGTCTCTAGTGAACTTATCTCCTTGTATGGTAATGTATGCATCCTTCAAAACTCGGCGGGAGTGTCCTTAGTCCAATTAGCCATGAATAATACATTAGAGGATGAATGCAATGGGGTCTTCCCATTTTTCCCATGCATCCAAGGTAAGAATATCGAATTTCATGCCTATATCAATCCATATATTAGTCAATAGCCACCCATCCACAACAACATTTAGAGTGATTTCCTTTTCATAATCTAGGCTATGAGGGGAAAGATTCACATACAAGATATGTTGTCTAGTCTCAACACTTGTGCGAAGAGTGTTTCCTTTTAACCAAATTCCTAACAATGGAATGATGTTTTCCTCACACAAAATTTTACACACTTCCCTCAAGTCATCTATATCAATTTGGACCATCTCTGATGCTTTCTTTTGTTATTATAAGTATTGTATCTCACCTTGAAGATTCCTTAGAACTTCTATGGTTTCCTGATAAACCTCCTTATGATAGGTAAGATCTGGGTGCCGTGTATGAAGAACTTATTCTTTAGTGATGGTAGGTTTCTTCTGCAATGCTTCCATGGGGCATGCAACCTTAGCACAGATCATGATATTCACTTGTAGTGCCCCTGATTACTCCTCCAAATTAGGAATCCATTGATTTTCAATAACACATTGTATACTAACCATCCTTGCACCTTTATTTTCTTGTTTATCTTGCTTATGCAAATGCTCATATAAGTCTGGGAACTCCTCATAGCTATGGTTCCTTCCACGAGAAAGAACATGCAATATTCTCGAGGACTTTTACACCTATAGTGGTCGGGAGATCTGCATGTATAACATGTTCTATGAAGAAACTCACTCCTTCCACCACCATGACCTCATCCTCAGAATCAACCATGGTATCCTCGACCTCTTCCATGACCACCTTCAAAATTCCCTTCATTTTGATCATAACGCATTGGATTGTTATCCCGGTCCTTATGCCCATTATTGCCCTTAGAGTTATCTAAACTCTGTCTATCATACACATTTATCTATAGTATCATGGATCTGCCCAATCAATCGGCGAGTCTTTCATGTCATGAGTCGTGGACTGTAGATTTTATAGTATCTTGAAATGTTCTTCCTTATCACACATTGTAATAATGGGAAATGGCTAGCATCATGGTTTAAATGATATATTTTAGAATCCTCGGGGATATGAAACTCTTTAAGTAATGCATCCTTGAAAGTTGTATAATCTATACAAGTCTAATCGTGGTAAAACTTTCTATACCAGCTATTTGTACACCCTTGTAACATAGTAGCAAATTGGCTTGCTCTACGCTCAGAATCCATGATCCCTTTTGCGTGCCACAATATTTCACACATATGCACATGTTTAACAACATCTTCTACACCTCTATACTCTGGAATATGAAGATAAATTTGCATGTTAATATTTTGGGGTTGGTGTAGACCTTACCCACCTAATCTAGAACCTCCTATGTTTCCCCTACCTCTAGAACCTCCAGATCCACCTGAACTAGAGCTACCTATGCCTCCTCATCCCAAACCTATAGTCGAGGTTGGAATAGAAGATGTACTTCCCCCAACACTAGAACTAAAATGTACCTCGATAGTCTGCAAAGTGTTACTACTCTGATAAGTTAATCCAAAATTGGCTTGCTTGTATTATGTGCTGATGATACACCTGAAAAGGTACTCCCATATAACAATGAAACTATTTGTGATGCAATCAATTTGCTTCTTATAAGACTAGCTTCTACTCTCCCATTACTTGAACTAGCTTGTTGACTTTGTGTACTAGGTGCTGAAAACCAAATGTAAAGGCAAGGTTACCAGGTGGATTCAGATGTGCACCCATGGCCCAAGTAGTCTCTATTGGTGATCTTCTAGGTGAGGCTGAGGAAGGATCCCTGTCATGATTTCCAAGATGGGGAATTCTTGATGCTTTGGCTCCACATCTTCTACACGAGCTTCAAATACTTCATGAGCAATCTCTCTCCTCGATGTCATACTCTCTGCAATGTTACAATGCTTCTCTAGCTCCCTCTTGTGTGCCTCATTATACTTAAGATGCCTTTCCTCCCTATGTATTTCTACCACTAGGTATGCCATCTTTCACCAAAACTTCTCCTTCCCCCATGTAAGGTGAGGTTTAGGTAGCCATCAGTTTATTCTCCAGATTCAAAGTTACCATCAGGATCTTGATCGTTAGTGGAATGCCTTGTAGGTAAGCTCCCCTTGGATATTTTTAAAACTCGAATTCAACTACCTCTAGAAATGAATAAGTTGAAATTGAGTATTATAAGATATAACTATTCAAGACACCATAGAACCACGTATCCACAACTTGAGTCCAAATAAGATTAGCATCATAAAAGGCCTAGAATTCTTCCTACATCTAGACAAGTGTGTGACACCTCCAACTCTGCTTAGATGTATAAGCAATCACCCACTTATATAATTCTCTTTGGAAATATAGCGTAAAATATCTCATATAAACTACCATAAAGATTCTATTCCACCCACATGTGTGCGTTAAACTCAGATCCAGTGCTGAACCTGCATGCATATTCTTCCTCTAAATCATGTATCCACTCCTCAAAACTTGCTAGAGTTAACCGGTACATCTTCATCGTGAACCATCCTAAAAATAACTGAAAAAGAGGCCCCGACAACAACGAAACCAATGATACAACCTAGAATTTAGTGACATAAATACAATAAGACCCTAGATGCGTTGGCACATCACTCAGCCTAGACTGAGAGCTCACTCAAAGTGCGTAAAGATACCAGGTACCTCTTTAGAGTTGTTGTTTTGTAGGATGTTATCACGATAAAGACTTAACACATGCAGTTCCATTACTAACACATCATTCTATAGAGCATGCCAGATCTATCTCTAATGGAGAGTAGAACAAAATATTAACCATGATGAGATAAAAAACATACTAGATTCAAATACACACGTAACTAACACTAATATTCATCCAATATCCTTCATTATATTAAATGCAATAAGTATACATAAGCTTTATTACAATAACAACAAGTATGTGCATAGCAACATAATCTCAATATGTATGCACACATATATCTCTCTGTCTGTGTCTCTCTATTACACAGTTTACTACATACTTATAAGGGTGGGGATTTCCCTTCACCGCTTATCCATTCCAAAAATAGGTCGCATGTTATTAATAGACACATGCCGTTTACAAGCATAGCCCCACATGCAAGTGTGCTAACTATAGACTTATGTCAGTTAACTATAGTGATAATCGTATTCCTAGTCTGTATCCATGCAAAGTGCTTTGTAACGGATCCTCTAAAAATAGCCAATGCATGTCACACACGTCTCTTCCTTGTTTGTGTTTTCTACACACCATCTCTAAATATAGACCTTCATGAGCGAAAATGGCTAAGTCCCGAAAGCTGAAATTTTGATCCAAGTGTGTTCTCCCTATTTGTTTTTGCCGTTGAATATGATCTGCTTTCCCACATGAACTTCTTGTGTGATTTCTTTTAAGTGTTCTCTGATAAAAAATAATATCAACAAATAAAATAAAGAGTGACCATGTGACTGTACGAATGAATATCATTGTAAATTTTTTTTTGAAATAATTAATAGTTATATATTTTCAATTTGCTGCAATTTTTTGATGCCCTCCGCAACACTTAAACCCTGATACAATATCTTTGTTATGTTTATGTGAAAAATTTTCATCAACCACTTATCTTTGAAACAATTTTATTCATTGGATTTATTCCCCAAAGAAAAATTTACGGAGGGTTTCTTTGGGCCCATTGTAATACACAATGTGTTTCTAAGGCTGAAAACAATACCATCTCTACTTCAAATCTTGTAGAGATGTTTTTATGCAATTTCGTCTTCTACAAAACAATGTTATTTACTAAAATAATAAATGGTTTGAATTAAAAAGATAAATTTTTCAAAGCCTTTATCAAATTTTCAACTTCGGCACAATAGATATAACTAGACCAAAATACCACTTCATATTTTTCTACCAAAGTATCTTTAAAAATTCCTTGATCCCACCTCGCAAATTGAGATTCTCCTTACCGAACATGATTTTCAACTTTTTGTAAGATTGTTTTTCTCATAGAGTAAACCCTCCAAATCTAAATTAATTAAATAATCCTCTTAGCTAACTACATAGATGTAATTTATTCTCAATTGTCAATAATTTAATATTAACCAATTCAAATAATCAAAATTTCAGTATGTTAACACTTTCTGATTGAGACTCTCTCTTGGATTCCTTCATACTCCCCCTTTGAAGGTTCTTGTGATGCTCATTATATATAAAAATAGTAATCAATTCAAAATAAATTTTAAGTTGATGTAAAACAATACATAAAACAACTCTCTTTTATACAATATTGCATAGATGTAGGTGTATATTAGTGATCAGTAGGCGTAAGCCATTAATACCTAGACTATGTTTAGGTTGACAATCTATGATGGGCTTAATGACTGCTAATAGCCAAGTGTACAAAAGTAAGTTTTTTCGATTGTCTGCAAATAAATATTGCCCAATAAACCAAAAATTTACTCAATTCACAATAAATCTAATTAAATAATACATGTTAGCGACCACTAGGGTAATATATTACAAATAAACTACTTCGCTATAGGTTCCTTTAATTATGAGGGTCTTATAAATGGTTTTCTTTATAATTATATATGACTATCATACCATTTTCCATCTATGAGTTCATGCATGATGTGCCAACAACCTCCCCATTTGGCATCAAATCTGAAAAAATTGAATTTATTATTAAAAATATGTAAACAATGGAAATCGAAAACATCTTGTAGTGATAAATTTATAAAATGAGTATTTCAAGTGACCTTTTATAGATTCATTGGATGGATGGTCAAAGATATATGGGGAAACAAGTTGAATTAGTTAGGACATACAAAGATTGACATCGTCTTTGTTGGTCGTTAAACTTGTACCCATGTCTCCAATCTAGAAGAATCGAGTCGTTTGTGAAAATAATGGAACTGTCCCCAAGTTGTGGGACCTTGCACACTTGGGACAGATCTCTAGAAAAGGTTGGTCCTCTATCTAATTCTACTACTACTGCTACTCCTAGTCCTAAAAGGGAAAAATAAATTAACAATGCCAAGGGACCAGGGATAGAAGGATAACATGAAAGGAAACCTACGAGTAAAATGTGATAGTACCGAGAAAAGAGGAATGAACACTATCTTTTTCGAGTGAAATGAAGGAAATGCATGAAATAAGGATAGGCACATGTAACACAACTTAAAACATATTTACTAGATTAGTTTCATGGAACACAACTAAATAAGGAGCTGCAAGGGACAAAAATGGCACAACGAGTACGCAATGCAAAAGAAAAGGTAAGAAGAAGGAATGCAAACACATTAGGAAATAGAATAGTCACAAAACAATGCTTCTATTACTTCCATAAATGCAAAAAGCTGTTAAAATGGTGAAAGAGGCCGATGTCCACATGCAAGAGCAAAATCTAGAGGTCTGCGACTCAGAGTATAAAAATATGAATTCCTTAGCAAAATGTGTAAGGATAAAAAATGTCCAACATTAATAATGAGCCAAACTCTTACATCTATAGATGAATCCATGGAAGAAAAAGAGAAGAAGGAGGGTAAAATCAAATTTGAAATACAACCACCAATAAGAAGCATTTAATGCTTGTAAATTTTCCTATAAATCTTTTAAATACATTTCCCCAAGTCTATTTGGCATGTTAGAAAAGGAAGGAGGGAAGATCATATCAAATTGAGTGGTTGAATGAATAAGATCTGTTCATTAATGCCCAGAAATGCATTTTCCCATTTCTCACATACCCTATCCACCGAGAATTTGAATTTGAATGATTAACACTATAGCCCATGTCAGAAACTATTGATTGAGACTAGGCGCATGTCGATCGAAGCTCTCTAAAAAAATATATGGCTATAAGAAGATGTCAAAGTTATATGGGCATGCAAGGCACGTGGCACATGTGGATTAGCTGAAGAAATCAACTAACCATTTATTTGATTTTTCGTTTCTACCACATTTCATTCATTGGCTGGTTGTCAAGATTTGGTGCCCTATTGGCACGATTTTACTGGTCATGTGTGGCACACTCAAGAGTGTAAAAGGATGACGTGGTATAGAAAGGTGTAAAGATAAAAGAATGAGGCATGGGAAGGAGGTAGAAAGAAGGCACGTAAGGGGAAGATAGAAAAAGAGGAAAAATGATAGGGAAGAAGGGGAAAGTATGCAAGGTGCATGAGGAAAAAAGGGGGGTGCGTGATGAAATGTAACAAAGGAAATGTGCCAAGTGAACTTGAGTGTGCATAACCTCGCAATGAAGAGCTCAGATCCAGAAAATGCATACAAGTTATTTAAATAACTGGGAGAGTTATTTGGATAACAATCTCCCATGTTTTTATGTGGAGAGAAAGAGATAATGTATTCATATATTGTTTGGGTGTTTGTATAAATATTATATATATCATCTCAAATGCATTAAATGAATAGAAATTTTAAAAGTTATCTTAATCAATGTACCTTTTTTAAAATGAAACTGCATATAGACCTAAGTCAACCAATTCTTGCGTGACCGCAACACTACCGTCATACAACACTATAACCAAAGAATTATCAGAAATGAGTCGAGTGAACATATGAGACCAAAATAAATAATATCTCTCTTAAAGAAAAGCATGTTTCATTCCTCGTAGGACAATTTCACTTGTATTCACCATTTTCTGTGGAAGTTGATCCATCCAATCCATGATGATTTCAGATATATCCCCATCATCAACATCACAAATTTTCACATCAGTTATTGTGTACATAAGACACAAGCTCTTAAATTTTCCATTCTTTGACATAAAATGTAATGACCTTCCAAAATTGATTCCTCCTTGTCTTTGACTTTTTGCATGTATTTTTTTACTTTATCTCTTAACATTTTTTAAGAAGCAACATGTAAGAGAAAAATAATTACAAAATTTAATAGACTAGATCCAATAGTTGTAAGCAGGTCCGTTATTGCATCAGAAGTGAGTACACTAGACAAATTATAGAAATCTATGATAATTTTTTTTTGCATTGAATGGATTAGTTAACGGAATAGAACATATTGTTAAATGGAGCTAGAAGGGACATATCCACTGATAGGTAAAGTATTCGGTTTATTCCATCCTTGCTAGAATATTTTATTCCATTGCAATCACATAGTTGTCTATAATTACTTGCGCTACTACTGGGAGAACCTCTGCTACTTTAGCATTAAATTTTCTTTTTTCCAACTTTTCACTTCCTCCAAAATCATCTTTTCTTTTTCCTTTAGTTTCTTCTCCCAAGAGTACATATAATTGGCAGAAGTGAGATTCATGCCCACCATATTTTTCAAAAATATTTTTTTCAGTGCATTCTACCAATACATGATTACATGGATATTTACTTTTCATATATTTTAGAAATTTTTATCTCATCCTTCTATCATCTTTTACTCTTTGGTAGTAAGTATATAAAGACTCCTCTATGACACCTGCTTCAATAGAGAGATTTATCCATATTTTCCCTGCTTGTACTTTATCTACTAGAATTGATATCTCCTCATCGTTCATTCCTCTTGCAGGCTTGACGTAATTCACTGTGAACCTTGTCAATGAATATTTTTGAAAGTTTGGATGGTTATCCTTAAGAGGAGAACAATCCAACCCACAGGATTTAAAGAACTCAATGGTTGTCAATTTTGTCCATATGTCCTCAGGTAAATATAAAAATATTCTTTTGTCATGAAGGTTCTCTATCTTAGACACTTTGAAAATAGCAAGACATTACATCTCGACACTACATTGAAAGATGAAATAGTATATTTATTTTCTTCATATTACAAAATTAAATTTTAAGAATAAATGCACTAAAAGTAAGTTTTGTTACCTTCAATTTTTCTAACTTTGAGTTTCCTACTCTGGGCCTCGAAAGACATAATAGGGATATCCAAATCATTCGAGCCTTATAGAGTACATCAATAAAATTGGTATCAATACAATTTTTGTTTACATCATTTTGCTACTAGAAAAATTTAAAAATAACTTCTCTAGGAGTGTTCAAAGACATAACATGAGCCTTTGTAAACTACATCTTAGTATGTAATGACTTGTACTTTCTTTTATCCAAAAATTCTTTTTGGGCACAAATGGTATGTTGTCCGCCAAGAATGTATAACTCAACTTCATCCCTTTTCAGGTCATTTATTTTGTTGAGTTGCACAAGTTCCTTTGTAGAATGTAAAAAGGGAAGAAGAAGTGCATCCCTGAATGTAGGAATAACATTAATCAACATTGAATATACAATAAGTTCAACATTCTCATCATGCACATGACATAATTGATATTTTGTAGGCACCAAATGACACCTAGAAACTTCAATTCAAAAAGCATCACCATTGAACAAAAACAATTTTAACTGTTCAACATTTGAAGTTTTTGTTTGCTTAAATATATTAGTCACTTTCTTTAACAACAATGCCAATTTATTATTATTTTTAATCCCTTGCAACTTTTAATTAGATGGATCTATCTCTAATTTAGACAAATAATATCTCCTCAGCATTGTAAATAGCTTTGCATGTTTCGGTGGAGAAAGAAACAATTTTCTATTCAAATAATGAAAAATAGAAGAGGTATCCTCAATTATATGAATTTTTTTGAATACCAAATTCATGTTATTATGAAATTCAAGGGAATTTCCATAGCCTTTTTTTCTTACTGTATGAAAATACCTGAATTCCAACCTTATTTAAGATTAGAACATGCCTTGTTTTCTCTAGAAGCCTTCATTTCTAGTTTCTTGAACAATGGAACTTTCAACTCCATGTCAAGTATAAGGTACTTATTCATTATGATGTCAATGTGTTCAACCTTAATATGCAATGTTTTCTCATCAATAAATTTAAAAGTTAGTACCATACTGAATTCTTTGACAACGTCCTCATCAACAAAAAATAACCACAGATCACCGTGGTAATTTTTTGAGAAATGCATTTCTACAAACCATTCATTGTCTCTCTTTTTCCAATCCTCTTCCCCTTCAATCAAAGGAATTTTATTGAATAGATTGTGGCTAATGGAAGACATATTACCTAAAAAAGGAATTAAACAAATTAATATTTCGTAAGTAATTGGAAAGGAAAAATATTGTTTCTCAAAATTACAATAAAAACAAGATGTCATATCGTACTGTCATTATTTTCATAGAGTAAAAGCCAATAGAAATAAATATCTATAGCATAGCAGATGCCAATAATACTTCAACCCTCCTTTAGTTATAAAAAACAAGAAAGCATTAATAAATTTTTTTGTTATGCATTGCACTAAGCAATTTAAACAATTAGTCGCTATTAAATTTGGTTTATTTCAAGTAGTAATGTTTTTGCTAGAAGTGAAGACTAGCAACTGCTAACATCTATATATTTCCATCACTGTAAAAAACATATTTGAGTTACACTACATAATTGTGAAAACATGTAATTAAACATGGGTGATAAGGGTTGAGAATTGATTATTTAATAATAACAAATCTTACATGTCGTGATGTGTTTGGTTGTTATAATTAGGTTCCTTTATAGTTATCATAATATATATCCTGTATATCACATAATTGAAATTGAATAGTATAAAGGAAAATGTCTAGCAACTACTAGGTTCAATTAGTAATCGAAATTTATGATTTCCCAGTATCAAGCTTTAATAGTTTCTTATTTTAAAATTAGTGATCGAATAACAAACAAATCATGGAAAACCCTAGCGTCTGCTACGGTGGCTAATCTACCTAACAGGTGCTAGGATTAATATTACGTGTTTGAATACATGTATTATATTCTATTGAATTTATGTTTTGAATCACATATATTCATAAATAGTCGTAAAAAAATTTCTTGTCTTGGAAATTTTTTTGTCTTCTCTTGTCTTAGAACATCAAAGAAATATAGGAAGCTTCATCCCTGGTGGTCGCTAGTATTGTAAAATTTAAATACAATAATGGAGAGTAGTTATTTTTTAGTGAAGTCGTTACTACTTGTCCCGTATAAATGACAAAAACTATCCTAGCAGACACCAACATCAAGATAGTATGTTACGCTAGGAATAACATGTAATAGAATTCAAATATTCTTGTGTTAATTACCTGTATTAAAAAAGTGGTAAATATATTTAATTACGTGTATTCAAGAAAGTGGTAAATATATTTCTTGTCTTTGAATATTAGTTTTCTCTTATCTTGGAACATCAAATAAATGGAAATTATTGGTAAGTGCTAAGATATGAATGAAAACGTTTAGTGACTGCTAAGTATTTAATCAATGAAAAATTTATCATCTACATTATCGACAAATATAAGTGTTGGAGCATAATAATAGAAGTACATATTTTAAACCTGAAGACATATCATCTTGGCCCGACATATTTTAAGAAATTACCCATTAAACATAATAGTCCATAACAATTTAATAAACATCGAGGAAAAATATGCACATGAACCTTGCTCAGGAATAAAGTATCAGAGGCTGTGAAGAGTAATGCTTGTTTTATGTTTACCAATTATTCATTGATGAGAAGGCTAGCGGTGATAGCCTCTACAATATCGAGGAATCCATTTTAATGATGTAAAAACAATCTCAACATTACTGTTCTCATTTGATATTTTGTGCATAAAACATAATCCATATATTTTCATATAAACAAAAATCCTTGACAAGTTAGTAAGTGTCATTAGTTAATGAAAGGTAAGTGCCATTAGTTAAGAATAATAATATTTAACTTAAATTCAAGCAACTATTGGTAGTTCATTTCACATACCCACCTCATGGTCATTGACCCATGCACAATTATTGGCTCCTTTCCCCTAGCACAAGTAGATCATAGTAGAAGAAGAATCTTCAAATCTTGTATGGCGTGCTATCTACAAAAAAAAAAATAATGGGTGACTAATGAATAAAAGTTTATTAAAATATTAAATGTATAAATTAGTAAGTTTAAGCGTTGAAATGTTATTTGTCCCTAGAAAATGACTTGAATAGTAATGAATTAATTATTAGAGGTGAATCCCATATTAAAATGTCGTCATTAAAATGCAAACCTTGTCAGGTAAAATCAATCTTGTGTGACTAAAATTCCCTTTTGCATGCTCTCATTAACTCCAGACCTTAAATCTTATCTATTAAGATACCTACTAAATAGACATATTTTGTGATAAGATTTGCAAAGAATATCTTGATTGGTTGGACTCATCAACTTTTCCAATAAATGTTAATATTAAAGTTATTGGCAAGCTTGTATTAATTTCAAGAATGCGATGGCATATTCACTCCATATATTTATCGTATCACTCCCCTTTATTTTCAAACATTCTGGGTTTCTTTCATGAGATTTCATTTATTCTTTCATGGTCTCGACCAATGTTGCCTTTCATGTAATTTTGTGTGGCTGTGAGTGAAATGGTATTTATAACAAAATTTCACGTCATCATTTGAAATTTATTTTTTGAATTGAAACATAAAAACACCCGGTTACTATTGAGGGAATTCTTGGAGATGATTATCTTTCTTTAGAGTGACATCTGAGGGTAAATGTGAAAGTTTCTTTGATGTTTGTTTTTCATTGTCTTATCATACACTCGACAAAGGATTTGGATTTTGGGATGGGCCATCACTTTGGATCAATCCAGTGTATAAGGTTGGCATGGAAGCGGAAAATGGACAAAACCTTGAGTGTGTCATGGCCTTTAATTTTTGATGTTCACTATAAACATGAAATTTTGGTGCACACAGACATTTTTAGATAGTTTTTCAAATAATTTAATGTCCTAAATCATTTCTTGTTTGAAGTGGAAAAATGGGGAGAGAAACCAGCAATGGGTGGAAGTTCACTCCACTTGCTTGACATAGATGTTATGTCTTCTCCGCTACAACAGGAACTAGAAAACTACGATCTTCTTAATCGGAAAGGTTGTGAGGCATACAATTGGTTAAAGAGTTAGGTTGTTACTAGAAAATAACATCTTTATCCAGAACCACTAGTGGAAATCGTTTTTAGGCCGGTTAGGTAGAGGTTAGGAATGGTCATGTTTTTTTTGATAAATTAGTGCTTTTAAAATCTATTAGGTTACATCTTTTTTTTGGTTATTATATAGTGTTTTAATTTCCATTGTTATCAAATCATACTATCTGTTTTATTGGTATGGGGTTGTTTGTATTCCCAACCACTTCTTTTCTTGGCATTGGCCCTTGCATTTTTTCACTAAAGTATTTTTGTATCGTTTGGGGTTTTAGACTAATCCTTTCATTGTATCTATAATGTAAAGGGAAAGGGGACCTTCAACCCTCCTTTAATTATAAAATACAAGAAATCATTAGTAGAAGTTTATGTTATGTGTTGAACTAAGCAATTTAAACAATTACTCGCTATTAAATTTGGTTTGTTTCAAGTTATCAATTTTTTGGTAAAAGTGAAGACTACCGACCATTAACATCTATATATTCTAGGATATCTTTATGTCAATGTAAAAAAATATTTACAACTTTAGGTTAGAGGGGCCTTAGTGCAAGACAAGAATTATCCTAGCAGCCACTAATCTCAAGACTATGTTATGATACACTAATGCCATGAAATAATCTATGAATTTAGAGCCTGATATCCTTCGAATATCATATGGTTGAATTTGAATAACATATTGAAATTAGTGGATGCTAGGCTGAAAATTTCTTTTTGGAATATATGTAATCAAAAAATTCATTAAACTTTGTTATGTTACATGAAGGGAGTCTAATAAGCTTCAATATTAGGGACTACGTGTAATTTAGAAAATCGTTAATATCTATCCTATCTTTGAATTTTTTTAGATGATTTAACACTTTTGAAAGGAGCTTAGAACCTAGGGATTGATGGGATCCCACCCAATTATAAACACGAAATAAAATCAATAAACCACATGACCCAAAAAAAAAACAACAATAACTAATTGGGTTGCAAGCCAAGAAAACCCAACATCGACAGAAAACAAAATACCCAAAAAATGAATACCAGGGATAGGAACCTAAAATTACACCTAAGAGGCTGAGCTAGTTGGTTGTAGAGATATCCTCTAACCCACTGAGACATCGATGCAAGAAGTGCGCAAAAAGAATTTGTATGTAAATCCTAATTTCCTTTGTAGACAAGTCACACCAGCAAAGTCTAGGATAATGGGAGCCAAAATCCCAGAAAATATAACTTCTCTAGCCGGCTGCCTTCACTAAGCCCCTTAGAACAAGAAACATGAATTTCGAAGCAAATCACATCAACACAAATTTCTTGGAAGAGAGATCTGTTGTCACCCTCCTCGATTTCTCCATGACCATCCCCTCGCAAACAATGTCAGGAAACAGTTGAACCCTCCTAAAATACTCCAATACTTGAACCAAGTTGACCTAGTTTCGGGGCTTAATTAAGTGGAGGAAAATATCTCTCACCTCATTAATATTCTTCCCAACTAGAAGAAGTTGGGACAAAAACCAAGAGGTGACTTCCGAATTAAATCAACCTCTGGATGACTAACCCAAATATTACTCCCCCAGAATCCACATAATTTCCTTGCAGATAGAACCCGACACCATCTGAAGATAATCCTAATACAAGCTTGAGAAAAAATCCCAAAAATCCATCTCACACTTCGCACCTTATAGGAAAAGGAAAGGTAGCGGAGGGTACTCCATTCTCATTTATAAGAACTCCAAACCACCGCCAACCACTATAATCAAGCAAAAGAATGAAAAGGAAGCCATGAAACTGAAAATTAATAACAACTCACTCCCCCTCCCGAGATATGATATTTAGGAATGTGCTATCTCTCCCGATTTCATTACGCCATCTCTATTAATGATGCCTTGGTCGGTGAATAAATAGGTGGCATAATTTTATTCTCTATGAATATGGTTTAAAATCCACTTAGGGATTTTTTTCAACCAATGAAAAATGTTGGTGGTATAATAATCCAACTTTAAGGACAATGTTTTTCCCATTCAAACACTATTTATTACCACCTAGGAATCACCTTCAATTTCCAAAGCTTCATAACCAATGTCGATTTCCAATTTAAGACCTACCAACAAAGCTTGAGCCTTTGCCTCATTACATGTGTCTTCCTTTAAAGGAAAGGACCCAAATATTACTAAAATTACATCCAAATATCTAATTAAACACCCCACTTTGTTGATAGGCCTAGGTTGCATTTCGAGGCTTAGTCAAAGTTAGTTTCTTCAAAAGTGGTAGGGGGTGGAAAATTTTGGAGGGAAAAAACTTTTATTATACCAAAGCTATGAATTGGAGTGGTGGAGGGGAAATTTCTCTAAGAGGGACATGGGGTGGGCTTTTGTCCTTAATGTCTATCGAGTGATCCACATTGGAAGCACCCCACTATGTTCCTCTTGGTCAATATGTAGAAGTTTGACCCCTACCTTAAGGTGTCCCCATGGCTAGTTATTGAAAGCATCCAATGAATTTAATGGGAATGGAGATTGGGATGATTATTACAAACTACTTGTAAATTTTGCATGCTTAATAATTTTATTATACCAGAGCTATGAACTAGAGTAGTGGAGGAGCACTTTCTTTATGTGTGACATGGAGGTGGGCTTGGGTCCTTAATGTCCGCTGAGTGATCCACATTCAAAGCACCCCACTATGTTATGCTTGGTCCATATGGAAAAGTTCAACCCCTACCTCAAGGTGTCCCCGTGGCCACTTATTGAAAGCATACAATGAACTCAATGGGAATTTAACTTAGGTTGATGTCTAAAACTACTTGTAACTCACCAATACCCAAAGAACTTGAGTTCATCCTATCTTTGAATTTTTTTGTGTAATCTTGTATTTTAATATCCGTTAAGTTGTTACTAATTATCCTGTATGAAAGACACGAAATGTCCTATTGGTCACTAACCTCAAGCCTCCATGATGTTGAAACAATGCTAATTCGAATAACATATTGAACCTAATGGCTACTAGGCTTAAAATTAAACACAGTGGCTGCTAGGCTTAAATTTTCATTTAGAATTCATGTGATAGACTTCAAATATACTATTGAGATCATTAGATACTAGGATTAAATTTTCATCTAGAATCACAAGTATTCAGAAAGAAATGTCTTGAGAAACCCCCAAGTAGTCACGAGTCATTAAAATAGTCTTTTAAATTTTAAATATAATTTCAAGAAGCATTTGAAGTACTATGCTATGTTCTGTTTGGTCCATATAGAGAATTTTTACCCCTACCTCAAGGTGTCCCCATGTTCACCTTTTGAAAGCATCTAATAAACTCAATGGGAATGGAACTTGGGTTAATTATTACAAAATACTTGTAAATTTTTGATGGTAAAAACTTTTATTATACCAGAGCTATGAACTAGAGTGGTGGAGGAGCACTTTCTCTAAGCGGGACATGGAGGTGGGATTGGGTCCTTAAGTCCTTTGAGTGATCCAAAATCTTAAGTGCTTCACTTTGTTCCACTTGGTCCATATGGAGAAGTTCAAACCTTACCTCAAGGTGTCCTTATGGAATTTTTTGAAAGCATGCAATGAAATCAATGGGAATGGAACTTGGTTTGATGATTAGGAACTTCTTGTAAATTTTTTATGGCAAAAACTTTTATTATAGTAGAGCTATGAACTAGAGTGGTGGAGGAGAACTTTCTCTAAGTGGTACTTGGAGGTGGGCTTCGGTCCCTAATGTCCACTGAGTGATCCGCATTCAAAGAACTCCACTATGTTCTAATTGTTCCATATGGATAAGCTCAACCCCTACCTCAAGGTGTCCCTATGGACACTTATTGAAAGCATCCAATGAACTGAATGGGAATGGAACTTGGGTTGATGATTACAAACTACTTGTAAATTTTTGATGTTAAACACTTTTGCTATACAAGATCTATGAACTAGAGTGGTGGAGGATCACATTATCTAAGTGGGACATGGAGGTGGGGTTAGTTCCTTAATTTTCACCAAACAATCCACATTCGAAGCGCCCCACTATGTTCCACTTGGTCTATATGGATAATTTTGACCCCTACCTTAAGGGGTCCCCATGGCCACTTATTGAAAGCATCAAATGAAATCAATAGGAAATGAGCTTTGGTTGATGATTACAAACTACTTATAACTACCAATAGCCCATGAACTTGGGTTCATCATGTGTTTGAATATTTTTTGTGTAGTCATGTATTTGAATATTCGTCAAGTAATTACTAATTTTCCATTATGAAAGAAAATAACTATCCTAGCAACGGATAAACTCAAGCCTCTATGATGTTGTAACAACACTCATTCCAATAACATATTGAACTCAATGACCACTAGGCTTAAAGTTGAACACAACGGTTGTTAGGCTTAAATTCTCGTTTGGAATTCATGTGATAGACTTAAAAAATATTATTGAGCTCAGTGTCTATTAGGCTTAAATTTTCTTTTGGAATCATGAGTATTCAAGAAAGAAATGTAGTGAGTAACCACCCTAGTGGTCACTAGTTGTTAAAAATAGTCTTTTAAAATTGAAATATAATTATGGGGAGAATTCGAAGTGCCCCGCTATGTTCTTCTTGGTCCATATGGAGAAGTTTGACCCCTACCTCAAGGTGTCCCCATGACCACTTATTGAAAGTATATAATGAACTCAATGGGAATGGAACTTGGGTTGATGATTACAAACTACTTATAAATTTTGTATGGTAAATTCTTTTATTATACCAAATCCATGAACTGGAGTGGTGGAGGAGTGCTTTCTCTAAATAGGATATGTAGGTGGGTTTGGGTCCTTAATGTCCATCGATCGATCCACATTCGAAGCATGTAACTATGTTCCACTTGGTGCAAATGGAGAATTTTGACCCCTACCTCAATGCTTCCCCATGGCCACTTATTGAAAGAATTCAATGAACTTAATGGGAATGGATCTTGGGTTGATGATTACAAGCTACTCGTAACTTGCCAATAGCCCAAGAACTTGGGTTCATCCTATCTTTGAATATTTTTTATCTAGTTTTGTATTTAAATATATACCAAGTCATTACTAATTATCCTATACACAAGACAAAAACTATCCTAGTGGCCGCTAACCTCAAGCCTCTGTGATGTTGCAACAATTCTAATTCAAATAACATATTGAACCCAGTGGCCACTAGGCTAAAAATTAAGCACAACAGCCGCTAGGCTTAAATTTTCATTTGGAATTCATGTAATAGACTTCGAATATACTATTGAGATAAGTGGATTCTAGGATTACAGTTTTCATTTGGGATCACGAGTATTCAGGAAATAAATGTACTGAGAAACCACCCAAATGGTTGTCAGTCATTAAAATAGTATTTTAAAATTTAAATATAATTGCGAGGAGCAGTTGATGCACTATGATATGTTCAGATTGGTCCATATGGAGAAGTTTTACCCCTAACTCAAGGTTTCCCAATGTTCACCTTTTGAAATCATCCAATGAAATCAATGGGAATGGAACTTGGGTTGATGATTACAAACTACTTGTAATTTTTTAATGGTAAACACTTTTATTATACCAGAGTTATGAATTGGAGTGGTGGAGTAGAACTTTATCTAAGTGGTACATGGAGGTGGGATTGGGTCCTTAATGTCCTACAAGAAATCCACATTTGAAGCTCTTCGCTATGTTCCGCTTGGTCCATATGGAGAAGTTCAACCCTTACCTTAAGGTGTCCTCATGGACACTTTTTGAAAGCATCCAATGAACACAATGGGAATGGAATTTAGGTTGATGATTACAAAATTATTGTAAATTTTTTATGGTAAAAACTTTTATTATCTTTGGAGCTATGAACTAGAGTGGTTGAGGATACATTTATCTAAGTGAGACATGGAGGTGGGCTTTGGTCCTTAATTTCCACCAAGTGATCCACATTCTAAGAACTCTGCTATGTTCCGCTTGGTCCATATGTATAAGTTTGACCCCTACCTCAAGGTTTCCCCATGACCACTTATTGAAAGCATCAAATTAACTCAATGGGAATGGAACTTGGGTTGATGATTACAAACTAATTGTAATGTTTTGATGGTAAATACTTTTATTATACCAGATCTATGAACTAGAGTGGTGGAGGAGCACATTCTCTAAGCGGGACATGGAGGTGGGATTGGGTCCTTAATGTCCACTGACCAATCTACATTCAAAGTGCCCCTATATTATACTTAGTCCATATGGAGAAATTCAACCCCCTACCTCAAGGGGTCCTCATAGCCACTTACTGAATACATCCAATGAACTCAATGGGAATTGAGATTGGGTTGATGATTACATTTTACTTGTAACTCACCAAGCCCAAGAACTTGGTTTCATCATGTCTTTGAATATTTTTGTCTAGTTGTGTATTTGAATATCCTTCAATTCATTACTAATTGTCATGTATGAAAGACAATAAATATCATAATGATAACTAACCTCGAGTCCTCTGTGATGTTGCAATAATGCATGCAATAACACATTGAACCCAACAACCACTAGGATTAAAATTGAACATAACAGCTAACAGGTTTAAATTTTTGTTTAGAATTCATGTGATAGACTTTGAATATACTATTGAGCTCAGCAACCGCTAGGATTAATTTTTTTTTGGAATCATGAGCATTCAAGAAAGAAATGTAGTAAGCAACCACCCTAGTAGTCACCAGTCATTAAAAATAGTCTTTTAAAATTGAAATATAATTATAGAGAGCATTAAAAGTTCCCCGCTATGTTCTTCTTTGTCCATATGGATAATTTTGACCCCTATCTCAGGGTGTCCCCATGAATACTTATTGAAAGCATCCATTGTACTCAATAGGAATGAAACTTGGGTTGATGATTACAAACTAATTGTAAATTTTGGATGGTAAATGCTTTTATTATACTATATCTATGAACTAAAGTGGTTGAGGAACACTTTCTCTAATAAGGATATGCAGGTGGGCTTGGGTTCTTAATGCATTCGAAGCATGCCGCTATTTTCTGCTTGGTCCATATGGATAAGTTAAACCCCTACCTCAAGGTGTCCCCACGACCACTTATTGAAAGCATCCAATGAATTCAATGGGAATGGAACTCGGGTTGATGATTACAAACTACTTGTAACTCACCAATAGCCCAAGAACTTGGGTTTATCTTGTCTTCAAATATTTTATGTCAAGTCGTGTATTTGAATATCCTCCAATTCATTATTAATTGTATTTTATGCAAGACAATAAATATCCTAGCGGTTGCTAACCTCAAGCCTCTATGATGTTGCAAAAATGCTGATTTGAATAACATATTTAACCCAGTGGCAACTTGGCTTAAAATTTAACACAATGACCGATAGGATTAAATTTTCATTTAGAATTCATGTAATAGATTTTGAAAACACTATTTAGCTCAATGATCCCTAGGCTTAAATTTTCATTTGGAATCATGAGTATTCAGGAAAGAAATGTAGTGAGTAACCACCTTAGCGGTCGTCAGTTGTTAAAAATAGTCTTTTAAAATTGAAATATAATTATGGGGAGCATTTGAAGTGCCATGTTATGTTCCTTTTGGTCCATATGGATAATTTATACCCTACCTCAATGTTTCCCCATGGCCACTCATTAAAAGCATCTAATGAACTGAACTTTGGGAATGGATCTTGGCTTAATGATTACAAACTACTTTTAAATTTTGGATGGTAGATGCTTTTATTATACTAGATATATGAACTGGAGTGGTGGAGGAGCACTTTCTCTAAGCATGAAATGAATTTGGTCTTGGGTCCTTAATGTCCTAATCGATACGCATTCGAATATCCCTATTATGTTCTTCATTGTCCATATTTAGAAGTTTGACCCCTACCTCAAGGTATCCCCATGGTGCTTATTGAAATCATCCATTGAATCTGAATGGGAATGGAACTTGGGTTGATGATTAAAAACTACTTATAACTCACCAATAGCCTATGAAAATTGGTTCATCATGTCTTCAAATTTTTTTTGTCTAGTCATTTATTTGGATATTCATCAAGTCATTACTAATTGTCCTATATGCAAGACAATAACTATCCTAGTGGTTGCTAACCTCAATCCTCTATGATGTTGTAACAATGCTAATTTGAATAACATATTTAACCCAAAAACCACAAGGCTTAAATTTTTGTTTGGAATTCATGTGATAGACTTTGAATATACTATTGAGATCAGCGGTCGCTAGGCTTAAATTTTCATTTGGAATCACAAGTATTCATGAAAGAAATGTAGTGAGAAACCACCCTAGCGGTCATCATTCGTT
Source organism: Taxus wallichiana var. yunnanensis (assembly GCA_018340775.1). Lineage (NCBI taxonomy): Eukaryota > Viridiplantae > Streptophyta > Pinopsida > Cupressales > Taxaceae > Taxus > Taxus wallichiana. Next base: position 1,016,104,094 of record CM031234.1, read on the forward strand.
AAAAATAGTCTTTTAAAATTTAAATATAATTACTGGGGAGCATAGTTAGATTTTTAATGAGTTATTATAAATTTTCCTAAATGCAAGACAAAAAATATCCTAGCGATTGCTAGGAATATCATGTAATAAAATTTAAATAGTGTGTTGTACTCGAGAGGTCGCTTGGAAAAATAATAAGTGTTGGAGTTTAGTTTAGTTTTGAGTATTTAATCAGGTCATTAATCATTATCTTGAATGTAAATACAAGAATGATCATAGCGGCTGTTAATATTAAGTATTTCTCATGTTACACAAATGCATTGGAATAATATATGACATTAGTGGCCGCTAGGCTTCAAATATCATGTCATAGAATTCAAATAAAATATTGACCTCAACATCCGTAATGTAGACAATTTCATTTTGGAATGTGTATTCTAGAAAAATGTTTAAATTAATCTTGTCTTTGAATATTTTTTGACTTGGAACATTAAAGAAAGAAAGTAAAAATCCACCCTAACGGTCATTAGTTTTAGAAGGTAGTAATGTAACATCAAAATATAATAAAGGAGCTAGTTAATTTTTCAGTCAGGTTGTTACTAATTATCATGTATGCAAGGAAACAAATATCCTAGCAGTTGCTAATCTCAAGTCTTTGTTATGTTGTACCAATGCTATTTACTAATATTTGACATTAGTGGCCGTTAGGATTTGAATATCATGGTAGGATTCTGATAAATTAATATGGAAATCTAAATATAATAATGGTGTTTAGCTCGGTTTTCAGGTGAGCCATCCTAGTTATATTATATACGAGTCAACCAAAATCTTAGCGGTCACTAGTCTCTATTCTTGTTTGAAAAATGTATTTAGGAAACTCTTTAATATTTGTCTTGTCTTGGAATATTTGTTGCCTTGTGTTGTCTTGTAATAGCTAGGCAATGTCATAAACATCGAGCTTAGTGGCCTCTAGTCTTGGAATATGTTATTTTAGAATTTAAATATTGTTACTTTATATTGGCTCATTTATCAAGTAAGTTGTTACTAACTATAAATGAAATATATGTTTGTAAATAGAATGATTAACATTTATATTTAATAATATTTATGAGAACATATAATGTGCTTACCTTTTTCTAAACATAAAATTTTGTAAAGACAATGCATTTAATTATTTCTACATGGAATTTTTAAAAAAAAACTATGTATATTAACATGACAATCAAGTGAGAATCGAATATTGAATACTTAGTCATGACTATTTCCTTCATATTAAAAAAATCAATAAAGTAAGCCAAAATGATTACCTAAACTATACAAAAGCAAACCATTATGATTTATAAAAAAAGAATATGTGAATCATGTTTTGTTTCTAGAGATATATGCCAACGTTTATGGTAAGAAACAAATGGATGAAGAATAATGAAAAATAAAAAAAAGAAGGGAGACAGATAGAAGGGTTGAAAAGGGAACTTATTAAACAAACACAAATACTTGAGCTATAACTTAACATAAAAAATGGGTTTTGGAAGGAATAAATATTTTTAATGGAATTACAAAATCTTCTGTCATGGGCGGAAAAAAATGTGGTTTCAGATAGAGCAACACATTTTGACAAGAATATGAAATAGAACTGCAAAGGCACCAAAGGGAAAGGTAGGGACGAGTTACAGTGAAAAACACAAGAAATTGGATAGTACAAAGTTGCTAAAAGTGCCCGCCATCAACTCTGGTACACATACAATTACATAAATGATTTTTATAAATACATGTTTTAGTTGTATATGATATTTTACGTTATTTATAATGTCTTTTAAAGCTCGTATTCCATCTAAAACATAGTATCAAAAAGATTCTATCTCAGTAACATATTTTTCTTGTCTCTTTTGAATCCTTCCTTTTTAGGCCTCATGATCTACACTTGTACCTGTGATCTATCCACTATCATTGTTTTTGTCTTATTTGTGTGCCCCCAAACGTGATTATGATCGATACCTCACTTCTTTGTTCAAAAAGACCTCTAGGAATCGAGTACTCGGACTAGTAAATTAGTGTCTACACGTGTTGTATTCTAATTTCAAGAACTCCATTTTTACGCTTACAAAATAAAAAATAAACCCTATTATATATTTCTCCGGTTTATTTAATTTTTTCCAAATGCATTCAATGAAAGAAATTCTAAAAACTGGAAAAAGAGTGGGAATAGGAAATTTTAAAATTTGAATTTCCCTTTCTTAAAGTGAAAGTGTGTGATTTTTATATTTCAAATATTAGTGTTTAATGCAGGGTAATTTACATATCATATTTTTAATTAACCTTTCATTAATATTTGCATTTAATTTGGGGCATATGGTGGGATATGGGAAAATACAATTGATTAATTTTACCTACTTTAGAAAGAAGTGGGAAAACGACAAAAGTTTCTTTGTGATCACTTGGGAAAACCACAAATATTAATTTAAGCATAATAAAAAACCATTTAGAAAATAGAAGTGAACATTAGGAAACAAAAAAATTAAATTTTAATAGAGCGATATACACCTCATTAATTATTAATTTTTATCTAGTGCGAATTCGGTATTTTATAAATATAATGTGCATTATTTTGGGGCATAGTGTGCGATTTGAGGAAATCAAATTTATTATACTACCTTCTTTAGAAATAAGTGGGACATAAAAAAAAATTCTTTTTGGCCTCACGAAAAAGCTACAATTGTTAATTTCAGCATAATAAACAACCAATTAGAAAATAGAAGTGAACATTAGGAAAAAAATAAAATAAAATTAAGAGAGCAATATACGCCTCGTTAATTATTAATTTTTATCTAGTGCAAATTTGGTATTTTATAAATATAATTCGCATTAATTTGGGGAATGGCATGAGTTATTGGGAAATCAAATTTATTAATACTATCTATTTTAGAAATTGTTGGGACAACGTCAAAAGTTTCTTTAGGAACTCACGGGAAATGAAAAACATTAATTTAAGCATAATAAAAAACCATTTAGAAAATAGAAGTGAACGTTACGAAGAAAAATAAATAAATTTTAAGACAGTGACTTATGCCCTATTTATTATTAATTTTTATCGAGTGTGAATTCAATATTTTTAGCTATCGTCACATTAATTAAAAAAATCTAATAAAATGTGGCGTCTTGCAAGTTTGAACCAGTTAATTACACAATTATATAATTGAAACATTTATTAAGACATTTTTAATTAGTGATATAATTAACAAATATTTTTTACCTATAAAAATCCACATTATTAAGTTGTAACTGTAATCCATTAAAATGTTTCCACATGGCACGGAATTTCTAATATATCTTGTGATTGTCGATATTTTGGAGTTATTAATGCTTTACTCTAGAAAAACTAAAACATAATTTTATGCTTCACTAGAATTTGAGAGTACCTTATAGATAGGAAAGAAAATAGTGACCACTAAGCTCCATTACAATGATTTTTGCAACACCAAATTCAAAATAATAAATAATTACATTTTATAGGGGATCAGGTCTCTTCAACACTTGTTAATGACATTTTTTGTATGTCGAATATTTTCCGTCTAATTTTTTGACGAAGCCTATCGGTTGCTAGCCTCTACAACTCCTAGGTTTCATTTCCAACAATGTAAATAAATATCTTTATAGTTTTCGATCACTAGTATTTTCATTAACTATAATCTTATCTTATTGACTATACATTCCTTCCACAACCAAGTGTGGCACTACATACCATTGAAGGATTTCTCAACTTCTATATTACTCATAAGATCTTTTGTGTCTAACACATAATTTATATTGGTTCACATGAAGCAAAATACTTAGCGAACACTAAGCTCCATTACTTGAACAAGATCAATAAAATAATGGGTGTGAGAAAAAAGAATGATTATGTAGAAAATAGGCTAAAAAATTTCTTGATAACAGATTCTTTATGAAAAAATCATACTAATAGATATTAGTTGTCGCTAGGCATTTTCCATAATATATTTTGATGAAAAATAAGTGAGATATGAGCAATTTTTAATGTCGAAAGCTATGGAGTTCTTTGGATAGTTAGGAAGAAATATGATTACTAAAAACATTTTCAGGGTGTTCATATAACACCATAGGGAACGCTAGGCACACACCTTTGCATATTTTCTTTTTTAACACATCGGTGTACATTAATGAAAATAATTAGCGACCGCTAAACTCTGATACTTGTCAGGAGGAGTAGGTTATTGGCAACTAGGCTCAACTAATTTTTTATTTTAAATATAGAGATCAAAAAATAGTTCATATTAAAGCAAATTCTTAGCGACCTCTAAGCTTGATTACTTATTTTCCAGAGCTAGGCTAAACAATATCTTATTTTCTACATAGCGCTCTAATAAAATATCATAATAATAGATATTATTGGGCATTAGGAAGTTTTTGTGAATTTTTAGATGTAAAATATGTGAGATATAAAAAAATTTATTGTTGAAAGCTACAAAGGTCTTTTGAGAAAGTAATAGATTAATGGCCTCAAGGTTAAATTGTTTATAAATTTTGAAAATAGAGATAAAAATATCTCATATAAAATAAATTCCTAGCGATTGCTAAGCTCAAATACTTACAGAACATAACACTCTACACTTATTGTTTATTGTTAAATGAGAAAGGAATAAATTAGCGGCCTCTAGCCTAAATTGTTTCTTAATTACGAAAATAGAATTAAAAAAAAAAGTTTGTATAACCAAAAATGCTTTAATGATGCTAAGTTATAATACTTAAGGAATATAACACTCGGATAAATCAGATCATATGAATGGATGAAAGGGCATCGTAAGGAATTTTTCATGTCGGTTCATATCAAAGAAAATGCATAGCGACTGATAAGCTACATTACTTACTGAAAGGAGTTACTTGGTGCTCAATAAGCTCTATTGTTTCTATTTTAAAAAATATCAAGCTAATTAAATTCACTCTTTGTCTTTGTAAAAAGATAAGAGTTAGAGCATAATAATAGAAGTACATATTTTGAACATGAAGACATATCCTGATCATCTTGGCCCTGCATATTTCCACAAATAACCTGTTAAACAAAATAGTCATAAACATTTTACTAAAAAATTAAGGAAAAGATGAACATGGGTCTTGCTCAAGAATGACTGATCTAAGTCTATGAAGAGCAATGCATGTTTTATGTTTTTCAATTATTCATTGATGAGAAGGCTATTGACCGCTATCCTATATATTGTCGACAAATCTATTTTAACCATGCAAAAAAAAAAATCTCAATAGGTTTGAAGTCATTATTTGTAATTATATTATATTCAATGGACTATCCTTGGCAGATCCAAGTCCTTGAATACAAACCTTTGAGAAGGATGAATAATGACTAGAATTTTTACAACCGATAAGCGTCGTTAGTTAGTGAAAGGGAAGGCTTTGCTATTGCTATGATCAATAATTTATTGTAATTAACATAGCCATGTAGTGTGGTAATGGTAGATCATCGTAACAGATGTACATCATTTAAACCTGAAGACATGTTCTTTCTATCTTATCCTTTCATATTTTATTAAAATCATCCTAAAGGATCAACCACATACACAAGGTGAAGGTGAACAATATTTTGGCGCCGTATTAAATGACGAACTTCTATTACATTGATCAAATCTTTCTGATATAGTATTCCCAATAGTGTAATTGATAAAATAAACAAACTAGGTCTAAGTGCTATATGAGTGTGTCAAACTCTCTCTAATCCTTGAAACTAGTTTGGCAAGATAGCCATGAAAAAAAGGGTGACCTTATTCCAGATGCTAATCACATAAATAATAACATGACTAATAAATATATTTTTTATTGGAATGTGTTTGTTGGATAGATAGATGTTGATAATGTTGGTTGATTTAAAAGAAGTGTGGTTATGCAGATATGTATTAAATTTTGAGAATTCATATCACAAATGCGGAAGGTGTTATTATAGAGAATGATGAAGAGAGTATTGAGAAAAGAATGTTAGTAGAAGGAATTGTCTTTAACCAACCCTATCGATAAAATATTGTATCGATCAATATTTTTCCAATATACTAGTTCGTATTGCCGAGCTATATGATTTATATCATGACACAAGATGAAGTATGGTAGTTTTAGACTATTTTCATTAAATTTTAAGTAATGAGTTTTTTTGTTCAAAACCACACCAATATTTGTTATTTGAAGTAAAGAAACAAAAGGGAATTATCTATCCTTGAGACTTGTCTGGCTCTTGATGGCATGATCAATATCTATGCACTCTTTGGTTAGTAATTCATAGTTGACGCTTAAATTTTTTGCTTTTCTATCTTGTGATGTTTTGTAATTAGATGTACTCCTAGGATTTTTGTCTTCCTAGTTTGAACTCATAGCTTTGGGGTGTGCTTCCATACCACCAAATGTTTTGGTGAATATTCTTATGCCATTTTATTTGTTAATAGAATATAAGTTGTTATTCATAAATAAAACACACTATCAATCGCAAATTAGTAAATTAAAAGTATAAGTAAAAATTACTGAGAATACTCGAAGGACCAAATATAGAATTTTTTAATTTTTAATGATTATTAATAGTTTTAAGATTAAATTTTGCAGTATCATGATATTTATTACTGAGGTTAATCCCGACTATATATTACAAACCCTGATCCCACCCAATGTAAATTAATAAATATATGAATCAATAAATTAAAGTGACAGAATATTGTTAGTCCGTTATTATTGAATTAAATAGTAATGAATTAATTATTGGAGGTGACTCTCATATTATTGCTAACACCACCATAAAAAAAACTTATGTGAATAAAAATACTTTTTTACTCTTTCATTTTTTACAAATTGGACCTTAAATGTTATATATAGGGAGACTACTATAAAGGAGGATTTTATAGAAAATCATGTGATAAGGTTGGAAATAAATATGTTGATCATCCGGACTCATTACCTTTTCCAATAAAGGTCTATATTAAATCCCCTTGCAAGCTTGTATTAATTATAAGCATGTGATGGCATAGTCACTCCACATATTTAGTGATCCTCTCCACCTTATTTTCACATCTTTCATATTTTTTTAACTGGATTTTGTTTCGTTTGCCACGGCCTTTCCAAAATTTTGCGTCACCATTTGAAATCAATTTTTCAAATTGAAATAGATAAAGACCTGGTTGTTATTGATGGAGTTCTTAGAGATGATTATATTTCTCTAGAGGGATGTCCGAGGGTAAATGTGGAAGTTACTTCGATGTCATTTTTCATCTTCTTGTCATACACCTGAAAAAGGATTGGGCTTTGAAGATGGGTCGTCACTAGATCAAGCTAGCATATAGGGTTGGCATGGAAGTGGAAATGGACAAAACCATGATTGTGTCATTGCCCTTACTATCTGAGGCTCATTATAAACAAGAAGGTTTTCTAGACGTGGCCATTGTTTTAGAGTTGTATAAATCATTTGACGTCCTAATGTGATTTATGTCTAGATGATATGTTTTCTCTATTGTAAGAGGAATTGACATGTTGGGATCTTCTTCATCGCAAAGTTCGTAAGACATACAATTGGTCAAAGAGTCACGATGCTGCTAGAAAAGAGCATCTTTTTTTGGAACCTTCTGCAGAAACCATTTTCCGACCCGTTAAGGTGGAGGTTACGGAGGTTTCATTTGATTAAAATAAATAAGTGATTATAAAATCCGTCAAGCTCTAAATTTTATTTGGTTGTTATATATCCTTGTGAGTTGCATTGTTACCAAATCATCATGTTTGTCTTACTAGTCTGGGGTTTTTTTAGTATTTGTAATCACTTGTGTGTTTGGCATAGGCCCTTAAGCATTTTTTCACCAAATTATTGATGGATCGTTCAGGTTTTCTAAACTGATCCTATCATTGTATCTATAATTTAAAGGGAAAGGGACCCTTCAACCCTCCTTCAGTTATAAAACTTAAGAAATCATTAATATAATTTTTGTTGTGCATTGTACTATGCAATTTCAACAATTAATCACTATTAAATTTGGTTTGTTTGAAGATGTCAATTCATTGCTAGAAGTGAAGACTAGTGGCTGCTAGCATCAATATATTATAGAATATCTTTCCGTCAATGTAAAATTTTTTTGTACAACTTTAGGATAAAGGAGCTAATAGTGGATTGATGGCTATCTTCCCATCACTTTACAAAAAAATTGAGTTACACTACATCATTGTGGAAACCTGGAGGTCTTCACTTTTGAAATCTATGGAGGTATTTGAGAAAGGAATAAATTTAATTCTCTTGCAATAATAATAGAATATAATGTAAATGACTCTATTGTTGTAGGAGAGGTTTCTTGTATAGAAACCTCTCCTACAACAATTTGTCTAGGAAATTCCTATCATTAAAAACTTTTCATGTTTTCCTCCATACAATTGTAGATATAAACACAAATTTTCTCTGCGTACCAATTTAGTTTTGTTTCTTATGGTTTTTGGATATCACCAATTAATTGATGTAAGAAATAGTAGCTATATTTTAAATAGCTCATGTTTCAGAGACATTCTTCTATTGTTATTGAAAATTTTGAAAATTTGGATATATATGATGTTGTCTAAAAAAATTCAGGCCCAAAGTAATAAACAACATCCATCTCAAAATCGACAATTTTTTTGGATCTGTTAGGGTTCAGTACTATTATTGTGCATAATTATAACTATGTACCAGTAAAATCATACAAAGGTATTTATGAAAGGATCTGCAAACAACATGGAGAAAGGTGTTAAGACTAACATGGAAAGACATGAATTCATACTGTATAGATTATCAGACAAAAAATCAGAAAGCGAGATCGTATAACAATTTCTTTATTGATACATCTATTTGTTACATTTAGGTTCTCTAAAGTTATTCATACTACACATGAACATGTATCTTTACATGTACAACAACATAATGAAAATTACAAAAAATCTTAAAGAGAAATATGTAATTGGTGATGGTGCTACAAGTAATATTTATAAATGTGATCTAAAGAATTTGAAGCCAATTTTTATAAAGATAATGTATAGTCTCTACCCACTAAGATTTCTTGCATTTGAAACTAATGTGGAAATAGTTGGAAACATCAAGCATTGGAATCTTGAGAGTCTACATGGATGTTCACTTTCTCCACTCAGAAACCTAATGTTTTATGATTACATGGTAAACATAAGTCTATGTGACATCCTACATGGTTAGTAAAATGATTATGTTATGAAGATAAATGAATCATACATTATAGATTCAATTTTTGAGATAGAAGTGTCTAATCAACCTCTAACCTTCATAGTAAAATGGATATTTGGAAAATTTAACAAGTTTTTTTATTAATTTTTATTTTCGTATAAGATTATCAAAGAAGATTAAGCTAGAATTGAACGATCGGATAAAGATTGCTTGTGGTGATGAAGAAGGATAGCCATATCTTCATTATGACTGTAACCCACACATTGTTTATAAGGATGTGAAGACTTATAACATTCTTTTGGATTATAATTTTTATGCAAATTTGTGACACTTTGGAATTTCCAATTGCATTTCCTCAGCCAAACACCACACCTCTACCTATGTTATTGGTACCATTTTCTACATTGACCCAGAATATGCAAGAACATCATGGCTAATAAGAAATATGTAGTACACTCTTCTGATACTTCCTTCTCATAAATACTAGTCTCTACTTTAATAACACCTCCACTGTTACTTTACTCAACACTACTTGTATCCAAACTGACAGTCCCACTCTAGAGGTAGCAAATGTATTAATATGTTGTGCAAATAAAATTATCCACAAAAGGTGGTGAATCCTCATATAATATTTACAACTGTTTATGTATGAATTTGTAACAAATTTAAAATGTATAGATAGAACCTTTCAATGTAAAGACGATGACATATCAGTTTTGATATTTCTTGACTAAAAAATAATACAATTGTGACACAATGAGTGTTTTGATTGATTTAAACTATAAAATAATGGCTCAATGTATCACCAGGGCCGTAAGAAAATGTTTCTCACAAACATTTTTCTTGCATTATGTCAAGGATTATTTAATTTTCTTTCTTACGTAAGTGACTCATTATTTATACGGAGAATGGAACAATTTACAAGCATATATTCTACTATCTTTCAGAGTTATAGAATTTTTGATATACATAAACTCCCAATTTTTCTGTTTGATTTTAATGATTACTTGCAGATATAGTTTATAATAATAAACAATAGTGAACTTGTACAATCTAAAATAATAATAATTGAGTTGTTACAAGATATATTTTGGAGTGAGAATGTAATTTTATTGTGAATTCCACCAAAATTAAAAATAAAACCACTAACATTTATGGCCCATGTTAAATTTAAGGATATGTGCATAAAAAATATTGAAAGTGCATGCCTTGCACTTTCAAAGTTTGAGATTTTCACTCTGAAAGTGCGAGTGCAAGACTTTGCACTTTTAAAGCGTGAATCTTAAAATTTGAAAGTGTGGGGCTTGCACTTTCAGATCGAAAGGATCACACTTTCAGACTGTGGGGATATCAATTTGAAAGTACGAGGCTAAGAATTTTCATAGTGTGGGGATCACACTTAGAAATTTGTGGGGCTCTCAAAATTTTAAGAGCATGGGGCTTGCCCTTCAAAAATGTGAGGCTCTCAGACTTTATAAGTACGAGCCCCAAACATTTAGAGTGTGAGGCTCATACTTTGAGAGTGTAGGGATCTCACTTAAATAGAACTATATCATGAATTATAATAGTTACTAGCAACTAACCTTACATTGAGGATTTTTCACTTTCATTTAATATAATGGGCTCATGACTTATATGAGTTAGCGACTGCTAACCTTAGATTGATTCTCATGACTTATAATAGTTAGCGAGCACTGACATTACATCAAGGATCGTGACTTATAATATTTTTTGATTGCTCACCTTACATCAAGGCTCATGACTTTTAATATTTAGCGACAAATCACCTTAATACAACGGGCTCAAAAAATAATAGTTAGCGTATAATCATGACTTTAAACTAGCTTTTGTAGGAAGTTATTGCTAATTTTTTTTATTAATCCAACAGGCTCATGCCTTACTAGCCTCACATACTCTCAAAATTGAAAATCTAGAAAATGGTGAAATTAGAATCTAATAATAGTGATATTGGAATCCAATAATAACAATATTAAAATCCAATAATAGTGAAATTGGAACTAGAATACTTCCAATAATGACAATATTGGAATCCAATATTACTACTATTGGATTCCAATAATAGTAATAATTAAATCCAATATATGCAAAAAAAAGATGGATTTCTTCCAATACTTGAAATATTAGAGTCTCAATTAGGTGGAATATGTCCCGATTTAGTGAAATAAGTGTTACATGGCCAGAACTAGCCAAACACTTTGTACGTCACTTATCATTTAATATAGAAAGTGACATCACCATGTTAGATTTATGTAATGCAAAACAACAGAATAATGAAAACTTCACTAGTTTCTTACAATGATGGTGAGGGTTAGCTAGCCGCTTTCCTTGCTCTATACCAAATAAAAAATTGATCAATATATTTGTTCCACACTTACACCCTGAAATTGCATTCCACTTAAAAATGTGTTGTGGAAACATGTTTGAAGAGGTGATGGAAAAGGGTGGTTAAATATAGAAAGAATTTTTAGCCAAAGGGACTTTAAAACCCTTCTTGTGGGATCATAATGATTCAAAACCTAATGAAAAATCAATTTTTTTCCAAATAAGAAAAAAAATGTCATAGGCAATGGAATAATAGACTCTAAATGGGTGCAAGTAGTTTAAAACCATGCTCCCTTGAAACTTGTAAAGGGAACTCTAGCTACAAAATACAAAATTTGTATCTTGCCCCCCTTTATACGAATCTATGTCATCAATATTAAAATAATTAGAGGTAGTTAACATGGTCAGGTATACTAAAACTACACCTTATGAGGATGATGCAGCTAAGCCATCATGGTTTAGGGAAAATGAATATTATGGATTTCATCTTGTTAAGGGTCACAAAATAGATAAGTGTTTGAAATTGAAGCTCTATATTAAGGACTTAATCAATAGTGGTGATGTTGAAATGGATTCTACTACCCTAAACAAGTCTCCCAACGTAAAAATGGGAATCTATAAGGAACATTTCCCAAAGCATATTAAAGGAAAGGAAAATTTGGATCAAGGGCAGTCTTTCCAAGCTAAGAATTCTAATTACGTTTCAAATACGGTCTATTTTTATGACCTAATAGTTTGTGTCAATCCACCTATCGAGCATATCAAAACAATAAATATTTAATCAAGGGAGTGCATCATGACAACACAACATTATGACGTGTTAGAGATATTAGAGAAAACTACGGTTAATATTTTTATCTTAGACCTTTTAAAATCTCTAAGTTTCATAAATACATCCTTTGTAAGACATTGTAGGGATCACAAGTGTCCATCGATATCGACCCAACATGCTTACAAGTAATGGTAGCACATATTTCTCCTATAAAGCATATACCCTTTAGTCCAACAAAATTCCCAGAAGAAAATCCATCTCATAATTTTCCCTTACATATTGAACTCATAATCAAATGTAAGAAGGTAAAAACATTGTTTGTGGATAGTGGATTTGTTTTAAACATTTGTAATCTAAATCTAGTGTGGAAGCTAGCATGTACTGAAGTTGATTTAGAAACAAAGGTCATCACCATCAAGGAATATGCCAATGAAGAGAATCAATCAACCGATTTGATAACTTTCTCATTTGAGGTAGGTCCTATCAATCAGGATATAAAGCTCCATGTTTTAGACTTGGAGCTCCCTTATAACATATTTCTCATCCACCCATGGATTCACACCATGCAGGCCATATCTTTCATGTATCTGTTATGTTAGAAAAGGAGCACCCTAGAATTTACACATTACACAACCCTAATTTTGACTAACATGGGATTATGTCAAGGTGTGGAACCCTTTCAATTAAGACAAACCTCCAGAGAAGGTTGATTCCTAACCTATTCTAATGCTAACCTACTCCTAAACTACCAATTCCAAGGGACCAGAGAGAGAGAAATGCATAGAATGTAAATCCTAAACCGAGGTGATAACACCAAGAAAAGGAGGTAGAGATATTCTTAGTGAGTGAAAATGGAAGGAAATGAGGTAGAAGAGGGAAGAAAAAGTGCCATAATCTAGAGAACATATTAAAACCTTCGATTTTTGGGAACACAACAAATTTAGATCCTTCAAAAGAATATAACATGTACAATATACCAAAAAATGCAATGAAAGGAAAATGATGCAATACAACTTGATCTAGGGAAATAAAATCCAAAAAATACCAATTTGATTGCTTAAAGTGATGCGAGAATCCATTATAATATAGGAATAAGGTAAGAATCCTTTAGAAAATGCATAAATTTGAGGCTGCAACTCACAAAAGTGCTGGAACAATTTTGCCAAAGTTCCTTTACATTCCAAAATGTCTCCCTCACCAAATGAAGGGGAAATTACATATATATAGATAAAAATAGATACTAACCGACATATTTCATTAATTCCCGTATTGAGGTATGGGAAACCATATCGGTTCACTTTCCAATGGTACATTGTTTACACGATGAACATGGGTGCCATACCTCATTAATATGGTTATTGAGCTACCCCATACAATGTCATTAATGTGTGGATGTATCTGAAACTCCATGTTGTCACCCGAAAATAACTACTAGCTAACGCCTGACAAGAACATGAAGATTCACTGTTGACCAGGGAATTATTTGTCACATAACAAGAATAAATGTTTTCATGTGATAGCGAGGGGAGGTTGATGCATATCAGAAAAACATGGTTGATGCACGATAGGAAGCGATGTTGATATGCGACAAGAAGGAGGTGGTGATGGGGAAGGTAGAATGACATGTGAAAAGGAGAGAGATTTCACATGACAAAAACTATGTTGTCGCATGACAAGAGGAAAGTTGTGATGTGTGTCAAGAAAGGAATTGATGCACATTAGAGAGGATGTGGTTGACGTGTGTCAAGAAAGGCATTGACATGCAACAAGGAGGATGTGGTTGATGTATGTCAAGAAAGGTGTTGCGCACATCGGGAGGATGTGGTTGACATCGGTCAAGAAGATGTTACTCCAAATTATCAATTCCCTACAAACTTATACCATTAACTAACAATTCCCAAACCTTCAAGATAATCCATCTTGTAGGGGGTGTAAATATGGATAAAAATTTGGTGACTTGTGGGGTGATCTTCCTACTAGATCTGAAAGACCAATGATTTTGCATCTATTGGGCATGGAGTCATTTTGATTGCTGAAACTAGTCTGATGCTTGAAACCTATTAAACCTCTCAAACACTGTTAGGAAATTATTTCATCACCAGACCTTTCCTGAATCTAGAAAGTGCAATAACAACAAAGAAAAACTATGTACAAAAAAAAATCATACATATCCCAAATGGAACATGTACAGAGTTCATAAAAACTTATCTGAAAGAAAACCTAACTACAATAGAACAATGTGCTACAAGAAATTAGAGGAATTAAGAACCTAAACTAGTTCGTACATAAACAATTCTTTAAGTAGATCACATTTACTAGTGTCTACATTTCTTCTCCATCTAACTTTTATAATTGGAAAGCATTATTTTCTTTGTACTTGAGATCAAGTAAGGGCCACTCCATATTGCATCAAACTTGGAGTTCCCTCCTTGTTTGGCTCTGTCTACATCCCATTTCAAAACTAAGTCTCCTTCCTAGAAATTTCTATTTTTGGATTTTCTATCAAATTTCATCTTGATTTGAGGTTGGTCCTTTTCCATTATTTTCTTCGCCTAGTTTCTTAGCTCTTCTAGCTCCATGAGTTCTACATACCTCACTTCCATAGCTGGAACTTCAAACAATTCAACTACTTGATAAACTCCAAGGCTAGTAACTCAAGAGATACTAGAAGTCATGTTTCCCTTCCATAAACCAACTTTAAAGGGGAATAACCAGTTGAATTCTTGGGAGTGATTCTATCAGCCCACAAGGCTGATTTCAATTTGGTATGCCAAGTCCTCTATTTCATCAAGGGTTCTTATGATTCTGGGCAAGTTCTTATTGGTGGAATTTATTTTCCCATTACCCTTGGGGTAGTAATTAGAAGAAGTGCTCAAATAGATGCCATTTATAATAACCCAATTGGATATATTTTTTCCAATGAAAGCTAAGGCATTATCTGATATTATAGTGGAAGGAACACCAAACCTTGTTGCAATACCTTCGTAGAAATATAGAATGCTAGCTTCATTTTCCTCCTTAAGTGCAACTTCTTCTATCCACTTTTTGAAGTAGTATGTGGCTATATGAATCCATTTGTGACCAAGGATGGAAATTAGATTGATCACTCCAATAAAATATAGCCCCCATTGCATGAAAGAATGTTTAACTGAGATAGGATGGAGTGGGAGGGATTTTAGATTCACTTTACCTGTGAAAAAGGCACACTTCTTATATTTCTTGATCCATGAGTAGCAATCATTGAAAATAATAGGCCAGTAATAACCATCCCTCATGATTCTAATAATTTTTTCTTTTGGGGAAAAATGACCACCTGCCTCTCCATCATGAAACTCATGCAATACCTTCTCTATCTGATCTGTCTTGATGCACCTTAGGAGGACACCATTCACATCCCTTTTGAACAAAATATTATCTACCAACACATATGGGATGTAATGAAGTTTGAAATACCTCCTTTTAGACTTACTCAATCACTAAGGAATTTGACCCATTTTAATAAAATATACAATATCCTAAGTCCAACAAGGAATCGGTATACCATCTGCATCCTGTTCTTCATTATCTTGCAACACCATAACAACTTCTACCTCCTCTTTTGATTCAACATGTTGGTTGGAAGATAATTGCTCACACAACCCTTTCCCCTAACTGATTTGGTCACATTTATATCAATATCATACTCCATGACCTTGGTTATCCAACCAAATTTCTTTTCATTAAGGTCCTTGTTCAAAATAAAATCTTTTACATCAGCATGTGAAACTAATAGATGAATTTTTTTGTTTGACACTAGATGTCTGAATTTCTTTAAAATTCTAATCATAGCAAGGACATGCTTCTCAATGACTAAATATCTCACCTCATAATACTGAAGACCTTTGCTAAATAATGCAATAGGCTGCTCTAGTACTTGATTTGGTTGAACCAGCGTGTCGAGATATTGCATATGTGCCTCCAAAATCATATAATATGAAGTCCTTCGAGAAATCTAGATTTATGAGGGTTGGAGCCTGTGTAGTGTCCTTCTTTATGGCTTCAAATATTTATTTTCCTTCAGTATTCTATTTGAAAACCATGTTATTTTTCAACATCGGTGTGAGTGGCTTGAAAATATGGGAAAAGTTAGGAACAAACCTCCTAACAAAATTAATTTTCCCCAAAAAAATTTAGAGAGCCTTCTTATCACTTGGGAATGGCAATGCTTGAATAGCTTCAAATCATTTTGGATCAATTTCCAACCCTCGTTAGACATGACATGTCCTAAGATCTTACCTTCATGAGCTAATAATATGCACTTTTTCGGATTCAAAAACACTGTAAATCTCTCACATATTTGTAATACATGTTTGAGGTGAAAGACGTGACTTGTTGCATTCTTGGAGAATACAATAATGTCATCTAGATACATAAGAACTATCTTATTGATCATCTATTTGAATGACATATCCATTTAAATTTGGAAAGTGGCTCTAGCATTTGACATTCCAAATGTTATCTTTCTATAAGCATATATACCCCACTTTGTAGCGAAGCTTGTATTGAATTGGTCTTCCTCTTTCACCATGATTTGATTGTTGCCCGAGTAGCCATCTAAAAGTGAAAACCTTTCGATCCAACTAATACTTGTAATATTTTCTCCATAGAAGGAAGTAGATAGTGGTATTTGAGAGAGGCCCTATTTAAGTCTCGAAAATCCAAACATAACCTGATTTCCCCATTTTTCTTCCTAACCGGCACCAAATTCATTATCCACAAATATTTCTTGATCGGGAAGATGATGCTTACCTCTATGAGCTTGTTTAGTTATTTCTTCATTAGAGGATCAACGTGAGGGTTTACTGGTCTTTGCTTTTGTCTAACGGGCTTGGATTCCGAATCTAGCTCAATGGTGTGTTGTGCCAATTTTGGATTAAACCCTCTCAGATCCTCGTAGCTCCAAGAAAATATGTCTAGGAACTCTTGACAAAGTTGTATGAATTCATATTTTTCTTGATTCGTGCTCACCTTGCCAACTTGGAGAATTTTACCCTCTTCAATTGAAATGGATTATGAATCTTCCCTTTTTACTTGAATGTTGATCTTCTCTCTCTGAAATTGATCATTGGGATTGAATATTGACTCTAGAGTCACTAAACCCTTTGGTAATTTGTTTTTCCGCAGCTGTACCACTTGATCCCCATACTTCTGCTCTAATTTCTCCTGATTGTTAACCAAGAATTTAGCCTCCTTCTGTAAGAAATTAATGATTTTTTTATCATTCTCAAATACCTGCCAACTCATGTTATTGTCAAGTATAGTTGGACTCACAATTACATGAATATAGGGATTTACTTTTTATTTTAATATTGTCCACCACATCAAATGTTTCTCTAATTACCGCAATCCTGTCCACAACCTCATTCTTCTTCCTCGGTATGGATTGAATATTAAACACTCTAAAACCATCAATTTGATCCCATACCCAATGCTTGTAGGTTTTTATTAGATCATTCTTAGCAATATGTTTGCCCCTAACCTAGTTGACAATTAACTCACTATCCCCAAACACTTGAAAGTTTTGTATACCCCTATTTCTTGCCCAATTCAATCCATATATCAAAGCTTCATACTCATCTGTATTGTTTGAACAAATAAACTGAAAAATATAAAGTTGAGTATTACTTCATACCTTATGGTGAAAAAATAATTACTCCTCCTCCAGCACATTGCCTACTCCTTGAGCTATCAAAGAATAACTGTCATAATTCATTATCACCCTTATCATTTGGTTTGGTGAGGCTAGGAAGAGGTGTGTTTTCTTCATGTAAACGATAAACTCCTAACTCACTCTCCTCTATTTCTTTGTAAGGATCATAGCCATGGATTTGTTTTTTCTCATTCATCAAGAGTCAAATCTGGGATTCCCCCAACTTTTGTATCTGATTCTTGAGTGTTTGGGAAATCCTCTTGATCAAAGGATGAGAAATTTTTGTTGATTGGGCTTGGTACATGAGGCTCAATATGGAAATTTGTAATAGGTTCAGACAAAATTGTATCCTTAGCTCCATACCTTGTTTTGAAGAGCATATATGACCAATCAACTAATAAATAGCCTCCAATTTTGGTGGTGAAGTCTCTTTAAAAGAATATTGGAAAGAGTGGTGGAAAGTTAATCATTGATATATCCTGTTGAACCGTGACATTAGGAAATGCATGCAATGTGAGGTTTAAACATTTTATGATCCCAACAGTTACCATTTTTGTCCCATCTAACTGTACCACTCCTTTGGAACTAAGTTTTATTTCATGTCCAACTGATCTACAATATGTTTCAAAGCATTACCGAATTGTTAGCCCCTGATTCAATCATACAATTGTGTACAAGGTTGTTCCCAATAATCAAAGAGATATAGAATTGAGGAGGCTTCATTTTTTCACCTTACTGACCTTCATGAACTCCTTTTAAAGTTGTATTAGTGATTACCTTCTCTTGATTATTGGACAATTTGTTCGATGATGACCAATTTTCCATGGCTGTTTGTAATAAATCCCATTGGCCTAGAATTTTCAATCATTCCCACATAGAAATTTTTACATTGGTCTTCTTCATTTTCTTAATAATGTTAAAAGGATATGGATTCTTCTTCTTCTTCCCCTTACATGGCATGAATTTATCTTGCATATGGGCTACTGCAACCGATACCCTAGTTGGCTTAGAAGGTAGTTTGGGCTGATTTTGAACATTTGGGGCTACACTTGGATTGCTAATACTCCGAAGTGTGATAAAATGTTGAGAATTACTTGGATTGGAGGAATTCCCTACCTCTATATTCCTCTTCTTAGACCTCATGTTAGATTCCATAATTTGATAAGGGGGCTCATTTATTCCATAGAAATCCTCAACTTTCCAATTCACAAATGTTTTCTCATTTGGAGGTGTTTCCGATTAGTTACATGTTCTGACTTTCTTCGTAGTTTGGTTCTTTAGGAACACCGACCATAGTAACCATAAATTCTTGATTTAAGGAAACATTGAAGTAGGTTGTTTGATTATAGAGTTGGATACATGGGAAACACCATTCATATCCTTGTGCTATGTTTTTTTATTTGGAACCAAGACACTAGATGTTGAAATTTCTTTAGGTTTATATGCATGGAATGGCTTACCAACTTGAAGTTGTTCTTGGTTTGGGTTAACAACTTGAACAGGTGGCTTGTTTGGCTAATATGGAGGTTTATTGGGTTAGAAATGAGGCTAATAAGGTCTAGAATTTTGATCTTGCTACCTCGTAAGAGTTACCAACTTGTTTCCTAAGTTTTTTCAAATATTTCATAACGTATGAGATTTCATTTGAAGGGCTAGAAGAAATTCTTCATTTGAACTCTAATTTCTTTGAGGAGGGATGGGAGCTATTATAGGTATTTGATTAGGATTAGGATTCCCCATATCTAGATAGAGAGGCATATGTGGCCTAGGTGCAAGTTTACCATCTTGAATTAGGAAATTCTCATCTCTAATGGCTATGAAATAGGCATCTAGTAGGGTTATTCCTCCCATATATTGTATCGTAATAGATATATAAGAATTTAGAGCTTTAAGAAAATAGATAAATGCACCTTTAGTTGTTGGTCTGACCTAAATTGGGATCCTCTCCCATGTTATTTGGAATCTAGAATTGAATTAGGTCATTTACTCAGCTAGTTCCCTTTTGATTGTGGTCATCTGCTCCAAAAGGGATAAGTTATCAACCCTCTTGCAAAATTGGCCACAGAGAGTTATGCACAATTGATCCCAATTCTGAATTGATCCTGATCCCAATCCTTTGAACCACTGCAAAACTTTTTCTTTGAAAGAGGAATCCAACAACTTGACTGCAACATCCATCTCAACGATCTCATGTGTGTCACATACATTTTTAATGTCTTGAATGTGGTCGATGGGAGTTGTGTGATTTTCTCCAATGAATTATGGGATATTATTTAATACTGCTATGAGGACCAAATTTTGTGCATTAAGGGAAAGTGGAATGTTGCCCATGAAATTTACATAGTGTTTGGAGGTGTCTGATTTGTTGGTTGTTGATGAACCATCTTGAGTGGCCTTATAACCCTAGTCGATTGAAGAAAGGGTCTACCAAGTGGAGGTGTGGATAATGTTATTTTTAGTGGAGATGGAGACCTTTATAATCTTCTTCCTCTCCTTCCTCTACATAGAGATAACTGTAAGTATTAAAAGATACCTTCTTCTCTTGCTCTAGACTAGGTTTGCACTCTTCTCATGAACTTGATAAACTTGGGCTATTGAAACCGTTGGATTTAAATGATGGAGTCATCGAATTTGTTGTTGTAAAGCCTCTAAAGGATGGAATTTCACCAAGACACACCCAATATTGATAAAAAATGAAAATATTGACTTTTATCCCACCGGGCGTGCCAAAACTATTATGTTGGAAAAGTAGCTTCCTAGGATTTGCACATTACAAAACCCTACTTTTGACTAACATGGGATTGTCTCAAGGTTTGGGACATTTTTTATTAAGACAAAACTCTAGAGAAGGCTGGTTCATGACCTATTCTAATGCTAACCTACTCATACAATACTAACTCCAAGGGACCAGAGAGAGATAAATACATAGAATGTAAATCCTAAACTAAGGGAGGTAATAATAGTAAGAAAATGAGGTAGAGATATTCTTAGTGAGTGAAAATGGAAGGAAATGAGGTAGAAGAGGGAAATAAAAGTGCCACATTCTAGAGAACACATTCAAACTTCCAAATCTGGGGATCTCAACAAATTTAGATACTGTAAAAGAATATAATATGCACAATATACCCAAAAATGTTAAGAAAGGTTAATAACACGATACAACTTGAGCTAGGGAAATAAAAGACACAAAACACCAATTTTATTGCTTAAAATGATGCACAATCCATTATAATATAGGCACAAGGCAAGACTCCTTCACAAAATGTATAAATTTGAGGCCTATAGCCCACAAAAGTGCAGGAACAATTTTGGTATAGTTTCTTTACATTCAAGAATGTCTCCCCTCACAAAATGAAGGGGAAATTACATATATATAGAGAAAAGGATCTACCAATTGAAATCTTTCATTATTTTCCCGTACAGAGGTATGGGAAGCCATACCTATTTGATTTCCAATGGTACTTTGATTTCATGGTGAAAATAGGTGTCATACCTCATTGATCTAGTTGTTGAGCTATCTTGTACGATGCCATTAATGCCTAGACGTATCTAAAACTCCTTGTTGTTACCCGAAAGGAACCACCGGTTGACACCGAGACAAGAACATGGAGAGTCACCACTGATGAGGGAATGATTTTTCACATGACAAGAAGAAATAATATCATGCGAGAGAAAGGGGAGGTTAACGCATGTCAACAAAAGGTGGTTGACATGTGATAGGAAGTGACACTGACACACAACAAGAAGGCATTGGTAATTGGGAAGGTAGAATGACATGTGAAAAGGAGGGAGATGTCACATGATAGAAAAGTATGTTGTGCCACGACAAGAGGAAAGTGATGACACACATCAATAAAGGTGTTGACGTGTGATAGGGAGGACACGGTTGACACACGTCAAGAAAGGAATTGATGCAAATCAAGGAGGACATAGCTGATGCGTGTCAATAAAGGTGTTGACATGTGACAAGGAGGAAATGGTTGATGCATGTTAAGAAAGGTGATGAAGCTTGTAAGGGATGACACAATTGACATGCGTAAAGAAGATGTTGCTCGAAACCCTCACCATAGATCTGCTAGCACTCAGTGAAATTCCCTAGAAGCCGAACCCATTAACTATAAATTCCCATACCTTCAGGTTAATCCATCTTACAGGTGGTTCAAATATGGATAACAGTATCATTAATGCTTGAAGTTACATCATGAAGGAATTCCCTCATTATTCAAGGATATACATAACCTTTTACTCATTTCAGAGTATTGTCATGTTATTTCCCCACCATTTTTCAATGTACTTGTACAAAGATGGTTTTTCTTTTTCAATAAGAGGTTATCACTTCATTAGTGAATCTAGATACCTTATCTACCAATGATAATGATACATCTACATTAAAATATCCCTTTACTACATGGGAGATGAAGGTTATTGTAAATGACTATGGAGAATATGATCTGTAACATGCCCTCTTAGTTTCTAACCTCCCCTTATCACCTAAAGAACATGGTAGGCCATGTTACAAGTATCAATGCTCTAGGGAAAACTGTATGTTCAACACTTTCACTCCAATTAGATTATTAACAAATGAAAATCTTCTCAACAATATCATATCTCTTCCTTTAGATGATGAAATGGCTCCATGTTACCAATCACCCAAGTATGTTATCCCTAATAAAATTATGTATGTTATGGGATACAAAGGATGTGATTATGACATCAACAAACAAGGTACACTAGAAGCTCTTCCAATACCTCATCACAAGGTGTGTAAGTATGGTATTGTGATCATATGGGTCTCATCCCCTAGAGGTCAAGGCTACTCTTCTGAGAATGAAGATAGTTCCTCTTAATGCAAAATCAAAATAGATTCCTGATGTATTTTTTATGAAGACCTTGCCTTTGTGAACTTGTTTTCAAACATAGCTATCTTAACTATAACCCATGCCATATCCCCTACCATTTTCAATACTAGACCTTGTTTACCCATCACTCGTGAATTGGGACCAACAAAAAATGTACCAATTGACATCTTTCAGAATGATGAATCTATTGGTGAGTTCTAGATATTCATGATAGCATTCTAGTAGGTGATCACAAGAAAGTCTTCTCCATCAAGATTAACGGATGTGCATTATTTGGGGAAGAGGCTGAGTTATGTGGTCATCTAAGAATAAAAATAAGTAAGAGAAAAGGTTCCACAGAAAATCCTTGTAAAAAGAATAAATCCAAGTCCTATAGTGATAACCTCTTTCAGGTTCTCATGGAAAAACAAACAAAAAAATAAACAGACAAAATAATTGACCATCCGGAAGGTGAAAATCTCATGGAGACACCTTTGAAATATCTTAATATCCCCCATGATCTTACATGCATGGAGGACGAGTCCATGTTACTCGTGGAGGAGACCATAAATGCCAATATTGGTACGGAGGAATTTCTCAGAATAGTCAAGTTGGGAGTTTCTCTCTCAGTTCAAGAACATAAAAACTTTATGTTGCTTTTGAGATAATTTGAAGACATCATTTCTTGGTCCTACGTGGATGTTCCAAGGCTAGATATGATATTAGTGGTGTATACATTTTTTTTCCACAAAGAGGAAAATCCTATTAAATAAAATCTTCGAAATATGCATCCTCATTTTGCCTTGTTGGTTAAAGAAAAGATAGAAATATTGTTGGAAATAGGATTCATCAAGCCTATTGAATATTCAAAGTGGATTTCAAATGTAGTCCCAGATTAGAAGAAACCTATCGGTATTAAATTTTTACTGATTTTAGAGATATCGAAAAATCTTGTCCTAAAGATGACTTTCCTCTTCCCAATATGGACATGATTGTTGATTCAACAACTGGTTATGAGATGTTATCACTCATGGATGAATTTTTAGGATATAAAAACATAAAAATTCTAAAGAGGACCATCATAAGAAAACTTTTAGAACCCCATGATGAAAATTCTATTATCAATTCAATCCCTTTGGCATCAAGAATGCAGGTGCAACCTATCAATGGGAAATTACTGTAATATTTCATGACATGATCAATGATATAATGGAAGATTATGTGGATGACGTATTGGAAAAATCTAGGACTCAAGAAGATCACCAGGATATTATGGCACATATTTCTATGTCTTAAGGTATATAAGGTATGACCCAACCCGAATAAATGTTTCTTCTATGTGCTATCTGGAAAACTATTAGGGTTCATTGTTTCGTGGAGATGAATAGAAGTAGATCTTGCAAAGGTTATTGCTATAATAGAAATGCCTCCTCTAACAAATATTAGACAACTATGAAGCTTGCAAGGAAATATCCAAAAATTATAAGATTCATCTCTTAGCTTGTAGACAAGTGTCACACATTCACACATATTCTAAAGAAATATGTTAGTTTTCACTGGGTGTAACTGAACAACAACAAGCATTTTCTTTTCTTAAGAAATATTTAGTCAAACCTCTTGTTCTAATTTTTCCCATGATAGGTGAACCATTGTTACTCTACCTTTTTCCAAGGACTTTGCAATTGGGGAACTATTGGCCCAATATTATAAAGAGAAAATGAAAAAAGTTGTGTATTATCTAAGTGGCACATTGGTTTCTTACGAGCTCAACTACCCACGAGATAAAGAAGTATTACTTGAATATAGTGTTTTCCTTTCAGATTCTGCGTCATTATCTTCTTAATAATAAGGTCAAGCTAATATCAAAATTTGATCCATTGAATTAATTTTTGTCAAAGCCCACACTTACAAGAAAGATGGCCAATTATATCATCTTACTCAATGAGTTTGACATCAATTATGTTCACAAAAAATTAGTGAAAGGGTAGGTTTTGGCCAATAAAATAGCTGAAGCCCCTTTTCCAGTCATCGAACCTTTGATTTTGGAACTTCTAGATGCATCTACATTATACCTTGAGGAATGTTAAATGCCAACTATAATTTTATGACTCATTTACCTTTCATGGTTCAAGTGCTAGAGTTGTGTTGATCAATCCTTTACGATACTTGATCCCTTAGGAGTTACGACTTAGGTTCCCATGTACAAACAATATAGAAGAATATGAATCCCTTATTGCAGGGATGAAATTGGCTACCAAGTGACTGTTGTCAAAAATTCCCCCTCCCCAAGTAATTTTGATAACAGATTGATTCAGGGCCCAAAATGATGTTTCTGGGGTCCCCTCAGCCTCTTTCCGACCCTCTTATTCAAGAAGAAAAGAGCAAGTTCTAAGAAATGGAAGAAATGCTAAAAACAAGCTTGGGGTAGAAAAAATCATGAAAATTGGCTAAGTCCTGGTCCAGGTGGCCCTTGGAACAGTTGGGACATCTGGGTGTGAATCGGCCGAAAGACCGCAGCAGCAGCTCATGGAGCAAAGGGACAGCCGGGATAGAGCGATGTGAGAGACGCGAAAATCTGGTTCAGCCGAAGGAGAAGAAAATTGACTAACTGCTGAGCGGCACAGTTGGGACATTTGGGCCGTGAGAACGTGAAGGACGCGAACCACCTGGATCGGCCGAAAAGGAGAACTTTCGCACTAAGCAGTTCGGGACATTTGGGCCGTGAGAATGTGAAGGACGTGAACCGGCCGGTTCGGCCGAAACAGAGGACTTTCGTACAGGGACATCCGGGCCAAAAGTACGTGCGAGACGCGGATAGCCGAAGGAACCGAGAGCCAATCACATTACGCCACGCGTCATCGGCCGAAAGAGGGACAGAGAAGCCCGAATCGGGCGGATTGGAAGTTTTTGTCCCAGACAGCACTGGGACAACCGGGACAGAGGGACGCGAAAATCTGGCGGGCCGAGGATGAATCAGGTAACGCCACGTGTCACAAGGAAAAACGTCCAAAGTTCAAAGAGAGAGGTTTGAAGCGCTGGCCCGAGCCAATAGGAATTGGACATGTGTCCAATGGAACAAGGAAGCGTGGAGCTCGGGGAGGAGTTAGAAAATTTGGCAAGAAGTTCACCAAAAAGCTAAAAGTAAAAGAAGACCCCGCGCCCCTATCCTCCAATCAATGCATGCCACGCGTCCTCAGTGGCGGGAGCGTGGGAAAAGTGGAAAATCACAAAAAGGGTCAAAGTTTTCAAAGAAAACCCACGGGTGAGTAGAGGAGAGAGAATCACGCACCCAATCAGCTCTTGACACGTATCATCCAGGTGGCGAAGCATGGGAAAAGTTTCAAAACACATTTTCACCTGTTTTGTGCCCTAAATCTTTAGATCTCCATATCTTTTGATCCAGAGCTCGGATTTGCACGTTCTTTATATCAATGAAAAGCTGGTGAAATGCTCTATGCGATTCGGGGTCAATCCTGAATTTTGGTTCAGTTTGGAGAGAGGAAATTGAGAAATAGCTCTGACACGTGATAATGCCCAGAACTGGCATTCAACAACCAGCTTTAATGCAGCAGACAGTCCGCCGTTTTTCCAGGGTCTGCCATTTCTGCCATAATGAGATGAGTTAAATGTATCCAGAAGTGGTTGTGGTAGATTCGACTTTCCTCTCTCTTTCCTCTCTCATTCTTAGTATATATTGTAAGGAGGAGCTTCTTTAAAAAGGTCGAACATTTCCTATTTTTCTCCTCCCTTCTTCTCTTTATCAGGTGAATTTGTGGAGTTCGAACCTCCCATTTGAAACTGTAATGCGACTCTACCTCTTGGCATTTTGTAGTGTATTGTATCAATCTTTGGAGCAAGTAATGCATGTCTGTGGATGATTCTCAACCCTCTCTGTGTTCATTTGCATCCTTCTGATCTTTCACTATGAATTTTGTTATCTGTGCATGATCTTGCATCACATTTGAATGGTCTATGTTTATTGGCAAGATAGATGTTCTTCATTCCTCGGTGCATCACCTCTGTTAGCGTAGGTTTATTTTTTATGCATCTCCTTACCCTGTCTCCTTGGTAGATTAGATTAGACTTTGAGTGAACCCTCTACATTTTTCGTGTGCATCTGAACAGAGGAATAGGAACCAGCCTTCTCTGGAGATTCCTTTCTCATTCTTGCAAGTCCCACACTTGGAGAAAGGATTCAATGTTGTGCAATCACACTGGATGCCTGAAGATCAACTTAGAAACCTGATTTGCATCTAGGGGTGCTGTGATTTTGCATCAACAGTTTTGGCATGCCCGGTGGGACCTTAGAGGTCTTCCACTTCATCTTTTGCAGGTTGGTGTGTTCTTGTGAAGATTTCAGCCTTTGGAGGCACTTACAAACACATCTGGTGACTCCATCTGATCAGCAACCCATTTCTGAAGTTGCAAACCCATTTTCCATCCATTTCCATTTTCATCCTTCTTTCCATCTCTTTCATTCTTTTCCATTCCATGAAGTTGTGCAATCATGACTTCATTTCCATCATGGAACTCACATTTACAATAGCAGCAATATATCACACCTCCAACATGTTTTACAAATCCTCCAAATCAGCATTTTGAACAAATTCAAAATCAGCATGCATACCCATATGAGCAGCAATGCCAAAATCAGTTTGGCTATGGAGCTTTCCAAGAGCAAGAGTATGCATATAATGAAGACAATCAAATGCAAGATGCTGGTTTGTTGGAGAAAATCCAAAAGATGGAGGTAAAGATGGTGCAGTCCAGAGCAACAACTCAAATGAGAGATTTCAGAATTGGTTGCAGGAATCCTTGTCCATGGGGAGGCCCTTTTCCAAGACACTTCAGCCATCAGGAGAAGCTGGACTTCATGATGAAGATGCTGCCCCAACTTGCACAATGGATAGCAGAAATAGAGGCCTATACACTTGTTGTTGAACAACCTTGTCAATGGGTAAGTTCTACACCATCATCATTTGCTTTTTCTCTTCCCACTACTCAAGCAGCACCATCTCATTTGGAATTGCAAGTTTTAAACTCTCCATCTGCTGCCCCAAATGTTGATCCCATGTCTCCACCTCTCAATCTTCCACCACACCTCAATTCTTCTTTCCTCTTTCCTTCCAAACAGTCATCCCCTCCACAAGAGCTAAATGAAATACCCCCTCCTCTAAAGAAACAAGAGGTTTCACCTCCTCCACCACCACAAAAAATTGCAAACTCAATTGAGTTACAACCCACTTCTCCTCTTGCATTCCCAATTCCATGTGGGGAAGAAGAAATTGCAAAAATCAGTCATCAAGGATAGCAAGAGGAAGAGCCAAGAAGAAAAGAAATGACAGAAAACTTGAAGGTTTGGGCTGCCAAATTTGGGATGAAAAGATCCCCTTGATGGTTAAACCTACAGAAGAGGTTGAAGTCGGAGAACAAATGGTGGTCAGGACTGATTTTGTTGCAGTAGAAGAAGAAGTTCTCGCAGTCCCAACTTATCCTCTAGAGCAGCAGATTGAAGAGTTTGACTTGACAAACTTCACACTGGAGGAAGATTTCAACCAAGAGCAAGATTGTCTTCACGTAGTAGAGAAAGGAGAAGCTGTTCCAGATCCAAAAGAAGAGGAGCACATCCCAGCTGTGGAGGAGGAAAGTGCAGATCCAAGGGTTTTGAGCACAAAGCAGGCTACAGGAGAACCTTCAGTTATTTCTACTTCACCTCTCTCAAGTTCTAGTACTGAAGAGGAGTTTGATCTCTCAAACTCAATGTTGGAGGGAGAAAGAAACCATGATGGTCAAGTTGCAGATCAAGAAGACACCATGGAGGAAGATGAGCATTTGCAGCAGGACAGCCATGAGGCAGTTTATCTGTCAGATTTGGAGGATTGTTTTGATGGAGAAGAGCCGGTTGAGTTTCCACCATTCTCTCTTTCATCATCCACATTCCAAACACAAGAGTCTGCTGTCATGAAGGAGAACATTCATTTGTAGCAGCCTGCATCCTATAGTAGCTCTTTGGAACCAGATTGGAAGATTTTAACCTTTCATGTTCTTCATTGGAGGAAGAGAAAGGACAGAGGAATTTCACCATTTCTTCCACACCATCCATTCAAGAAGGTCTACAAGAAGACTCCATTTTTGGAGTTGAAAATTAGAGCTATGGGCATATCAAACGGATCAGACCTTGCCCAATCAGGTATTTGGCTTCATTGGAGCCAAAGGAGAAGTCACAACCAGTCATGCTTGCTTCTGAGCATGAGGATGAGCTACAAAGTACCAAGGATCAGCTGTCATACCTCTTCAATCCAAATGCAGAGCAACTAAAAGAGGTATTGAATTTGCCTTCAGTTGATACCTTGATGATTTGGGTGGAAGACCAGCTTCTTGTTGATTTTCCACTCATCCAACCAGCCATGTTCAATGCCAAATCAATTGCATGGCTGCCACTTTTGAGAAAGGGAAGCTATTTCTCACAACCAATTGTAGGGTTTGTTTAGCTTGCCTTCGCTCTAGTTAGAATAGAGTAGGTAGGTTTGCTTTCAGCAGAAGAAGTGCTTGTGCACACTCTGCATGTTTCATTTGGAGCATGTATGATTTTCAGTTCTGTACATAGTTTTGTGGTGCTGGTTTTGCTCTTGCACAGATCATCCTAGTGGCATTTTGGTGAGAACAACTCCATGTCCGGTGGGATTCAAGTGGTTCAGAGGGAAGTTTTCAAAGTTCAGATCAGTTGTAGGTTACAACCCATGACTCCATGCCCAATGGATGCTTCAGGCAACTGGTAACTTCACCTAGCAGGCAGGTGGCCCCACTGAGTCACCAAACTACTGTGAAAAATTCCCCCCCAGGTAATTTTCATAACAGATTGATTCAGGGCCCAAAATCATGTTTCTGGGGTCCCCTCAGCCTCTTTCCAACCCTCTTGTTCAAGAAGAAAAGAGCAAGTTCTAAGAAATGGAAGAAATGCTAAAAACAAGCTTGGGGCAGAAAAAATCATGAAAATTGGCTAAGTCCTGGTCCAGGCGGCCCTTGGAACAGTTGGGACATCTGGGTGTGAATCGGCCAAAAGACCGCCAGGTAGTCTGCAGAGCAAAGGCTGCGGGGACAGAGGGACGCGAGAGACGCGGAAAGCTGGTTCAGCCGAAGGAGAAGAAAATCGACTAACTGCTGAGCGGCACAGTTGGGACATTTGGGCCGTGAGAATGTGAAGGACGCGTGAACCGCCCGGATCGGCCGAAAAGGAGAACTTTGCACTAAGCAGTTCGAGAAATTTGGGCTGTGAGAATGCGAACGATGCGAACCGGTCGGTTCGGCTGAAACAGAGAACTTTTGTACAGGGACATCCGGGCCAAAAGTACACGTGAGACGCAGATAGCCAAAGGAACCGAGAGCCAATCACATTACGCCACGCATCATCGGCTGAAAGAGGGACAGAGAAGCCCGAATCGGGTGGATCAGAAGTTTTGTCCTAGACAACAATGGGACAGCCGGGACAGAGGGACGTGAGGGACGTAAAAATCCGGGCAGCCCGAGGACAAATCAGGTAACGCCACGTGTCACAAGGAAAAACGTCCAAAGTTCAAAGAGAGAGGTTTGAAGCGCTGGCCCAAGCCAATAGGAATTGGACACGTGTCCAATGGAACAAGGAAGCATGGAGCTCGGGGAGGAGTTAGAAAATTTGGCAAGTTTCAGCCAAAAAGCTAAAAGTAAAAGAAGACCCCGCGCCCCTGTCCTCCAATCAATGCATGCCACGCGTCCTCAGTGGCGGGAGCGCGGGAAAAGTGGAAAATCACAAAAAAGGTCAAAGTTTTCAAAGAAAACCCACGGGTGAGTAGAGGAGAGAGAATCACGCACCCAATCAGCTCTTGACACGTATCATCTAGGTGGCGAAGCGCGGGAAAAGTTTCAAAACACATTTTCACCTGTTTTGTGCCCTAAATCTTCAGATCTCCATATCTTTTGATCCAGAGCTCAGATTTGCACGTTCTTTATATCAATGAAAAGCTGGTGAAATGCTCTATGTGATTCCGGGTCAATCTTGAATTTTGGTTCAGTTTGGAGAGAGGAAATTGAGAAACGGCTCTGACACATGATAATGCCCAGAACTGGCGTTCAACAACCAGCTTTAATGCAGCAGACAGTCCGCCATTTTGCCAGGGTCCGCCGTTTCTGCCATAATGAGATGAGTTAAATGTATCCAGAAGTGGTTGTGGTAGATTTGACTTTCCTCTCTCTTTCCTCTCTCATTCTTAGTATATATTGTAAGGAGGAGCTTCTTTAAAAAGGTCAAACATTTCTGTTTTTCTCCTCCCTTCTTCTCTTTATCAGGCGAATTTGTGGAGTTCGAACCTCCCATTTGAAACTGTAATGCGACTCTACCTCTTGGAATTTTGTAGTGTATTGTATCAATCTTTGGAGCAAGTAATGCATGTCTGTGGATGATTCTCAACCCTCTCTGTGTTCATTTGCATCCTTCTGATCTTTCACTGCGAATTTTGTTATCTGTGCATGATCTTGCATCACATTTGAATGGTCTGTGTTTATTGGCAAGATAGATGTTCTTCATTCCTCGGTGCATCACCTCTGTTAGCGTAGGTTTATTTTTTATGCATCTCCTTACCCTGTCTCCTTGGCAGATTAGATTAGACTTTGAGTGAACCCTCTGCATTTTTCGTGTGCATCTGAACAGAGGAATAGGAACCAGCCTTCTCTGGAGATTCCTTTCTCATTCTTGCAAGTCCCACACTTGGAGAAAGGATTCAATGTTGTGCAATCACACTGGATGCCTGAAGATCAACTTAGAAACCTGATTTGCATCCAGGGGTGCTGTGATTTTCCATCAACAGTGACACATCAAAAAAATTAACGTGATCAACGATTCCATGCTGATTATAAAACAAGTAATAGATGAGTATAAATTTAAGTATGAGAAACTTCTTCTTTATAATAAAATGGTCGATTCTCTCGAAGGATTTATTTTAGAAAATTACATTGGAACAAATCTTAAGAGGATAGAATTGAGAAATGGATGTTATTTCCACAAAGTGGGGTCTATGTTCTTCATCCCACCTGGGAATAATGATATGTCAATCTTCACCGAACATCTACAAATATCAACATATGACATGCAAGAATCACTTTTGGTATGTGAAGTTGTTGCTCCCTTTTCCACTTGGTATGTAGACATTTTATAACTACCTTCACAATGGAACAATTCCCACATATATTTCCCATGTAATAAAAGAAACCTTATCCAACATATAGCTCGTTATACCTTTCTTATTGGTACTCTCTACCATCGAGGATATGATGGGAATATGTTACATTGTCTCAATTAAGATGAATCCATGCTAGCAGTTCAGAGTTACACGAAGGAATTTATGAGGCCTGTACGAATGGGATCATCTTATCTAATAAAATACTAAGAGTAGGCTACTATTGGCTTACCATGGAGAATGCTTTATGTAAATATGTATATAAATGTTTACAATGTCGAAATATGAGAATTTGATACATGCACTGGTGTAATCATTATAACCTATCACAACACCTTAGCCTTTTTCCAAGTGGGGGATCGATCTTATAGGTAAGCTTCACCCTACATATTCCTATGGACACTTGTTCATTATCACTACCACCAAGTACTTTAGAAAGTGGTTAGAGGATATTCCTCTTACTTATGTTAGGTACATAGATATCCAAATTTATAATGAACCCTATAATTTTCTGATATGCCATCCTCTCTGCCTTGTAACTAACAATGGTAAGTCATTTAAATTTAAAACTGAAAAGGCACTGTGTCAACACTTTCAAATCAATCTCAATTATTGAACCCCCTATCACCCTAAAAGTAATGGACAGTGCCAAGGCTTATAATAAATCTCTTTTCCATATTATGGAGAAGATGGTGAATACAACAAGCCGTAACTAGAATTTATAGATTCACCCCACCCTCTTGGCATATAGAATGTCTATTCACACTCCTATGGGTATCACCCTCTTCATTTCTCCTTTGATAGGAATCATGGCATGAGACCAGTCCATTTGAATCTCACCACCCAAATCCCTACAAAATTTTCTGCTCAACAACATTCCATACGAGGCAGGGATATCAGCAACTAAAATAGTTACCTTAACTCACTTTTGAGGGAATTGGGCTAAAACCATTTGGGCGTCCTTAATCTGCCCGATCAAAGGAACTTGCTTGGTTTCCATAGAGTAACACGATCCGAATGTTCTCGTACAAGTCAAACCAAGAGCATGTGCTACTTTTGCCGGCATCACATTATCCGAGGCTCCAGAGTCTATAATGCAATTACTTAACTTGCATCCGTTGATAAGAAAAGACACAAAGAAAGGTTCGATCTTTTCATTGGAAGGTGTAGTGGCTGCCACAATATTTTGAGTTTTCCCATCTTTGGGAGTTCTTAGAATTCCTTTAGAGGAATGAACAGTAGAGTCGCCTTTGATAAACTGGACCATCTTCTCGAGCTGATCCTTGTTGGACTTCAAGTACTCTGCCTGTGACATGGAAATTTTTGTTTTATTGATATGATCAATGATATCAAATTTAGGCAAAGTAATTGCACTTGAAGTCTCAGATATGAGTTCTTTCGAACTTGATGATGGCACACTTTTGACCTTGGTCTCGGGCTTGGTTGATACGGATGTGGAAGAAGGAGTTTTCTTCGTAATTGGTTTACTAACTGATTGATCTAACAAAGGCTCTCCTTTCTTTAAGATAGTCTTGACCTTTGAAACCTCAGTATCTCTGGACTCTTTAGGAGCCTCCTTTATCTTGGATCCTTTGAGAATTTCCTTGGAGACCTCTCTATCTCTCGCCTTGGTGGTATCTTGGTCCTTTTTCTGAGAGCGTGTGAAGACAGTGAAGGATTGACTATTCATATCTTCTATAATTTCTTCATATTCATCTTCTTCATCGGAACGGTACTCAAAGAAATGATTATTGCTTTCTTCCTCAGGATCTTCAACTGTAGGTTCAGATGCCTCAGAATCGGGCTCTTCCTCATCAACCTCGACGACCTCAATCTCATCATCGCTTTCTTCAATGACATCACATTTGGAATTAGTTGCGGGAGCTGCTTCAATAGCAAGCCTCGTTGGAGCACCTGCAATCCTGGCTTTGTTGGGAACGTATCCTTTTCATGGGATATCTTTGTAAGGAGCAGGTTTACTACTTTGAGCAACTTGCTTCTTCAAAGCTAGCATATCATTAGCCAACTTAGTGAGTATAGTTTCTGAAACGTTGGGAGTTTCTTGACTCTTTCCTTTGAGGGAATTTTTCTTGAATTTTCCTGCCATGATTAAGTCATCTTCGATTTCTATGGCCAAAGATTGAGCAAGTTCCAAAGTAGCCACCCTGGCCCTTCTTAGCTGATAGCACACTTCTGGTTGTTGTGCGTTAATAAAGAAACATTTTTGTCCATCAAGGTTGGGACGAATCCCGGTAGGAACTTTGTTTACCATCTTGTTGAATTTGGCCACGAAATTCCTCATGGGTTCTGTAGGCTCTTTCTTTGCCTGAGATAGTTGGGCAAGAAGAGCATGTTCATCTTCCGCTGTTTTGAATCGATTTTCAAACTTGGTTTTCATATCATCCCAACTTGTAATACATCCATTGGGTAGATGATGAAACCAATCTGCAGCAATATCATGCAATGTCTCGATGAAGAGACGAATAGCAACATCTTCGTATTCTACTGACAAAACAACACATGCAGCGAAGAAGGCAGAAATATGATCCTCTGGTGACGTCTTCCCATCTCCGTCGAACTTGGGAAGAATCTTTCTTGATCCTCGTGGGAGTTCATGTCGAGCAGGTAAGGCCAATGGGCCTATGGCATTTCCCCATGGTACATTGGCTGCCATTGGAGGAAAGGTGGTATGCGTAGGTAAAACAATGTGAGCAAGGACAAGTGCTTGACTGGTGGTGATTCCTTCCTTGCTTGCTCTTTCAGGACTTGATGCAAGGCTTGCAGATCTACGAGGTGTGTTCTTCTTAGGAGGAGATAACTTGAAACCGAATTTTCCTTGAAAATCAAAGGTAGGGTCAGATCGACCTTTAGCTTTTTCTCCTCGCGTAAACCTCTTTCCTTCCAGCTTGGAATATTTATGGTGAAGAGATCACTAGCGTGTTCCGACCAGCTCTAGCCTTTTCTCTTTGCTCTCTTTCTTGAGCTATTTGCGCCTGAATAACTCTAACAACTCTCGCAGCTTTCTCTTCTTCGTTATCTAGTACTGATGCGGCGAGATAAAAATGATGGTTACTTGTGCGCTTTTCCCAAATAGCTTGCCTCAAATCTGATGATATGTCTTCTTGAGTATCTGCAAAAACAAGATTTGGTTGCAAGATAGGTGGGTTACCTGTAATGGTCATACAACTTATTACCTGGGTGGAAGAGGGCCGCGTCGGTGAACAACTATCAACACGTGCCCAAGAGGTCTCCTGGCCACGAGTGCGGGTGCTCTTCTTCTAAGGTCTTCGATGTAGATTTCTCTGTCAATGGCTCTATCAATAGCCACAAATTGCTGCAAGCTTTCATGGTTTTCCCAAGCTACTATTCGAAGGTTGGCAGCAATATCTCCTTGGAAATCTTCGTCGGGCACAAGGTTCGGTTGAAGAACTGGAGCTTGTGCAGAGGGGATAGTCATAAAGATTTAACCAAGCACTGGTTAACGATTTTTGAATCCCCAGTGAGTCGCCAAAAACTGTTAGCATATGGATTTGCACGCATGCAAATGACATGCAACAGTGTGGGAACGAAGTCCCTCCTCAATGAAGGTGAGGCTGCCTTTATTGAAAACCAAAACTGTATTTACATCTGTACATTCAAAATTGTATGTGGGGGGTGTTTTGGAACATCAATGGAAGAAAAGTGAATGAAGGAAATGGAATGAAATGAAAGAAAGGAGTGGAATGGAATGGACTGAAAGAACATGCAAGAGTTAGGTAAAAACAGAGCCTAATATTGCATGAAGAGAAAAGATGAATAACCAACACAAATAAAACGGAGTTTGAGTTAGCCAAACAAGAACATGCAAAAGGGAACACACATGAGCAAGTAGATAGTCAGAGCTTGATCATTGTGAACTAGAACAACTGATTACTAATGTTGACAATAAGATCAAAGATAATATTTGCATGCAAGATTTAAACACCTAACATCTAATGAACATAAGAACACCAAATGTTACCAGAGACAATGAATGAGACACAAAGTTCTTATTCCATTAACTCCAAAATGTTTTTCACAAAGAACACAAAGTTTCTTCTGAAAACAAAGCTTGCACAAAAGTATCTTCTTCTCCTCTCTCAAAGTCACCCTTACAAATGAGCCCCTCACTTCCTTTTATAACCCAAAAATTGGTTACAAAGTAGTTAGGGTTTTAAATGCACATTAAATAGGGCACTTGAGTGACTTTGACTTTTTCCAACCAACTTTATTAAATACAACCCAAAAATAGAAATCACTTAAAATATCCAATGTTTCCCAAATAACAACACCTTTAAAAATATACAATAATAATCAGTGCCTTATCCATTGAAACGGGGTCCGCCTATCTCAAACGTATGAGAAATGGACTCTCCCAATTCGCTAGATATCAAGAAATCAACTTCCCACACCTCCGGTGAAATTAGGATCTGCTGCTTTTGATAATTGAAAGGATCTAAACCTTCCCAAAGTTTCAAACATCTTTTCCTCTTCTGGAGGTTCACTTGACCGAAGAATAGCTTCACAAAATACCTGCAATTCAAGAATTCTACTTGGCATATCATTAAAATTAACAATTTTAGACTGAGCATCCTCAAACAAGTTCTTCAATTTGATACACCGTTCCATGGAAACCGCCGAAAAATTGTTGGCAGGAGTGTACATGTCCTTGAACAATCGTGAGAATTGTTCTTCTACCTGCTCCGATGAACACCTTTGATTATGCTCATTCACTAGGTTGCAAGGAATTTCAGCTATGAAATCCTGGATTGAGGAAAGTGAAGCGAAAACTTCATTGCACATGTTGTCATAATGGATCATAGAATCCACAAGAAGCGTCTTTCTCGATTTGAGATGTAGACACCAGAGGAAACGTGTCCCTCGATGTTCAAATTCGAGAATCCCTTCAATAGCCAACACTGAAGACTCCATACTTGTCATCTCCTGCAGACTGGGCAATATCTCATCCAAATTTGCTATCGTAGAAACAAAAGTTTCTTTGAAAGAAAGAATTGGATCTAGATATACACTGATATCTTCATGAAGCTTAACTGCAGTCTTGATCGCTCCTTGGCCCAAAACGAGAATCTCCGAAAGCCAAGTTTTAGTGACATGGCCCAACGTGTTTATTTCCTTTGACAAATTAAGAGTCTCTTCATCTGGGGCAGCCACCGCATCAGGTACTGGGAAGGTGGATGATATGGGATTTATTAAATGCTGAACATACTCCACCAATTGACTCTTTTCAGCCTTGAGCCGAGAATTTTGGGACTTGTATTTCTCCAATCTTTTTAGCACGATATCAATTGAATCTCGAGCCATCGCCATGTCACTTTCCAACGTGGATCTCCCAAGTCCTAGTCTGGAAACTTCATAGTCGGCTGGCGTCATAGCATTACGTTCTTTATCCACTCGTGGAATGGCAAGGTCTGCAAACTTGTTTCCATCATTATCCACCATTATTCGAGAAAGTACCTTGGGCTTCTTAGGAATGGCGTCATTCGACAGTTTGAAAAGGGCATCAAAATCAATGTCGATTGGCTTGACAACTCTCTTCCTTTTCTTCACTTCAGAATCAACCCAAGAAGGAGTTTCGTTTACTATCTCGGCATATAGAATCCTGGAGCTTGAATCAATATCCTCATCATCCCTGACATCATGAGATCCTTCTTGAATCCTATCAACGGCCTCAATTGGAGGAGACACAACCTCAATGTCCAATTCCTGATCGTTCGGGAGATTTTGGGAGATCTCTTCATGAACTACGTGCTCCGAAGTATTTGATATTTGAATTACTTGTACTTGAGTGGGTGTTTGTTCGAAGCATGGCTGAGGATCATTTGCTACCAGCGTATGAGTGCTATTAATGATGTGAGTGGAAGAATCTCTACTCGAGGTAGAAAATCCAGACACACGCTCCTTTCCTTCTTCAGGGTTTGGATCTCTGGATCTCTCTCTTCGTGACACGTTGTTCGGCGAAGTGGATTTCGGCAACCATTCTTTTCTTGTATGTCGTGTATGATCGGATGGTAACGAAGTTGATCGAGAAGAAACCTTGGTCGAATGGAGGTGTCCTGATATAGGCAATTTTTGTGATTCTGAAACGGGATTCGGAATTGATTGAAATTTGGCAAGTTCCTTATCATACCAAGATATGCTTCTTTCGATAATTGGTTGGTTCTTGCCATCGAGAGAAAATTCATCTCTTTTGGTCCAGTCGATTCGAGGCAACGGTGTGAAGGCAATGGCATCGTACGAGGGATCAACGACATCTTCATCATCGGTTATGAATGAATCGGGAGGACTCCGGATGTGGAAGGCCTTGATCTGAGCAAGTGTTAGGCGAGAGTACTCCCGTCTCCTTACTTCATGTTCATCCGAGCAAGCGGCCCAGAAATCCTCCATGGTAGGATTATGTTGATACTTTGTTCCCATAATCGTTTGCATATAACCATTGATATCGAACTGGGCTCTCTTCACATATGGATGGATGGTTATGAGAGCAAACTCCTTTTCCATTAGTTGTGCACTGAATAAGTTTGGGCATTGGTATTCCCCGATTTGGATCGGGAAATGAATTCCTGGGCGGTGCTTGTCACTAAGCAAGCAGTGAACTTGGAACAATTGTCGCGCCAGCTCCATTAACGCCCACTTATCACTGACGTACTTGGGAAGTTTCCACGGGGTCCCAGCAAAGCCACTCACACGGATGTAGGAAAAAGATGAAAATTGTATAAACCAGGTTCCCCATTGGGAAATGACACTCATGGCTTCTTTGGAAAACCTTTCCTCTGTATTTCGATTCAAGTTCCGGATTACGCGGAAGGTGAATGCGTCATTGACTCTTCTAAAATGGTGAGAACTATTTTTGAAGCTGAGCTGAGGGTAATAGTGAAAAACGTTGTTTGATGACCCCAGGATTCCTCTCGTTTCAAGTCCCGAAAATAGCTTTCTTCGTGCTACTGCATAGGTCAGATATGAGGTCATGTAGAAGCATCCAGTCATTTTAACTTCTATCAATTGCTTGTGAATGGTGTTGCTGATGATGGTGGCCCAGTCCACAAACTCCTTCTTGGCTAGGATGATACAGATAAACTGGTACATCCATGGGTGGAAGACCCTTGCAGAAGGCAAACCAAAAACTCGACTTAGGAGAGTGATCATGTCTCCAATCTCTTCCACGAACTCAACGCGGTACAGTTCTTTGGGGAGCCTGTCAATCCGAGGTCTCTTGGTCACCAGCCAATTGTTGTTAACCATTTTGCTCCATCTTAGGGGTTCTTCGTCCCAGAAATCTTGCGCAGACTGGCGAGTGATATCTGCATTCTCAGGAAAATCAGGTATCCCGAGCAACTCCTCAATGTGTTCAGGTGTGATTAAGAGGAAAGGCTCGCGGTTGTCTTTATAAATTCCTCGTCGCTCAGGGTCGTAATGCTCTGCACAAGCAATCACCAATTCCGGACACTGCACCGAGACAGGGAATGCTGCTGCTTGAGGTAGGCCACTGTGGTAAAGCCTATCAGAGAAAATGGTCTTGCCTTCAGTTTTCACTCGCTCGCAAAACTGTTGCACGTTTATATGACCCAGATTTGTATCGGTGATGTTGTCATACGCCGACTTAATGGAGCTGGGAGGAATAATTCCTTGGAATTCATATTTCAGGGCAGATTTATTATATTTTTCCACTGGTTTCCTCGATCTCCCTGCAGATTTGGATCTTTCGGCCATTATGAATTTAACAAAGCAGTGACTCAGGCACGCCAGACAATGCAAACGGGGCCGGGTCTCAGTCTCCAACACCCCGTCAATGCAAGAAAAATATTTTCTGTTTTATTATTATTATTATTATTTAAAATAAAATAATAATAATAATAATTGTCTCGGATTACAAACTTTTAATATGTCAATAAAAACAAATCGAGACCAAGCTCGAATTCTAACTCTGACAATAACAATTAAAATCTCCCGATTTTAATATTTTGCGTGAATGGAGTTTCCTCTCTTCCCTGGCTAAGGCGTGGAAACTTTATTGTCTTTAGCTGTTCCCTTCTTTCTCAATGCGCAGCAAGGAAATTTTAAATCTTTTTATTAAAGAAAAACTCCTCCAATCTGGCACATGAAACTCTTTCCTCTTCTTTTTATATTAAAAACTTGTTCTTTCTGAAGGCCGATGAAGATGCAGAATATAACAAGTCGCAAAAACAATTCATTTTTTTTTAAAACATACTTGCCCACGCGTTCAGTTGGGTTGCGTTTTTTTTATTTATTTATTTACGTAGGCAATACAAACAGTATTGACAGTATGGGCGCAGGATCAATCGATGATGTTCTCCAGAGTATGGATCACGCACTGTCCCGTATCTCGTTTCTGTCGCCGCGCACTGTTCACGTTTTTGCTCTTCAAACTTGCGTCTCGCACCACACTGTTTGCATTATTGTAGGATTGCCTGTAGCTTTCAGGAGCAAGTTTCTTAAGCAGTGCGCCGTGATAGTGCTAATATTGAACAAGATGAATAACATTCAACATTCCAGACTGCGCACTGTTCACGTTTGGTTCTAAAACTCGCGCGCGCACTGTTCTGTGTTTCTAAAACTTCGCCTTAAACCACGAATGCTTGGCTGCGCACTGTCAAACGCTGATATTGAACAAGATGAATAACATTCAACATTCCCCAGACTGTGTGCGTCCTGTCCCTGGCGCGTGAGGTTTCTTTTGCTGGGCGCGTGGAGTTTCTTGAGACTATGGGTCGCGCACTGTTCCGTATGCTTCTTAAAACTTTGCCTTAAACCACGAATGCTTGGCTGCGCACTGTTAGCGCTGCAACAGATGTATGACAAGAATATGTTTCTTTATTTTTATTTTTTTAAACAATGCGCATATATTTGCCTTAATTCTTCTTTCTTTTGCTGTGACTAATTTCTTTTGCTCACAATGGCGTGGGTTTCTCTTACATAATGTCAAACAAAATATTTTCTCTTTCGACTTTTTCCACCGGGTTTGATGGAGGAAGTTACGAGGATTAATTCGACTTCCTCTCATCCCGGGTAGTGGCTTAACTGCCAGGGGAAATGGGAAAAGTAACGGGCAATTGCCAACGGGAATGGCAAAATGGGTTGGCAATTCCCGTCCAATTTCCCCATGTGGGAAATTGGGGAATTTTATGCCCGTTTGCCAATCCATGATTTGGCAATTGGCAAAGGAAAACCCGCGTGCGGGAAATTTGAAGGAAATTGCCAGGAAAGTGGAAATCCGGGTTTGGGATGCCAACCCGGCAGTTGGAAACAAAAGCTAACTTCCCCGGCACCAAAACTTGTCGGATGAATCTTAATTTATATTTATTTAATTAAATACTCCTTAAGTGATTAATTTAATCAGACAAGGAGCAATTAATTAATTAAATATTAATTAATTATTTTAATGTATTTTAATACGTTTTATAGCCTGGCGGGAAGAGTTCTTGCCCGAAAATCATGAAACGAAGACCAAAACGATCACAAAAATAAGACGATCGCAAGGAGTCCAATGAACCATGCAAAGTAATACTTTTCAAAATTTTCTCATTTTTAATTATTTAATTGTCTTTTTTGACAATTTTGCGATCAAAATTGGCGATAATGAATACCTCGTCAATTTAAGGTTGGAGAATTGGTGCTAAAAGAAAATTAGTTCAACACCACAAAGGACCAGGAAAAGAAAGGTAAGTTTGAGCCTAACTAGTTATAGAAATATGTTGTGGTCATTAAATTTAGTTCAAGTGCCTACAAGTTGGCTTACTCGGATGGTCAGGAACTTCAGAACTCATGAATGCAATGCATCTTAAGCATTTCTATGCTTAAGCGTGGGGTCCCTAAAATATCAAAAAAATGACAAAAAGTATAAAAACATAAAAATAAAAGAGAAATAAATACATCCAAAGGTGAAGACCACACAATTGTAGCACTTTAGACAATTCCTTTAGTGAAAACCAGTTTTCGATGCTATTGGAGGGTCCATTGTTCACAAGCATTTTAGGTCTAGGATTATGATAGATTTGTCTTAAGTTAATCTTACCTATTGTCTGCGATACTTTTGAATTTATCCCTCTTGGCCTTGATCCGGATGATCCTACTCTCTATATGTGAAGAGTTTACCTTTGTATATTCCCATCTAATGATGGGGGTAACTTTGCATCATTACTTATTAGACATAACACGTGGCATTCTACCCTTGTATATATGATCGATCATTAGAGGTATCCACATTTCTTTGTTTCCTTGAACATAGCCTTGGAAAAAATTTAGAAAACATAAAAAAACATTAGTATAACTTTTTGAAAAACTCAAAACATTCAAATAATTTTTGTAGAAAAATAAAAAACAATAGAACATTGTCTTGAGATACTACCAAAAGAAGCAAAAAACGTTTCAAAACTATCGCACAAAAAAAAAGTAGTAGTTTTATTACTTTAGTTGTTGGTTTGTTCATAATTTTGATTGCATTACTTTTTCATCTTGTGTGCTTTAAATGGGATTAATTTTCTTCTTTATATTATGTGTTACTTTAATATGGTGTGAATGGTATTGATTTCATTTTATCTTACATACTTATATATAGTTGTCTTTTCTTGATTAGATTTGATTAATTTGTGCTTGTTGTTTGCTAGTGTAGATTGTTTTCATTTCATCATCATATCATTTATCATCACATCTATACATCATATATCAATAAAATATAAGCTACATCATCATGAAAATGAAAATTAAAACATGTATTCTAAGATAACACCGTGTAATATCACCAAGAGGGGAAATAAGGATCACCTTCTATCCCCCACTTACACATAGACTATAATAAAAACATTGATTAAACATGTTATCTCATACACAAAATACGATAAGTGAAAATAATCCATCATCATCATCATATATCATCATAAATAT
This sequence comes from Taxus wallichiana var. yunnanensis, assembly GCA_018340775.1. Classification (NCBI taxonomy): domain Eukaryota; kingdom Viridiplantae; phylum Streptophyta; class Pinopsida; order Cupressales; family Taxaceae; genus Taxus; species Taxus wallichiana. The sequence continues at coordinate 1,016,147,067 of CM031234.1, forward strand.
CAAATGTCCATGTGAAAATCAACGTTTCTCGATACATATCAGATACAAAACACCATCATAGGAATGGGTCAAAAATGTGGCTTCATCACAAGGCATAATGAAATCTAATACATATGTATGTATTAGATAAAAAGTTCCTTCATATCGAGGCATACATAAAAAGAGACACATCCGATATAATACAAAGAGTGAACCCTAACTCTCACCTACCTCTGGACTACTTGGCCTAGGTCCAGGAGGTGGCATTTACTATGGGGCCTATGGTGGTGGTAGCTGTTGTGGGATTTGTGGTGGTGGCATATGCTGAGAACCCTATGATGGTGTAGCCTACTGTGGACCCTATTGTGCTGACAACATATGTACTGATCTTGCAGATCGATATGGTCTCTACGACCAGGATCTAGATCTACTACCAGGAAGCTAGATGCACTCTAGAACCCTATGGCCTACTAGGATGGCTTCCTAATAGAACATCCTATAATACATGACCTTGTTAGTAAGGGAAACACACTTAAACAAAAACTCAGGGACTCCCACAGTTTTCCCTTCCTGCCGAAGCACATCACACTCTACTCTGACACTAGCCAATTTCACCTATAGCTAGGCCCTCTTTGATATCACCAAGTATCTCTCAGCCTATAGTTGTGTCCTCTTTGTAGCTAATCAATCTCTCTCTGTAATAATTTTGTCTCTCTCACCAAGAAGAAGAATTTGTAGTGCTACCACCTACTATAAATGCTACCACAAGGAAAATAACTCCTTAACACCCTATGTATAATGTCTCAATTCTCCCCTCACTAGAATCTATCATGGGGTACCTAATCCATCTCCTTTTTCTAAACCCTCTCCACCTCCCCCCCCCCCTCTACCTCTTGGTGGAATCATAAGTGGTGGTGATAGGGGAACCTATAATGGAACCTATAATGTCACCTATATGGGAATCTGTAGTGGAACTTGTGGGGCTTGCACCTATAGAGGTCATGCACCGAGAGCCGCACCTATGGCTGTATAGGAATCTAACCATGAACTGGCATATCAGTACCCAATATTCCATGGCCTTTTTGCTACAGATCTACCCATGCCTTTACGTGAACTAATTCTTGTGTACCTTCTTGTTATTGAGCTCTAAGATACAGGCCATGTAGGCCCCTGTGTTTTGTTGTAATCCCAACCTTTATGGCTACCTTTGGTATAGTAAGCTATTATGAAAATAATGTCACGTACCATGCTAGGTAATCTCAAGTCTCCCCTGGATGCACCATTTGTGGCCATTGAAGCCAAGGCTTTGGGACCATCTATGTGAAGTTGTCCAATGCTTGTTGTCATCTAATCGTGGGCTCAATATCGAAAGTCTCTCTTCACCGACACTCATACCACATCTCATCTCTAGGAATCCCCTGGATGAGGCCAAACTGGAGTTGAACTCTATCCACTCAGTACCACTAAATGATGTGGTCCTTGCTCCCAATGATAAAGTGATCCACTCCTACTATGCTTAGCTCTGCTACATCATCCTCAGGCCACTAGTATAATCTATACGGCAACCATGTAATCATGTGAAGTTGAATCTTATCAAATACTCACATATAATACGGTGTGTATCTAGTGTGCCCATGTATATCCTCACCCACTAGTACCCAAACCATAATAGATGGATCACCGAGAGCCCTAGCTCGCAACACTCATAATGGGCACCCTATGGCGATATCATCCCAGGATCATATCTAGAACAATTTATTTGGATCCATGGTTTTCTAACCATGGTATGCTATCAAATGTAAATTTGAATATAAGTGGGATAGTAAGGAATACCTCCATTAATAGACCTCTCCAATGATTAAATATCACTCAAATAAAACCAAAGGAGAAGCATGTACCAACCTTTTTAGGTAGTAAAATGTCTTGATAATAGCCATCAAATATACTGGAACCCATGAAAGCTAGTGATTATCAAAACATTAGGTAATGTCAACTGAAATTCCCAGTGGGGTATGTCTGCTATACCAAACATCTCAGTGATACTCTAAATAATATGGTCGTGGTCACCATCATAAGTAACCAATTGTCCTTGGATCAAAACTCTCAAAATAGGCCACACATCCTCTAGAATGATTCTTATCTCACCCATTGCAAAGCATAACGACTAACTCTCGCTCCAAAATCTCTTAATTAAGGTTGTTAGAAGGTTGTGGTCTTGTGTGATCTGTGAAATTCAAGCCACATATGAAAAAATAGTAACGTCTAAGGTCATCTCCAAAAATATATGATCATGCCATGAGAAGGTAGACTCATAGGCCCTCAACCACCCATGAAGCTCCAACATCTCTAATCGAGAGAGTAATAATTTACAAAATAAGGTAAGTCACTTTTTAACATCATTTTCTTCTACAATACATCATCTAAGCTAGTCTATTCATGACAAACTTGTTCTAAAAACTCCTAAAAATTCTTTTAAGGCCATAAAAACTTGACCTTTCATGCTAGCACACTCCTTTGCAATGTGAGCAATCCCTTTCCCATGTTAGCACTTAAATTTTCACACATACGCACCCCCATTCCCCCACCTTAGTTCAATGCCAAAGCACACCCTTTTTAGTGCCTACGCAGCCATGCCTACGAATTTTCACACGTGACGTGGCTGCGCTGTACATTTTCACATAAGCGTTCCTTGAGCACACTTGCGCACCCCAAGGGCCATGCTAGTGTTGTTGTACCCATTTCAAACCCTAATAAATGCTACTAAATATAACCAATAATGATAATTTTTACGTTTTGTACGTGAGTGTCATTTGTGGGAAGCCTCATGTAGTCTCGTACTCGATCTGCATGGTGTCTATGGTTATGAACCCTCATCATTCCTCTCCCAAGTCGGAGTAAAACCAACAGTAAAAATGGTAAAGGTGGGTAAAAAATAACTTGTTGTAATGGTTTTTACCCCCGTGGCTTATTATTTGTACCTGTTTTGACCCCCCTGTGATTTTTTTCATACCCTCAAGGCGTTGTGTGACCATTATGGTTCTTCCTATTTCTTCTACCACTCGTCACAATGGTTATTTTTAATAAATAATCATTTTTTGCCCATTTTTGCTATCTTTGGGGCATGTTTTTGCTTACCGACGACCCTTTCTGCTACATGGGGCATATTTTTGCTTTCCAAGAATGTTTGATTATGTCCATGTACATGGTCATTCTTATAGATAGTTTTATTCCTAAAAATTCAAAAATCCAAAAAACTGTAAAATTAATTTTTTTTTTTAAATGGTAAAAATTCAAAAATTGGTAAACAACATGCATGTAATTAATGCTTGTATAAAATACATTTTCCTCAAACAATTAAATTTGTCCTACAAAACATCTTTCTTTCATTATTTCTTTTTCTTATCACAACGACTCATGCAGATCATCTTAATCTACCTCCATTAACAAATCTAGCTTACTTAGTATGTTGGTACTACCATGCAACAACACATTTTTAGAGACTGTGTCATAGTGAACAAATGATTTTTCATGGGACTACTTGTGTCATCTGTTATTCCCCTCACATGTATCATTTCTTGGGGCACCATTTTTAACCGTTTTCATTAAAACACGAACATTCAAGAACTGAAGCTTGATAAAAAAACATTGATGTGACTATCTTGAACGTTTTTTATTTGAGTATGTGTTCTTGTATTTGTTTCTATGTTAGGTTAGCTAGTTTACTTTCTCGTATTTCATTTCATTATGTATGTTCCATGGAGTTACAAACTTTTAGAAATGAAAAAATGTTAGTATTGTAGATTTTCATGTTATTTTACAATTTTGTTGTATGCATTTATTTTAATAAGGGTTGATGATGTAGATAATGAGAAACATGATGAAGAATAGTTGTTTATTGAAAAATTGGATGAAAAATATATTCCTATATTCTTCATTATCATGTCTTATCACTAATAATTTTTCTTCCAAAACACCTAGGGCAATAAAAATCATTTTTATCCCTACCCTATTTCTTATATCAATTTCCATCAAATTTTTGATCATCAATTGAATTCTTTTATCACCCCATTGACACTCAAGGTAAAATCCTTCATTCTACTAATTTTTCTTCAAAAATATACTTTTTATGCTTGTCTACTATGTTTGAAGTGACATCACTTACTTCACCTCAAACAGGGGAAAATGTAGACACCTAAAATCCACTTATGTAGTTTTATTGCTAAAAGTGCACTAATTAACCTCATTCATACTATTTCCTTTTATTTTTGTTAGTTAACGATTCTTTTTTTATTAACTAGCCTCTATCACATTCTAGATGCTAGTTTATGACACATAGTTAGTATTATCCTCTTTCGAGAAAAAAATTAGCGATTATTAGCTAATTAAGGATATTTACCCTTGTATTTTATTAATAAACCCTCTTATTAGTTAAAACACCTCTTCCAACCATTAAAAATCACCCCATTTACCTCACATACATCTCAAAAGGATTCAAATGCTTATCCTAGCCTCTTAAGTGATCCTAATTGGTCAATTATGGCACCTCACATGTTAATCACTTGTTAATTTCACTAATCAAGATTAAAAAGTCTTAATCTACTTTATCCTTTAGTCCCACATGCACTAAGATGAAAAATTCTCTAACAATAGAAAGCTATATAAAGGAACTCACATACATGTTTACAGTTTACACCATACATTGAATAGTATTAATCATATAAGACACATGATCAAGATCCTTAGTTCCACTAATGGATTAGCTTGCTTAATCTTTACATCCAATCTTCATGCTTTGTTAGTAAAGGAATATCTAATATGACCTTATAGCCATTTTTACAGAGATACTTTCACCATTTTGAAGTAGCAACACCCAATTTGATTTTCTAGTGGTCATTATAGGTCCATTTTAATTAGCAATTAACACTAAGTAGGCATGTTTTAACTTAGAGTGATTGATATCATGTTAGTTTTCTCAATAATTATAATAATCTAAGATCATACTGTTACTATTGTTAATTCCTGGCTTTGCTAATAGACTATGTGGTTTTAGTCTAGTTCTTTAGTCCTACAAGAGTTTTAGTAGTGCATGTGTTCATATGCTAAAAAAAATCTTGTCTAACAGAACACAATGGTTAGAAAAATATCAAATAATGTGGCTAAAACTATAACAACCCAAGAACTAAATGAGATTCTAGTTATTCTTCAATATACCTATAACCAACTAGTTTTCATGGAACAACAAGTAATGGGTGAGGAAGAAGAAAGTGAAAGTGATGTAAAACTACCTATTCATCCTAATGTTGGAAACTTAATATTGGGAATCTCAATGTAGGAGATCCCAACACTAAAAATCCTAATCTTAGAGATCTTAATGTTGGGAATCTCAATGCCAAGACTTAGTTAGGAAACAAAATATCCCACTTGGTAGCTAATTTTTCAAGAAATATCAAACGAATCAACCCACCCAAGTTTGATGGAACAACCTTGGGAGATGGAGCTGAGAACTAGCTGAGTAAAATGGAGAAATATTTTGAAATAATACAAAGCTAGTTGGGGTTAGTTTCATGTCTCCAATGAGGCATCCTCTTGTGGGATAACCAAAAGGTAGAGTTGGGAGTTGACCCTACTAACATCACTTGGGAATAGTTTAAACTAAAAAATTTCTAATGTTGGTTATTGTTGTTATATTTCAATTAGAAAATGTTTGAGATTAAACTTTAACTCAAGGTAAACTGATTATGACTGAATATTGAGAAAAAATCACCAAACTGTTGAAGTATGTCCTGCAGTATCAAAAGGATGAGAAATTTAGGATACATAAATTCATTATGGGGATGAACCCCATCATTGAAGGAGAAGTTGATATACATGGTTCTTCTACCATGGAATATATTTTTAATAAATCCATTAGGAAAGAGAAGAAGCTACAAGAAATTTCTGCTTATAATGATGAAAAGAGAAATAATGGCTACAACCCACCTTCACCATTGGAAATTTGAAAGACTTGGTGGAAAAAGTTTAGTAATAATGATAGAAATGGTAAAACCTACTACAAATATACAAAACGGGAAGAATAATGTTACAGAAAATTATAATAAGTTTGAAAGGAAAGGGCCTTTTGTTGGGTGTTTCAAATTTGGTGGTGACCACTATGTCGATAATCGTCCCTTGAAAAACAAGGAAAACAGTCCTTAGAAATAATTTCATGCAAAGAGTGGCAAACTACTAGGATGAAAAAACTACTCCCATTGAAGTATCAAGTAAGTTATACGGACTTCATTTTACTATTTTATTTTATATTAGTGCAATTGAATGCTTTATTTCTAGTAAATTAGATAGAAAAATGAATAAGAAAGTTAGTTATATGAAAAATACATGGGCTATACAATACGGGAACAATGTTGTTCAAACTATAAACCAATGTCTATTTAAGGAAGCATTGGAACTACCTAACTTTACCATAGAATTGAACCTATACATAGCTCATCTAGGTTCTAATGACATCATTATATGTGTAAATTGGTTGTCTAAACATAAATAAATTGTTGAATATTTCATAAAATGAATAGAATTCCTTGACGATCTATAGAAAAAAACAAGTATACATGGCATAAAAAGGATTTTTAAAGTTAGAAATGTTTTGACCTGTGAAACTTAAGAAATCTAAAAACAAGGGTTGTATGATTTATAACATTAATATATTTGATTTTAATGAGGAATGTAAGACTTGGAGGACTATCCATTTTTTTTATTAGAGGTAAAAAAGGGTTGAGGGGACCCTACCCCATACAAAGTGTTACCAATTCCTTAAAAAGAGGCTAAGGGATTACCCTTGAAGCCCAACCAAACACCCATAGCATCAGAAAACAAACAATAGAGAGATACAACCATAAAGGATATCCAAACAATAAAAAAATAGTGAAATAACTAACATCAACAATACAGAGAAACTAATAGCAAAACAACATAGAACTAATAGTAGCAAACTAGTATCCCATTTTCTTCATCACTCTTTTATCATTTCCCCCACTGAATTCATATAACCATCCCATTCTATGATAAGGGAGTCAATGGTAGCTTTCTAGTACTTATAGTTAGGCTCAGGAATCTCCACTTGGGGTCCTTTCCTTCCTTTTCCCTTTCCTTAGCAAGTTCCATAGAATGAATCATCTCAGCTAATAGCTTGAGATGGTGGATGGTGCTTTTGACATTGATGAGATGGACATCATGAATCTGGAAAACAACTTCTTTCATCTTCAACATATCCTTAGCCATCTCTAGGATTCTCTCATTTACATTCTTGAGCTGTTCACTAAGGACCAAAGAAGATATCTTTTCCACTTTATTAGTTAGTTCCTTTAGATTCATGAAAACCATACTAATCTTATGTCTATTGATATCAGTGTCAAGCCTGCAGTGCTCAAATTCTCACATAAAAGTATGAGACTTGACAAAGAGTCCTGGGTGGTGAACAATTTCGTTTGGGTAGTTTTAAGAGCATACAGGTTCTCAATGGCCTCCTATAAGTTCTTTGAATGCTTATCTTATGAAGTTTCTGGAGATTTCTCGCTCTCCATCTCCTCACTATTATCCCCTTCAGCAACTTCCTTATCCTTACTAGAAACCAAAAATTCTGGGTTCCCATCTTGGTTCTCACTCAAATATAAGATAGTCTCCACTTCCTCAACCATCTTAGGAACCTCCTCTGCCATGCTACATTTCTTAACCCCACCATTACTCAAGTTAGATCTGGTTCTTTTGGTCACTAGTTTGCTAAATATATCCTCACTAAAACTTTCCTCCTTGGGCACCGAACATTCAATGGTAGAAGCCCCAAATTTATAATTTTTCCCAAAAGGGGAGTTCCCAACCTAAGAAGGGATTTGATGAGGCCTTGGTGCAAAGGTAAGGGGAAGGTACCTTTCTCAACCATGAAAATAGATTTCACAAGGGAAGTATACATGAAGAAAGGGAAATTATAGGGCTTGGCATTTTGGACATGGTTCAAGCATAGGGAAGTGATATCCATATATCACTTTATACCACCCTTCTAAGGTAATGTAGGACATAAACAATTGAACAATTTCATCAAAAGGATGGGGAAAATTTCCCGAGCATAACCATTATGAAACGAGATAGACACTCTCTTACCTTGCATAAAGCATTCAATCTCCAGGTTGTAGTCGACTTAGGTTTGTAGATGCATCTACCTTCCAGAGCTAAACCCGATACTTTGGAAATAAGTTTTGGGGAAATGGTAAAGGAGAAATTGCTGACCCGAACATGGACTTATTTCCATGTTTTCGCTATAGCTTCACTCAACTTTTCATCATAGCCATCAAAGCTATAGAAAAATGGTAACATACCCTCCTTTTCAAGCAAGGTCTCAACCTCAATGGACATCTCCTTTCTCTTGCTAGGTTTAGTTCTCACTAAGTCACCCCCATACTTCTAACCATGTTCTTCTTTTTGTTCTACAAATAGTCACCTTCCTCGATCTTATTGTCCCACTTCCAGAAAACAAACAAATCTGGCTTGCCCCTATGAGGATTAGAAAGGAAATTTTGCATGAGATCAGAAATCATGAAAAAGAGATGACACGAGTTTGAATTACTGCCTCCTCATTCATAGGAGTATTATTAGTTATACCTTCCCTTTTCATGATTTCAATAAATTTGGCTTGCATCTTATTTTAATCCTCAACCACCTTAAGACCCCTTACATTCACCCCCAAATTGGCCATAAAATAAGTTATAGAGTTTTCTTCACGATACATATGATGAAAGGATATGACCTCAAAAGAGGATGGTAAAATCTTAGCATTATTTATGAAGTCATCGATAGAAATAGAAGGTTGATATTTTCCTTTCATACATGAAATGATATATATAAATAGTCCCCTTCCACTTCAAGGATTTTTAATCCTTTCTCCTTGGCTAACTTCACCCCCAAAACATTACAGTTGCCTCAAGCAACATTGTTAGATGGAGGCCTGTGTCAAATAAGTAGGCAAAAAAATCCTTCCTTGAGAGTCCCGAAGAACACCTCCCCCCTGTTTTCCCAAAATTACCTTTTACTTCCCCATAAAATTTGAGTTTAAAGAAACCTTCCCTAGGTGAATTCCACTTAATCCCCATACGAGGATTACTTCTTTTGGGTTTGGGGACACCTATAATGTTCCAATTATTAAAGAAGAGTTATTCATTATCAAGAATTTCCATTTCATTTTTCCTTAGGATAGAAAAATTATTTCTAATAGCTTCTAGGAGTTTGTTAATAGTCAAACTAATGGTAAGTTTCTTATTTTTAAAAATCCTTCTATTTCATAATTCACACCAGAGGTGACCCAAACTCATGACCCAAATATTTTTAAGCCCTCGACTAAAGAAAGGATAGTTCCATTGATTCCATGCATCCATGATCTCTTTAGGAATTACCTAGTAAACCGAGAAACAACCCAAAATAGAAGAAAGCATTAGGTGGGCAAAGGGACATTCTAGGAGAAGATGATTTATAGTTTCCATATTCACTTCACACAGAACACATCTATTAGCCATCTGGAAACCTCTTTTAGCAAGATTATCAACAATAAGAATTTTATTTATTACTGAGAGCCAACTAAAAACATTAACCTTAGGAGTAATGTTCTTGTTCCATATCTTACCAGCATTTAAATCTTCTTCTCTAATTTCTCCCTAAAAAAAGGGAATAGGCTGATTTGAAAGAGAAATTACCACTTTGTTCTTTGTCCCAGAATATTCTATCTTTTTCCTTGCTATTAGAAGAAACATAATTTTTTAGAAAATCATTGAGCCTGCTAAATTTTTTGTTAGGTTTCTTTTTGTCCAGCTCCATGAGATTCCATGTCTAAAATTTGTCTTCATCAACCATATAGTTATTGATTTTTTCCCCATATTTATCTTCCACTTAATAGCAATTTGGGGGAATTGATCTTTAAGGATAAAATTCCCAGCCCATTTATCTTTCCAGAAGCTTATCTCATTTCCTTTTCCTATTTTCCACCTGCTGCCCCTAGCCACAATTTATTTTTCCTAGTTAATAGCTTTCCATATGCATGAACTGTTGAAGGATGCCTGTTTAAAAATCCATCTATTGTCATTAACATCCATCCATTATTTTTTCTTTATAATTCTGGTCCAAACTTCATTTTCTTTACTTAACCTCCATCCAATTTTGCAAGAAGGGATTTATTCATTTTAGTCCAGTCTCTAAGACCAATTCCCCCAAGATTTTTAGGTTTACAAACTCTATTCCAAGCCACCAGATGAAATTATTTATTTTCTTTCAGTGTCACTCCATAAGAAACATTTTTGGATTTTTGTAGTTTTTCCCCAACACTTCTAAGAAGTTGATAGAGGGACATGGCATACACTAGGAGACTCTGAAGAGAACTCGATGACAAGGGTAATCTTGCTAGCTTGGGATAACACATTATCTTTCCATCCAGCAAGTTTTCTTTCAAACCTTTTGATTAAGAAGTTCCAATCCAAACAAGATGGTCTCTTGTCCCCAAGAGGGATACCTAAATAAAAGGTATGGAAATATTTATAGTCATATTACAAACTTTCATCTATCTTCTTACATCGGTTGTCCATGGTGTTGAGGAAGAATATAGTTTTTTTGAAGTTTACCATCTGTCCCAAGACTTCCATATAGTCATCTAGGAGATATTTTATTTTCTAAGCTTCGGGGAAAGAATATTCCCCCACTAAGAAAGTGTCATCAACAAAATGCTAGTGTGATACCTTTTCCACTTCCTACTGGGAAATCCCTTTGAGAAATCCATTTTTACTTTCAACATTTAATCTTCTACTTAAAGCTTCCACCAAAATAATAAAGAGGAAAGGGGAAATGGGATCCCCTTGCCTCAGGCCTTGAGAGCTAGGAAAAAAACAAAGGGGGATCCATTAATGACAATAGAAAACTAGACATTAGAGATACATGCCTTAACCAGATTTCTAAAGCAAACATCAAAACCAAACCTTTCAAGGATTTTATCAAGAAAACACCATGAGACCCTGTCATAAGCTTTGACTATATCCAATTTTAAAAATAAAGTAGCCTTATTGTTGAGATTAGACAAGTGAATAGTATATTTGATTGTAATGATCCCATCCTAGATTTGGCGACCAATGATAAAAAACCCTTTTTGTTATAAAATGATAGAGGGAAGTAACAATTGTAGACAAAGAGCCATAATTTTTGTGCAGACTTTATAGGAGGTAGTGCATAGATTTATAGGTCTAGAATTTTAATGGACTATCCATTGTTACAAGAGTAAATGGATGTCTTTTAAGAGGAATTACCTAAGCTTCCTATGAGATGAGAGATTCTTTTTATAATTGATATCAAACTTAGAACTCAACCAATATCTAAAGCACCATACTAAATGACAACAACTGAGTTAGTTGAAATAAAAGAGCAACTTCATGAAATTTTATCTAAGGGAATGATTTGACTGAGTGTGTCTCCTTTGGGATAACTAGTCATCTTAGTTAATTAAAAATATGGAACATTAAGACTTTTCATTGATTATCAAATGTTTAACAAGGAAACCATAAAGAATAGGTATCCTTTACGAAGGATAGATGACCTTTTTATCATATGAGAGATGCATCTATCTAATCAAAGATTGACTTGTGATCTAGTTATTGAGAACTAAGGATAAAGGATGAATACATTCATAAGACAATGTTTACATTGTTACCTTTTAGAATCACTAATGCACTAGCTGCAATCATGAACTTAATGAAGAATATTTTTTAGGAACATCTAGATAAATTTTTTCTAGTTTTCTTGGATTACATTTTGATTTATTATAAAAACATGAAAGAAGATAATAAATACTTGAAAATAGTGTTGGGTGTGCTAAGAAAGAAAAAACTATATGGTAAGATCTCAAAATGGTCATTCTATCATAAGGAAATGCATTACCTTGGGAACATAATAAATAAAGATGGGATTTTAGTTGACCTATAAAATATTAAAGCCATAACCAAATGGCCAACACCTAGGAATGTACTTGAAGTTAAAATATTTATGGGGTTAGCTGGTTATTATAGAAAATTCATGAAATATTTCTCTAGAGTGATTGCTCCAATAACTTCTTTGTAGAGAAAGGATAAGAGATTCGTGTGGATCAATAAGTGTGAAATAAAATTTAAGTTTTTCAAATAAATACTTAAAATAACAGCTATTTTGAAGGTTCCAGATCCCAACAGAAGCTTCACGGTGGTAACATATGCCTTTGGTGAAGGTTTGGGTGGAATACTTCTACAAAATGATCACGTGATTGCTATTGAAAGTAAAAACTAGAGGTTCACAAGAATAACTATTCTCCCACAACTTATAACTCGTTACCATTGTTCATGTTTTGTATGTTTGGAGAAATTACCTACTAGGAAATCCATTTGAATTAAAAACAAATTATTTGGGGCTGAAGTATATCTTTACCTACCCTAATTTGAATTTTATACATCATAGATGGGTTGAGTTTTTGTTTCAAAGTATGACTGATATAAGTTAGATTAAAGGAAAATAAAATAGAGTGGATAATGCACTAATTTGTAGGAAACATGTTTATGTTATTGTAACAATAAAACAAAATTAAAAGATGAAGTAAGGAAATAAATGCAAGCTGATATGTATTATTAGCATGTGAAAACTATGTTAGAAATAAATCTTAATGATAGGAGGTATAAAGGACTCAAATTTTATAATGAAGGAGTCTTGAGATACAAAAACAAAGTTTACGTACCTTTGGGAAATGACTTAAGAATGAGATTCATAAAGGTATTTGATAATGTTCCTTATTCAGGACATCCCAAAGTGATGAATCTTTTGGCTGATGTAAAAGAACAATACTTCTGGAAAGGATTGAAGAAAGACAAGAAAAATTAATTTTCTCAGTGTCTTGAATGTCAACGTGTTAAGGCAGGGCACATGTATCTTGCTAGTATGTTATATACAAACAACATTATTCATTATAAATGGAAATTAATTAGTATGGATTTCATGTAAGGACTTCAAATGTCTAAAAAAAGCATGACAAGATCTTAGTTATGGTGGAAAAATTAACTAAAGTATCTCACTTCATACCGGGTAATATAAAGGACGATTCACTTGTACTTGTTAAATGGTTTGTGCATGAAATTTTTTAGATTGCACATAATTAGAGAAATTGATAATCTCTAATAGGGATCTTAGGATGACCTCTCAATTTTGGTAAACTTTAAACTCATCTTTGGGAACAAAATTGAACTTTATTTTATCTTACCATTCAGAAACTGGTGGTCAAATAGAAATAGTTAGCTAGGTCATGAATGATATGCTCAGAATGTATTGCATAGATTAACATTATAAATGGGAGGAATATATTCCATTTGTTGAATTTTTCTTTAATAAAACTTATCATTCTTCTCTAAAAATGTCACCATTTAAAGAGTTGTATGGGAGAAGGTGTAGAAATCTTATCAGTTAGGATAACATGGAGTAAAGAGAGGTAATAGGCATAGAAATGGAAAAACAAGTGAAGCTCATTCGTGAGAAGGTGAATGAAGCTTCTGATAGGTAGAAAAGTTATGCAAATCTGAAAAGAGTTGACAAAAAATTTGAGCTAGGAGATAAAGTTTTTTTTGGGTAAAACCCATAGCTTAATCACCTTTGACAAGTATGCCAAACTATCACCTAGATGTGTGAGACCTTTCAAAATATTTGAATTCATAATTATAATGGCATAATGACTAGCATTACCTCCTGCATTGTCTAGAATGCATGATATTTTTCATATTTAATTTATTAAAAATTATGTTTCAGATGTAATGCATGTCCTAAATTAGAAATATTTACATGTTTAGGACCCGAGAATCATCATGGCAGAACCAATTAAAGTGCTGGAAACTCATAGGTTGCATCTTAGAAATCGAGATATTGCACAATGTAAGGTCTAATGGGACCAATATTACGAAGATAGTGTAACTTGGGAGAACCTAAAGAGATAAAAAAACATTTTCTAATTTGTTTCAATGATTAAAATGACCATTTTATTATTTTTTTACTTATATACTAATTATTATTTCATGATTTTATCGAATGAAATTGAATTTTTTTGCCATATTGTTGATTGTTTGAAAAGTATTTCTATTATAAGGTTGTTACATCTAGAAATTATGAGTTCTTTAATTGACTAAAAAATATGGGAAAATTTCAAGTTTTTTTGTGAAAATGTAAATTGCTTTCCTTAAACAATGATTTTGAATTGTTTTTGGTTATTATGTTTGATAACGATGAGTTAAATCATTAGGATGATGATTTTTTAAGGGGAGAGTATGTCATACCCAAAATTTGTATTAGGTTATGTTGCTAAAAACTAATTGTGGATTATTAAATAAATATGAATGGTAGATGATCAGTGCCGATATAATGTTAGTTATAGAAATAAGTGTGTGTGTGTGTGTGTGTGTGTGTGTGTGTGTGTGTGTGTGTGTGTGTGTGTGTGTGTGTGTGTGTGTGTGCTATTACTAAAATTTATACCTACATGTATATAGATGTATACCCATCACTATATTTATAATCACCATTTAATGTTTGTTGGCCTTTTTTGATGATCGTAGTGTTTTTTATTATTGGTAAATAGTTTTTTGAAAGGGACTATACCCTTATACAAGAAGGCTCAATAAGCCAGATGTGAACAAATAAGGAACAAAGAAAAAGATCAAGATCGAGGTAAAACGTGAACACCCAGTAGCAGGAAATACCTGCTGAGAATAAAACCCAAAACCAACAAAGCAAATCAGCATAAAAACAACTGATTTACAATGACCAAACAACTCTACTGGCTGACAAAGTAGCCGAGCAGCACTGGGAAACTAACAAGGTGGAGAACCGGTATTCTTGGAGAAAAGTTTTTTCTTTTTACACACCATTATCCAACCTGTAGAAGCCTCCGCAATTGGAGGATTAAATAAAGGAGGCGTATTTTCCTTATCCTCCATAGATCCAATTGGGACAACAAGAATCATTATCTTCTTTTGTATTTTCCTTTCTGTCACCAACTGAATGAGATTCTTTGGCACTTTCAACAACTAGAATTTCTGAAAGAGGGGTTTCGGGACAAAAACATCTTCAGTATCTGTATTTGAATCCTCTTTGGCTTCGAAAATCAGGTGTTGGGAGTGCATTTTTCCACCAGTTGTTTTTTCCATTTTTTCTCTTTTCCATTCCACAAACATCAGCAGTGTGTCCGTAGCAAAACACTTTCTACACCTAAAGGGAAAGCCTTCATAATCTAAAGATTGTGTCCAAGTTCTATTTTGGACTTTAAGCTCTATATTAGTAGGGATATTTTTGGATGTGTCAAGCTCAACAAGGATTCTGGTGAAGGTTGTGTGTGTGAAATCAGTGGTTTGGGGGTCAATGAAAAGGATATGACCCAAAGTATTTCCAATAGAGGTTAGGTAATTATAGTCCTAGAATTAGAGCGGTAAATGGGGAAGTCTAATCCAGACTGGTTTGCAAGTAAAGGATTCAGTGAGTGGGTTAAAAGATGGGAACTAGGGTTTCAAAACCAAGTAGTGGGATTGAGAAGCCCGAGTTTGTTGATCGTAGTGTGATTGCCTTGTTGTATATAGTTTAGGTGGCTAGGCATCACCATTTTTTGACATAATGAATGATTTCATTATTTGTTAATGAATCTAGACTAGTTACATTACTTTGAATTACTTTAAAGGTTTGAAACAAATGAATGTTGATTATCGGTCTTAGAACACCATGTGAAGTAAGTTTTTATTTATAATTTTTTTTGACTTGGTAACAAACCATTACACAAGGTAATAATAAGGTAACTATTATTGGTTAAATGTTCTAACTCTTCTTCATATCATTACAAACTTGATCATATACCATAAGGCATTAAAGTCATCATTACTAAGGCTTGGATAAGGGTCTCAAACCATCAACAAGGTAATGGATTATTTGTTTTTTGGGTCTTAGACCATAATGCACAAATTAATATTATTTGGTTGGTTGTTGGTAAAGTGGTCCTAGGCCGTGAAGAGAATAATTGTTAATTTTTATTTATTTCCTATTTGATGTTAACAATGGTAATCTACCATGTAACTAGGCAAGTTGTAGGTTGATGGTTTAAATTAAATGGTCATTGACCATACCATTTAGCATTGATATATTTAAATGTGAAAGTATTAGGTTCGGTCATTGACCAAAATGTAAATATGAGGTAAAATTGTTATTGGCTAATATTAAAATTTGACCGCTCTACCACCATGCAATAATTTTTAATAGAATGTGGAAAGTTTATCTAAGCCAATAAATGCACTACAAACTCATTAGTTTCATTTATTATGCACAATTTTTGGGATGGTTGGGGTTCCTTCGGAAGTGAAAATTCATTGAGAACCATTTCATGTAGTTTTAATTCTTTTTTATATTTTTCTTTTTTGTTTTTGATATATCTTCCGAGTTGTGCATGAAGTTTTGAAGGAACCTTTTTGTGGGATATTTTAATTGACTCTTCAATGGAAATAACATATAGTTATTCAGGGATCAATGCCATTTAAAATATTTATGGATAATATGTGTATGGAGGCTGGGTTATGAGATTTTTCTGAAGCTTTGAGCATGGAAAAATCAGGAAGTTTGACGCAGTCATTTGATAATTGCATGCATGAATTATTTACTCTATCTTTTCTATTTTGACGACATATTTTTGAAATATGAAAGTGTATAATGTTGTTGCACAATAGAGAATTTATAAAATAATGAAATAAATAATTCTATGATGATATACATGTTTTCTTTGTTTCATCTTGAATGAATGAATATGTTTTATAATAGTTTACGACACATATAGGTATACAAAGTGCTTTCTTTTAATAACAGTTTATAAACATAAGATTATGATTATTTGTTATGAAATTATATATGTTCCTATAGTATCATGGAAGGTGAACAATTGCATCATTAATGATAATAATATGTCATGGAAACATTGTAATTAACATAATGTTATAGTAAATTTGTACCTAATTAAATAAAGTGTATTATTATGATTAAATGACAACACATAAGTATATTTACTATTTTCAACAATTATTGAATATTATCAACTTTAGCTGGTGGATGGGGCCTTGTTAGAAAATATAGTGGGAACTACATCCTTACCTATGATGAACCCCTATAGGAGTGTACTATTAATTATGTTGAGGTTGTGGTAGTGGTTAAAGGACTACGCTTTGCCAAAAAGATTAATTTGAAGAAAATCATCTTAGAAGGTGACTCACTTTTGATTATCAATGCCATAAAAGGTAATTATAGAGTCAATTGAAACATAATACCTCTCATTAATGAAACTCAAACTATCATACAATCCTTTGATGAGGTGAAAATTTTCCACATGTTTAGGGAAGTGAATGATTGTGTGAGCAGTCATGTTGAATAGGGTAATTATATGAGGGAGTGGTTGGAATGGAGAGATAATGACCCTTGGGATCACATGTAAAATCTTATCACTAATGAAAAGTGAGGAAAATTACTCTTACATGAAGAACAAAATTGAGAGGTAGGATAACAAGAGTGCCTTGATCTAGAAAATATTTAACAACAAAAAGTTGGCGATTAAGATTGGTATTCCTTTTATTCTTGGGATATGTTTCTTGCAGGTTAATAGGAATATTAGGAAGGATTTTTCAATTATAATGAGAGGTGATAGAGTGAGGTCTAATACCACCTCATGCCAAGTGACTAAGAAAATGCTACGTTTGGTGAATTTTGAGAAAAGACAGTTTACATAGTTTATCAAAGGATCAAAGGTAGTGACTCGACTTGGCTATCAATTTTTCCATGGCATGGAATAAGAGCACTACCATTGTGCACCACATATAAAAAAATGTCATGGAGGAGTACATTATTTTGGTTACTAGGATGGAAACTAAGGGATTTAAAATCTTCAAGGATAAGAGGAGAAGGAGCCATGAGATATACCTCTTCTTTAGACCAGAAAAGTCTATTAGGTGTTTGATGAATATCCCGAACCTATTTACCAGATCCACGGGATGAAGTTTGTAAAATTATGATGAAGTACATTACCCTAGAGGGTAAATTTAGAAAAACATTCACAAACCATATGTCCTTCCTTAACTTCTTTAGGAGGAACCAATTCATGAGTATCCCTTTCATTTTACTTAGGTCCCTGTTGGTCACCATGGCAGAATTTAATAATGGCAAGGTTGATTCTCCCATCCACTATGGCCTGATCATGATCCTTGTACAGAAAGGTAAACCTACCATTTCCCAAACCCCTAAGAATATAGAATCTAACAATAAAAACATTTCCAGCAAACTGAAGCATAAGAGGAAAGATAATGGGAAGGATAAAATATAAAATGTGGAAGTTGAGGTCTTATTGGATATGAAGAGAGGTGAGTCCTCGAAAGGAAACTAGGTTGAGATAATTCTCGGAGGGACGTCCAATACTGAAAGAAAAATATATATTTTTGAATTGGTTGTGGGATCCCTCCTTGAAGTCATAAATAATTTCATTAGATATATGTGGGAATGGTATATGTAGGATGATCTGTGTGAAAAAAAGGTGAATACCTTCTGATTGGACCTGGTTACGCTTGAGAAACAAGTTACCTCCCTGCATGAACAAATTGGTAACAAGGAAAAGTAAAAGAAAGCATACGAGGGGAGATGGAGCACACTAGAGGAGAAGGAGCCTGTGAGAGATGAAAGAGATGGTGCTAGAAACTAGAGCAACACACTTGCCAACAACAAAGTCGGACTGAGCTCAAGCACTAGGAGATAGCAAGAGAAGAATTGATGATAGATTGCTGGTAGAATTTGGGCCTATTTTTTTTCATTTACATTATTTCTTCTAGTGTTTCTTGTACCTGGAAGATTTTTATATAAAAATATATGTACTCTGTTAAGGTGCTCTTTCCTTACCCCTTGTTGGGATTTTTAGCTGGGTCAAGTTATTTTGTCCTTTTTGGGATACCTTGGTCCTCTTGAGGATTTTGTTTAGCCTTGATCTTGTTGTTTTTTTCCTTATGTACTATGGGTTTTTTACCCTCAAAAGATAATAGTTAACTAATATATATATATATATATATATATATATATATATATATATAATTAACTTTATGCTTAACAAGATTAAATAAACCTTCCTAGATTGAAATATTTACATTTTTATAGTACGATAAGGAGTACATATGAAGGTGGTAACCCAAAGAGTTATTATACACATCTATCAAAAAATGGGTGACACATTGCAATACAAAAGAACTTAATGTTAAGATGATTTCAGTTACTTACCTTGAATAATAACTAAATGGGTTTAAAGTGTAGATATCTTGAAATGATTTTATTTTCAACAAACTCATATTCATGTTACCTTTGGATGAATATAGGAAAGATAACAAATACATAATGACACAAGTCATTATGTAATCATTACCTTTCCCATAACGATCCTAAGATGGGATTGATAAGATCCTCTCACTCAGGATATTGAGTCATGGTCCCTGTAACCCAGGTGAAACTAATATCTTAAAAAAAAACTAACAACTAAATGGAGATGTTTTTTTGGTGAATGGGATTCATGTTTTGTAGGCTAGTTTGCAGTCCCAAAACTAGCTTGCAAACACAATGCTTAAAACTATGCCCATAGTAATATAAATTTTGGTTGTAATGTTTGTTCACCATTTCATCTAATTAATAGTGTTTGGAGTCGGATGGAGGTTACTTAAATGAATTTCTGGTTGAAATTAAGATGATGCATAAGTTCTCATAGCCTATATAAATTATTTACCAAAAGTATACAAGTTATAAAAAAACCTACATATAGTGATTAAGGGGGATCATGTAGATCTAATTAACCCTTACAGGTGCACACAGTTACCATTATTTATCACATGGATTGTAAACATTTATTTATGCTGGATTTTAATTGTTATGTTCTAAAAATCATTAAAGGCATAATTTTTATTTAAGGGGTTTATTTTTAAAAGATAAATCCCTTAATTTTAAAGAAGCATAACATGGGTTTTACATATTTGATCCAATATTAACATCTTAGATATTCCTTTCAAAATAAGGAAATCTTGTACAGAATGATCAAGTATTTTTTGAACCCTATTCATTAGTGTTGTCATTGATGTCAATTAGAATTGATGGTAAAGTTATGATTAGTGAAGTGAGGCTCTATAAGAGGCATGAATATTGAGTGGTAGTTCCTTCTCAGTGGTTTAGTGAGGTTTCAAGTTGGTTTCAAATTGGATTCAGGGTGCTACAAGCTCAAACAGTGAAGTGGTTGATCACTAATGGCCGAGTGCAGGTTGGATTGCTAGGTTCATAGGTTCTACATGTCAGATATGATGTTGTAAGCATGGGAAAGATCTCTTCTTGTGTGTTCTATGTCTTTTTTTGGAAGTTGTAGTTGAAACAAACCCATTTAGGCTTGTTTATAGAGCTTGATGAGGTGTGAGAGGTAGGTTCAGGTCATGGAAATATTCTATAAACATGGGATAAGCCTAGTAATTTTATCTAGGAGATGTGTGAGAAACAACAAGACTTATTTTAGATACTAGAGGAAAATTTCGAAAGTTCACCAAAGTTGGCCTTGAGGAATGACATTGTAGGTTTGTGATAATGAGATAGGATTAAATGGTATAGGAAAATATATGGATAATCAACACATGTAATTTATAGAGGGGTGTCTATTAGTGCTTCATGTTAAATTTCATCAAATTTTGAAATGAGAATTTTAAGTTATTCAATATTTTCCAAAACTGGTTATTTGAAAATGCAAAAGAAGTTGTTTGCCTTCTTAGCACCCAAGAAAAAATAAAATAATTATTTAGATAAATCATATAAGTAACTTTTGTATAAAACTCTAATACTAAAGTGTGGAATTTTTTTAAAGTAAAATAGTTAAGTATTAGATAATATACGAGCATTCTCTTGACATGATACTTCTCTTCCCAGGTCCGTTTCTTGAAGTGTTGGGTTGAAATGAGTCATTATGAATTCTTGACATGTTTGTGAAGTTTTGCAACTGCTTAGAACTTAATTAATAATTATCTATGCCATATTAGTGACATATTTATACTTCAATCATATTCCTTCTAATTAGGTCATCTCAGCCTTTGCAAGAGCCTATTCATTTAAGCATGAGGACTAAATGGTACAGTCATAGTACATGGTTCAAAGTCACATTTGAGAGAGATAGTGGTTGTATTCCCTTTATACATACAAAATTGGAGTTGATAGAGCACTCATTAGGGTCATGTGATGAATCTTGAAGCCCAAATACTCTACCTCCACATTATTATATTATGGGTTATGAAAACAACATTGTTAAATAGTATTCCAAAATACTCTTATCCTTGAAATATCTATCAAGTCCCTGAATAGAGTTTTCATGATCTCCTTGAAGGGAATGTTCCTGTAGTGTTATAAAATTGAAGCCTTTGTTAATTATAATCTTCAAATATTGAGGTTGTTTTGTGCTTGCAAAGTGAAATTATACCCATAATTCATGATGCTAATCCTTTTTGTCAAGCTTGTTCTAGTGAATTGTGTGAAAAATAAGTATAACCTCAATTTACCCTTCAAGAACATGGTCTAGTTGACTGGTGTAGTGCTCCATATGTGAAGACTAAGACAAAATGGGAGAAGAAGTTATGTATTCTTGATGGCAATCGAATGTGGATTGAATTCCATTATGCAAGATGGGAATATCAGGTGAAGGTAATTAGATAGTGTTTATGATGGTGTTAAAGTGCTCAAAGGAGGTATAACATGTGATAATGACCTTACAACATCAATCTAGATGTTTGACTAGCTCTTAGGTGCATGCATATAGGTCAACTAGTTTTCCTCCATCATCTTGTATGCCTCTATAAAATGTTCCTTTAGTTTCTTGGAGCAAATGGGACAAATTCAAAACTTATATTTGATTAGAGAATATGGAGACCACTTCTACAAAGTCACAACAAGAATTTTTTTTTTATTTCATCTTGATTTGACTAAGAAATGATCTTTTGATGTCTCTTTGGTGTATACTATGCACAAAACCCTTAAACTAGGGTTTATGGAAGTCAAATGCTCAAAAATCCAATAACATCCATTTAAAATTATTAAAATTGTGAGAAAACTTATGGATGGTGGTCGTGATCTAGATTCCTCAAGGAATATACCATTTCATGCATGCATCAACTAGAATTTCTTGACAATTTGTTCAAAGACAACCCTTCTTTCTTTGTATAGTGTTGGCACCAACACCAAATGTAATTTCCTCTACGAAATTAGTCTAGAACTGATGAAATTATAGATCAATTATATACAAAATTCAATATCACTTTTCCTCTTGTAGAAAGGTTATCATACCTTCTTCATTCAAGGCCTTAAGATCATTTGGTGTTCTCTCTCTTGGTTCATTTCATGCATAGATGTTCTTGAACTCAGTTCTTTGAATGTACTTAATCCATATCTATATTCCACTTTTGATGCCTCAAAAGTGTTATCAGTTCATTATCATGATTTTTCCTTTATTAGACTAAGGATACTAGGCTTTATAACTACTCGACCAAAAATGATGCCAATGTTATGAATTACAATACATAAAGTATATGGTTAATACAATATTTGTGATGGATTCTTAATATTGACCTCTGTTTTGATTCAAATTTTCTATCCCAAGAAATATCTCTACATTCATTTAATATCAATCAATTGACAAGGTTTATAAAAATTTCATAAGGCCTATATGAACTCTATCGGAGGTTTCATCTAAGAATAATCATAAAATGATTCAAGAATTTTTGTATGGAAAAAAATTCTTAGCATTTCCTTTCCTTCAAATTACAAACATGAGGACAGTCTATTTAATTAGATCCTCTTAGCCTTTCATAGCCAAGAATAATTTGTGAACTCATTAAAACATTTCTCAATCGATTATTATCTTTGAAACACCCAATTTAACCAAAATTCACCTCAAATTTTGACTTCCCTATCGTTGTTTTGTCTCCTTACAACTAAATTTTTCGTCATTGATATCTTTGTCTACAAATGGAATTAGAATCTGAAATTTTGTTGACTTGGGAATCTATATAGGAAAGAGATTTTTGAAACTTTCGGCCAATTTAATTTGGTATAAAAAGATATCGCTTTTCCTTGTTTGGGCCCTAAAACACTAAATTTCTCATAAAATCGATAATCCTCACTTTCAAAGCTTACAAAAAAATTGTAATAGCTCAAAAACACGTGCTCTTTGACTATTTCTTACCAAAAAGGAAGAAAAATGCATCCATACATGACTATGAGAAATCACCTTATGCCAGAGGACAAGGTAGGTTGAAGACACCCAAACAAGAACACAAAATATGCAACAATTATATATTGAATCACTTCAAACCTTTATTTTATGTTATTATCTTCCTCACACCATATTATCCATGATCCCAAACTCTTCTCTATGTATATCATCCCTTTACAATGAAAATTTCAACTATGTCTTTAGTTGAAACAACTTCCTAAAATATTTCCATTAAGTCATATTTTTGTGCTTGACTTATCTCAACTCAACTAAATATGAAACAAGTAGTTTCAACAACCTCTAAAAATGTTTACCACCAGCTCACTCCTCATGACATGGCATATTAAGCCTTATTTTGACACAAAAAATTATTTACTCCTCCAATTACTTAATTACATGATAACTTTACCTTAAGAATGGAGTTTACATACACTTAGTTATTTGAAAAAAACATTTGGAAGGAAAATGACATCACTTTACTAATAGACCTCATGACACACATTTCAAACATCCTTGATGCTTCTGCATCAGATTCCCTAGTGGGAAAAAATTTGAGCTCCTTCTCAAATGCATGCTTGAACTCTTCTTCCATCTTGTTTTTCAATTTATTCTTATAATCTTTGTTTGTCCATATTGACTTTTATGCTACCCTTGGCTACATTTCCTCCCTATATTCCTATTGCATCTTGCATCACACTTACTTTTCACATATTTTTCCCTCAAAATTGTCTCTTGCATGTCTTTTATCTCCTTCATGAGTCCTAGTAATGAATCTATTTTTCCTTTTTCTGATCTACCTATAATAACAACATCTAGAAAATTATTAAATTCAACAATATAAGGCACAAGTCACTTTTCCACTTGTTTCACCACCATTCTCTTCTCATCTTCATATTTGTCTTCTTTATAGGTTTGTTTCACTTTTTTAATGAAGTCAAAGTCTTCAATGTTGAAATCCAACTTCATTGTATACTTTGAGAGTTCATAGGTATCCTTAGCTATCTCCTCATTCCACTATAGCTAGTTGTATAAATCATCCTAGTGTGTACTATCCCATTCATTTTGAGACTCCATAGCCTCACTCCACTTATCTTCATTTATGTTATTCTCAAGGGCTTCCAATTCTTCAAGTATCTACTCCATGTTGATGTAATAAAAATCACATTCACATATTGGTGCTTCTTTAAGTTTCAATGCCTCAAATTCACATTCTTCTTCTATGAACTTTGTTCTTGCAAACACCCATTAAAAGAAACAGTTAGAAGAAAATTTTTGAGACCCCTTTGCCTCTATGGATTCCTCTTCCTTTGGAATCTCTTATATCTCTTGTTTTATTTCTTTCAATTTCTCTCTTGGTTTCTCTCTAGGAAAATCTTCATGTTTCTCTTCTCCACTTGGAAACATTTTAACTCTCTAACTTCCATTATTCTTCCTCAATTCAATTGTTATCCTTCTTCTTCTCTCTAAAATTTCTTGTATATGCCATTTGAAAACCTTATTAATGTGAAGGTTCCATCCATGTAACCCAAAGATAAGGCTTCTCATCCAATTTTTCATATGTTTCTACACCCTTTCAAGATCCTCACTTATGGACTTAACTTCTTTTTGGAGCTTGAGTTGTTTCTCCTTCTCTATCTCTTGTCTCATTACTTGCCTCTTTTAAGTCATCTATGCAAAATCAACCTTCAGAATTTCTTAATAAAATAAACTTTCTCAAATAATTTAAACCTTTGCAATATATCTATTCAAATTAGATTCTACACTCTGATACAAAATTGCTGCCCTCATAGCTCAATTTCACACAACATTTAATGTCACTTTTCTTCTTATAGACAGGTTATCATACTTTCTTGAGTCAAGGCCTCAATCTCATTTGGTGTTCTCTCTCTTGGTTGGTTTCATGCATAGATGTACTTGAACTCAATTCCTTAAATGCACTTAATCCATCTCTATATTCCACTTTTTATGCCTCAAAAGTGTTCTCATTTCATTATCATGAGTTTTCCTTTTTCAAAATAATGATAGTAGGCTTTCTAACTACTAGACCAAAAATGATGCCAAGGTTAGAAATTAGTGTTAGTGCAAAATCACAGCACCCCTGGATGCACATCAGGCTTCTAGGTTGATGTTCAGGCATCCAGTGTGATTGCACAACATGGAAACCTCTCTCCAAGCGTGGGACTTGTGAAACCGAGAGAGGAATCTCCAGAGAAGGCTGGTTCCTGCTCCTAAACTACCTACCACAAGCTATTCCAGTGTAGGCAAGCTAATCTAATCCTAATCTAACCATGCCAAGGAGACAGAGAGAGAGAGAGAGAAGGGAAAAACAGCAAAAGCCTACACTAAAACGGTGATACACCAGAGAAGGAGAATGTTGGACATCTATCAAAACTGCCATGGGACAAAGAGAGGTGAGCAATGGGAAGGATGGACAGATGCATCACAGGCCCAAGGATAGATTTCACACAGAAAATGTCCCAAAACTCCATGAACATAGCTCCAGACCTACAATGAACATTCAAACATGCACAAATACCTGCAATGAAGAGAGGCAAGAAGAAAACAAGCAAAAACGAGAAAGGATGGACAGATGCATCACAAAACACGTTTTGTTGCTTCAGAAGTTTGCACAGAACATCATTCCATTAATAAGAGGAAAAAATGCCATTACAGAGCAAGGGAGGAGGTTCGAACTCCATTTTCAACCCTAGAGAAGAAAAGAAGGGAGAGCAGAGCAGAAAGAATGAACAACTTTTTTTTTAAAATGAGCCAAATCTGGCTTTTACATTGCATCGGTCGAGCCCAGGGGACAGAAACGTATAAAGGCATGGGAGCCCATTCTTCTTGACTGCAGGTGCATTAAAATGGCATGGGGAACCTTACAAACCCATACCCTGTCACTTTGACCAGATTACAGGAGAATGCGACCCATTCTGCATTAAATTTGGTCGCTGGAATGTCATTTCTGGCCATTATCATGCATCAGCGCCATTTCTCAATTTTCTCTCTTCATACCACACCAAAACTCGAGATTGATCCCAGAATCATGTAGAGAATTTCATAAGATTTCCGTTGATATAAGGAACGTGCAAATCCGAGCTCTGGATCGAAAGTTATGGAGGTCTGAAGTTTTAGGGCACAAAACAGGCGAAAACGTGTTTTGAAATCTTTCCCGCGCTCTGCCACTTGGATGACACGTGGCACACTCTGATTGGACGAGCAATTCTCTCTCCTTCATCTTTTCGGTGGGCTGTCCTTTGAAATTTTGACTTTTTGATGATTTTGGGACTTTTTTCACCCTTTTTCCGCGCTCCCGCCATTTGGATGACACGTGGCATGATCTTGTTGGAGGACAGGGCACGGGGCTTCCTTTACTTTTAGCCTTTTTGGGGAACTCGGCCAAATTCTCTAACTTCCCCGAGCTCTGCACTTTACTGCTCTATTGGACACGTGTCCAATTCCTATTGGCTCGGGCCAGCGCTTCAAACCTTGCCCCTTTTACTTTTGACTTTTCTCCTTGAGACATGTGGTGTGATCTGGTTGGTTCTCGGCCCTGCCGGTTCTTTCACGTCCTTCGCGTCTTTTCATCCCGGATGTTCCAAACGCTTAGTGCTCCCTGTGCTGATTTCGGGCGAACCGGCCGGTTCATGTCCATTTGTCCCAAATGTCCTAGTTGCCTCCGGACTGTTTGTTCCCATTTCACCCGGTTCGGCCGGTTCGCGCATTTTTGGCCTGGATGTCCCATTGTGTTTCGGACTAACTCGACCTTTTTCACCCGGTTTGGCTGGTTCGCGCCTTCGCGGCCCAGATGTCCCAATCACTTTTTGACTGCCTGTGCTCATTTTGGCCGATCCGGCCGGTTCGGGTCTTTTTGTCCCAAACGTCCCGAGCAACACTTAGCCAATTTTTCTTCCTCTTTCGGCCGGATCAGCTTTTCGCGCCCGCCGTGTACTTCTGGCCCGATTGTCCCAAATGCAATTTGGGCCGCCTGGAGGCTTTTCGGCCGATCCGTGCCTTGACGTCCCAAATGTCCCAATTGCTCCCTTGAGCAGGACTTAGCCAATTTTCACACTTTTTCCTGGATCAACCTACTTGCCTTTCTGCAACCTTTTTCACATTTTCTCAGAGCTTGCTCCTTCCTTCTTCGGCCTGGGGAGTTAGAAAAATTCCTGAAGGGACCCTAGAAACCTGATTTTTACTCTGAATCAGTCAATTGCCTTGGGACTTGAACATTCTGATACATGTTATCAAATTTACCCTTGGGGGGTGAAATTTTGGATAACAATTTGGCGACTCAGCAGGGTCATCTGCCTGCTAGATGAAAAGACCAGTTGCCTGAAGCAATCCATTGGGCATGGAGTCATAAGTAATAGCCTGAAAACTGATCTGAACTTTGAAAATATCCCCTCTGAGCCACTTGGAAACCCACTGGGCATGGAGTTGTTCTCACCAAAAACCACTGAAACGAACTGTGCAAGAGCAAAACCAGCAACACCAAAAACTATGTACAGAACTGAAAATCATACATGTCCCAAATGGAACATGCAGAGTGTGCACAAGCACTTCTTCTGCTGAAAACAAACCTAGCTACTCTACTCTAACTGGAAGCAAAGGCAAGCTAAACAAACCCTGCAACTGGTTGTGAGAAATAGCTTCCTTTCTTCAAAATTGGCAGCCATGCAATTGATTTGGCACTGATCATGGCTGTTTGGATGGATGGAAAATCAACAAGAAGCTGGTCTTCTATCCAAATCATCAAGGTATCAACTGAAAAATCCAATACCTCTTTTAGTTGCTCTGCATTTGGATTGGAGAGGTATGGCAGCTGATCCTTGGTACTTTGTAGCTCATCCTCATGCTTAGAAGCAAGCATGACTGGTTGTGGCTTCTCCTTTGGCTCGAATGAAGCCAAATACCTGATTGGGCAAGGTCTGATCCGTTTGATATGCCCATAGCTCTGATTTTCAACTCCAAGAATGGAGTCTTCTTGTAGACCTTGAATGGATGGTGTGGAAGCAATGGTAGAACCCTTCTGCCCTTTCTCTTCCTCCACAGCTAGATTGTGCTCCTCTTCTCTTGGATTTGGAGCAGCTTCTCCTTCCTCTACTACTTGAAGAGAATCTTGCTCTTGATAAAACTCTTCCTCTAGCATGAAGTTTGTCAAGTCAAACTCTTCATTCTGCTGCTCTAGAGGGCAAGTTGGGGCTGCAAGATCTTCTTCTTCTGCTGCAACAAAATCAGTCCTGACCACCATTTGTTCTCCAACCCTAGCCTCTTCTGTAGGCTTAACCATCAAGGGGATCCTTGTCATCCCAAACTTGGCAGCCCAAACCTTCAAGTCGTCTGTTATTTCTTTTCTTTTTGGCTCTTCCTCTTGTTGTCCTTGATGACTGATTTTTTCAATTTCTTCTTCCCCACATGGAATTGGGGATGCAAGAGGAGGGATAGATTGAAACTCAACTGATTTGACATTTTTTTGTGGTGGTGGAGGAGGTGAAACCTCTTGTTTCTTTGGAGGAGGGGGTATTTCTGTTAGCTCTTGTGGAGGGAATGACTGTTTGGAAGGGAAAAGGAAAGAAGAATTGAGATGGGGTGGAAGACTAGGGGATGGGGAATGGATTCAACACTTGGGACAGCAGATGGAGAGTTTGAAACTTGACACTGCTGAAATGAAACAGATTGGGAAAGAGGAAAAGAAAAGGCATGAGATGGTGTGCTTACCCGTTGACAAGGTTGCTGAATACTTCTCTCATACACCTCTATTTCTTCAATCCACTTTGCAAGCAAAGGCAGCGTTGCAATCATGAAGTCAAGCTTCTCCTGAGGGCTGTAATGCCTTGGAAAAGGTCCCACCCATGGACAGGGTGCTCCATAACCGATTCCAAAAGCTTTCATTTGTGCTTGAGCCCTGGACTGCACTATCCCCACCTCCATCTTTTGGATTTTCTCCAACAGACCAGCATCTTGGATCTGATGGTCTTCATTGTATGCATACTCTTGCTCTTGGGAAGCTTCATTGCCAAACTGACTTTGGCACTGCTGTTCATATGAGTATGCATGCTGATCTGGAGGATTTGTAAAACATGTTGGAAGTGGAAAATACTGTTGTTGTTGTAAATGTGAGTTCCATGATGGAAATGAAGTCATGGTTGCACAACTTCATGGAATGGAAAAGAATGAAAGGGATGGAAAGAAGGATGAATGAAAAATGGATGGAAATGAATGGAAAGGAAGGTCTGCAACTTCAGAGATGGTTGTTGACCAGATGGAGTCGCCAGATGTGTTTGCAAGTGCCTCCAAAGGCTGAAATCTTCACAGGAACACATCAACCTGCAAAAGATGAAGTGAAAGACCTCTAAGGTCCCACCGGGCGTGCAAAGCCAAAGTTAGTGCAAAATCACATCACCCCTGGATGCACATCAGGATTCTAGGTTGATGTTCAGGCATCCAGTGTGATTGCACAACATGGAAACCTCTCTCCAAGCGTGGGACTTGTGAAACCGAGAGAGGAATCTCCAGAGAAGGCTAGTTCTGCTCCTAAACTACACCGCCACAAGCTATTCCGGTGCAGGAAAGCTAATCTAATCCTAATCTAACCATGCCAAGGAGACAGAGAGAGAGAGAGAAGGGAAAAACAGCAAAAGCCTACACTAAAACGGTGATACACCAGAGAAGGAGAATGTTGGACATCTATCAAAACTGCCATGGGACAAAGAGAGGTGAGCAATGGGAAGGATGGACAGATGCATCACAAGCCCAAGGATAGATTTCACACAGAAAATGTCCCAAAACTCCATGAACACAGCTCCAGACCTGCAATGAACATTCAAACATGCACAAATACCTGCAATGAAGAGAGGCAAGAAGAAAACAAGTAAAAACGAGAAAGGATGGACAGATGCATCACAAAACACGTTTTGTTGCTTCAGAAGTTTGCACAGAACATCATTCCATTAATAAGAGGAAAAAATGCCATTACAGAGCAAGGGAGGAGGTTCGAACTCCATTTTCAACCCTAGAGAAGAAAAGAAGGGAGAGCAGAGCAGAAAGAATGAACAACCTTTTTTTTAAAATGAGCCAAATCTGGCTTTTACATTGCATCGGTCGAGCCCAGGGGATAGAAACGTATAAAGGCATGGGAACCCATTCTTCTTGACTGCAGGTGCATTAAAATGGCATGGGGAACCTTACAAACCCATACCCTATCACTTTGACTGGATTACAGGAGAATGCGACCCATTCTGCATTAAATTTGGTCGCTGGAATGTCATTTCTGGCCATTATCACGCATCAGCGCTGTTTCTCGATTTTCTCTCTTCAGACCACACCAAAACTCAAGATTGATCCCAGAATCATGTAGAGAATTTCATAAGCTTTCCGTTGATATAAGGAACGTGCAAATCCGAGCTCTGGATCGAAAGTTATGGAGGTCTGAAGTTTTAGGGCACAAAACAGGCGAAAACGTGTTTTGAAATCTTTCCCGCGCTCTGCCACTTGGATGACACGTGGCACGCTCTGATTGGACGAGCAATTCTCTCTCCTTCATCTTTTCGGTGGGCTGTCCTTTGAAATTTTGACTTTTTGATGATTTTGGGACTTTTTTCACCCTTTTTCCGCGCTCCCGCCATTTGGATGACACGTGGCATGATCTTGTTGGAGGACAGGGCGCGGGGCTTCCTTTACTTTTAGCCTTTTTGGGGAACTCAGCCAAATTCTCTAACTTCCCCGAGCTCCGCACTTTACTGCTCTATTGGACACGTGTCCAATTCCTATTGGCTCGGGCCAGCGCTTCAAACCTTGCCCCTTTGACTTTTGACTTTTCTCCTTGAGACACGTGGTGTGATCTGGTTGGTTCTCGGCCCTGCCGGCTCTTTCGCGTCCTTCGCGTCTTTTCATCCTGGATGTTCCAAACGCTTAGTGCTCCCTGTGCTGATTTCAGGCGAACCGGCCGGTTCGCGTCCATTTGTCCCAAATGTCCCAGTTGCCTCGGACTGTTTGTTCCCATTTCACCCGGTTCGGCCGGTTCACGCATTTTTGGCCCGG
Source organism: Taxus wallichiana var. yunnanensis (assembly GCA_018340775.1). Taxonomy (NCBI): domain Eukaryota; kingdom Viridiplantae; phylum Streptophyta; class Pinopsida; order Cupressales; family Taxaceae; genus Taxus; species Taxus wallichiana. The sequence continues at coordinate 1,016,178,448 of CM031234.1, forward strand.
ATGTCCCATTGTGTTTCGGACTGACTCGACCTTTTTCACCCGGTTCGGCCGGTTCGCGCCTTCGCGGCCCAGATGTCCCAATCACTTTTTGACTGCCTGTGCTCATTTCGGCCGATCCGGCCGGTTCGGGTCTTTTTGTCCCAAACGTCCCGAGCAACACTTAGCCAATTTTTCTTCCTCTTTCGGCCGGATCGGCTTTTCGCGCCCTTCGCGTACTTCTGGCCCGATTGTCCCAAATGCAATTTGGGCCGCCTGGAGGCTTTTCGGCCGATCCGCGCCTTGACGTCCCAAATGTCCCAGTTGCTCCCTTGAGCAGGACTTAGCCAATTTTCACACTTTTTCCTGGATCAACCTACTTGCCTTTCTGCAACCTTTTTCACATTTTCTCAGAGCTTGCTCCTTCCTTCTTCGGCCTGGGGAGTTAGAAAAATTCCTGAAGGGACCCTAGAAACCTGATTTTTACTCTGAATCAGTCAATTGCCTTGGGACTTGAACATTCTGATACATGTTATCAAATTTACCCTGGGGGTGAAATTTTGGATAACAATTAGTAAACATAAAGTATTTGGTTCATACAATATTTGTGATGGATTCTTAGCATTCACCTATATTTTGATTCAAATTTTCTATCCTAAGCATTGTCTTTGCATTCATATAATATCAATCAATTTAAAGGTCTATAAGAATGTCATAAGGCCTATACAAACTTTGTCAAAGGTTTCATTTAAGAATAATCATAAAATGATTCAAGAATTTTATATGGAAAAAAATTCTTAGCATTTCCTTTCCTTAAAATTTCAAACATGAGAAAACTCTATTTACTTGGATCCTCTTAGCCTTTTGTTTTCATGAAAATGTGGAACAAGAAAGTTGAGAATTTTTAGCATGAAAATGATACCCTTATGTCAAAATTTTCAAGTTTTACCTTTCCAAGACACCTCGGGACTACCCATCCTCAACATCAACCTTACCCTCTCGGTCTAATGACCCCAATGGATGTCAACCCAATCCCCTAGGTGATTTGAGGATTTCTTGAAAAACACCAATTTTAGGTTGTTTTGGGAAGAACATCTTGGCCTTCTCGGGATAGTTGCAACCCTTGGGTAGAAAAAGGAGTGAAATACAACACGAAGCTGAATCAAAGGTATAAAAAACATAAAGGAGATGATATTGGAATATTTAGGAAAAATTTGGAAATCTTGGGGTAGATTCATCGAAACAAGGAAACAGTGCACATGGCCAAAAGAGATACTGAGATTTGGGAAGCGATTATGGGAGATATAGAAGGATTTAGGATCTAAACGACACATCTTCAGAAAGGGAATTCAAATATCTAGAAATGGTGAAATCATGTTTTTCACAACACTTGGGAAAAATAGGTTTATACTAGGATTTTTCCATGCTCAACTAGGGATCCGAACAAAAATCTGATTTTAAAGGATTAAATGGAGAAATAAAGATTTGAGACCTCAACCATTAGATTCAAAATTCCATTTTCAGTCAAATTAACATAAAATTTCTAGATACTGACCTTCATAAGCTCTCTCTCAAGTTATATAATACTTAGCAAATTTTTGAAGTGGACATGTGTCAGCTCCAGGAGCCTGGCACTTTCTGATGTCCAAATTATCCCTTTAGAAAAGGTACATAATGGATATTAAAATGTGTTAAACCCTTTTTGATACCCCAGAACACTAATACAACCTCTCTTTTTCCAATTAAACACCTGAGAGCTAAGTTGAAGCCTTCCCTCTGCCTGCACGGATGATTACTAAGTGTTGTGATGAGCACCGAAGTGGAAATTGATGTCCAATTCATCCCTTAATATAAGGGGCAGAAGGGAAAAAAAATTACCCTATCCCACTTGAACCTTATGGTTCCTCATGTGCCAAAAATTCAGCTCCTTAATGATTTTTCCTAGCCTCCCTCTCATTCTCAACTGCAAATAACTTCATTGTCCTTCATCACCACCTCTTTTATATATAAATAAGAATCCATTAATGGATTCCATGAAGAACAGTAGTGAAAAAGGAAGTGATCTACCTCTTCACTTCTCAAAGTTTCAGTGGGTGAGATTGCGTGAATATTAGAGGGAATGATCGTTGAAAAATCTAGTTTCACATGACCTAGTTTTTGCACGAGGAAGTCCCTACTTTTTAGGGATATGGAGGACTTATTTTTCATCAACATTCTACCCTGTCACATGAAGAACAAAAATGAAAAATGAAGTGAGATTCCTTTTCACTTCTCAAGGTTCCAGTGGGAAATATCACACAAAAATTAGAGGGAGTGATTGTTGAAAAATCTAGTTTCACGTAAACTAGTTTTCGTGCCATGAAGTCCGTAATTATTATGGATATGGAGGGATGTGTTTCTTATCAGTATTCTACCCTCCCAATGGAAATATCATTTTCCCACTTGTTCAAATGAATAAATTACCCAAAATTTAGAGCGTGGAACTCCATAATAAAACCCATAATTTCAAGACTTGTTTTGTTACAATCTGACACCTGCAGTGCACTTACTGAAAATAGCATGTGTCCATGGCGAGCCATGCTAAAAATAGAAAGTGGATAAAAAATTGTAATGCATCTTCAAAAAAGGAGTGAAGTTTTCCAAAGGATTCTAAGGCATTAGGATCAATTCTCCAGAGCCTTTTTGGAGTCAATTCAATAAAAGTGGGTTTATGGGCCTAAAAGAACATACATTGCAAAGGAGTGCATGATATTCAAGAAAGGATTATGGGAGCCTTGTACAGATTAAAGAGACCAAAAATGTACCTATGGAAGGTATTTTTGATTCCCTAAATGGTGGAAAAAATGAGACCTTATGAAACATCATACACTTCCTTAGGCAACTCATTCTTCCAACCCATAATTGGAAAACTCAAGGAAAAAAAGGGGAATTCGAAGGTGAGCGGTGAGAATTGGAGCTCCAAACCATCACCATTTAAATCACTAAGGGTTTTATTCTATATCATATAAAATTTCACCTCTCGAACCGATGCGGGATCTCGAGTTATCATCGTCACAAAGTTGACTCAAGAAACATGTTTGACACTTAGCAAAATTTTCAAGAGGACACTTGTCACTCAAGGAGCCTAGAACATTTTGGTGTACCTTTCATCCCTTAAGAAAAGCAACATAGGGGAAAATAAAATTTTCCCATCCCTATGTTTCCCTTTGGTCACCCATGGAACCTTCTTCATTACAAGTTCAACCCCCAGGTGTTCATTGAAGCCTATCCCCTCAATCATTCAGATCGTGACAAGTGGCGCAACCTAGCACGATTTGAAAATTGATGACCCTTTCATCCCTTTATCTTAAGGGACATAGGGGATAGAAAATTCACCTCAGCCCCAGGTATGCCTCCTGGTTTTTCATACGACCGATTTTCAATTTTGGGGGCTTTTCTCAAGCTTTTTTTAGCCCAAATGCTCAATCTTTGGATGATTGACAATTGTTGCATGGAGGTACGATGTGCAATTTGATGACTCTTTCATCCCTTTAGCTAAAGGGACATCAGGGACATAAAAATTTCCCCACCCCTCGTGTGTGTTTTTGAATATTTTAAATCCAACACTTAGCCATTTTTTCACTCCATCCCTTCTTCATAGCTTCACACCTGTCATAGCTCTGCACATTATTGTTCAGAAATTCTTGCCACCATGTTGCACTCCAAACCAAATCCATAAATTTCATCACACCATGAAATCACAATGATCTTAGAGGAAGGACTGATCGAGGAATGAAGAACGAAAGAGAAAAATGAAGATCTTTGTCTTAAAAATCCTCATTGTCGTGAAATAAAAAAATCAACATATCTTTCAAACTAGGGCACGAATCAAAGAATTGTTTGTTTCTATGTTCATGACTCTCAAATAGCATAAAAAATTAACCAAAAAATCTCCCATTTTCAGAAATAATTGTTTGCAGTGAATAAATCTTCCTCTTGGCACAACGAAAAAATAGATTTCCCGCCAAACCGACGATTGGATTGAAGAGGGAATTCACCGGTGGAACGAGAAAGAAAAAACCCACATCAAAAATGTAATTTTCATTGTGATTGGAGGAGGAAAATAGACCTGCAATTTTTAAGCTCCATTAATGGATGCCATGTCTGTAGTTTCTACCACGTGAAAAATTTAAAATTTTTAGATCTCACAAACTATTGATCGAGAAAGCCTAAAATTTTAGAGGGGTGATATTGGAAAAAACCCGTATTAGAAAAATTATTTCGACTATGATCCAGCCACAAGAATAACACTTACTAAAAATAGTATCCCTTGTACATGGGAGAATGCTATTATGGGTAAGACACCATCCGAAGAAGCTGCAAACGAGGTGGTGAACATATTAGATGTATTGCGGGTGAAAATCATCGAAATGGTCATCTCGATTCAAAATTAAAACTTACTAAAAATAGTAAGTGGTCTCACAATCACCTACTAAAAATAGAAAACTGGTCCAAAAGGTGAGAGGAACACAAGGAGAAAGAGTAATTTGAATTGCAACATCCAACTGAGGATCGAAGGAGCGGATTTTTCATACTTACTAAAAATAGTAAGTCATTTCATTGGCACTTACTAAAAATAGTAAGTTGCTTCATTCAAGAATAACAAGTGTTGAAGATCCGTTCATATTTTTATGAGTATGTTCATCGGTACTTATCACCGGTATGGAAAAATGTATCATTCTATAAGATACATGTTTGTAGAATATAACAGTGTTGCAAAGATTCATCACAGGATATGGTTTCCATCCTCATCTTCTTTGAAGTAATGCCCACGGTCACCATTGGAATAACACAACAATGTTTTCAAAAACTCAATTCGTGGTGTCCGTATGTCATCAAAAGGTAGTTTCTCATCAACAACAACTTGTCCACAACATGAGTGAATCATTCGCAACAAGGAATTCAAGGGAGTGGGCATCTTCTCATTGACATTGGACATAGAACAATTCAACATTGAGTATCTCAAGAATTTTTTCAAGAGGAAAAGGATTTAGAGATTCAGATTTTCATATCATTGGAACATTCTAAGGATCAGAATCAATGCACTTCATCAGGAGAAACATCCTTTCTTTTTATTCTCTCTCCTTCACATTCTAATTCTTCGTTGGGGTTGCACTTTTTCATAATGCCTTAATTAATTAAAAATGACTTTATTTTCAATGTAATAAGTCACCCTTAAGTTATAAAAGGGGACTTAATGTTTTCCTAAGAATGTGAAAATTTTCAAGACATATGAAGGGTTAATGGGGATAGGCGAAGAGACTTCAAAATTCTATAAATTATCATAAGTTCCTCATTCAAAGGGGGTTCTAATTCAGAAATTATTCTAGCTAGTTGTATTCTTGTAAGTTCATGAGAGAGATTTTTCTTACTTTTGAGTGAAAAGAGTTAGCCACTTTTCTCTCAAATTTCTTCATTCCTTCACTATGTACAAAATTTGTTTAAGCATCAATACAAGAAGGAGCTTATAGCCTTTTTTGACTGAGTGATTTATTGATACTTTGTTCTCATAAATTTTAATTGGTCTTGTTGCTATTTGCATAGTTGTTTCTTCTTATTTTTAATGCATGTGATGAAATTTCTAACTAATGAGTGCAAGAATATGATTTTCTACTTATAGAATTAGTTCCTCTACCTCATATCCTCACTCCCTTTCCCTCTCTCTTGAAAAATTCCTCTCTAGAGAGATATTTGTAGCTTTTCGAAGGGTCACCGGAGTGCCCCTATTAGATCCTTGGTCACAAATCCAACCTGAATAAAACTCACCTTACTCACGCATGCATATACAGAAGCTACACTGTTTAAGTAGAGGGACTTAGATTCATAGAGTGTTGGCAATAAACCCACACATTTCCCCCCAAAAAAATTTCTCTCCAACACCTTTCATATCCAAGAATCATTTGTACACTCATTAAAACATTTCTCAATCGATTTTTAGCTTTGAAACACCTAATTTAACCAAAATTCACCTCAATTTTTGACTTCTATGTCATTGTTTTGTCACCCCTACAACTCAATTTTTATGTCATTAATATCTTTGTCTACATATGAAATTAGAATCTGCAATTTTGTGGACTTAGGCATCTATATTTTTCAAAAATTTCATCCAATTTCATTTGGTATAAAAAAATATATCACTTTCCCTAGTTCGGGACCTCAAACACTAAATTATTCTTAAAATTGATATTCCTCACTTTCATGGCTTACAAAAAAATTGTACTAGCTCAAAAACACATGTTATCTGATTTTCTACTTATAGCATTAGTTCCTCTACATCATATCCTCACTCCTTTTCCCTCTCTCTTGAAAAAGTCATCTCTAGAGAGATATTTGTAGCTTTTCTGCAAGGTCACTAGAGTGCCCCTATTGGATCCTTGGTCACAAATCCAACCTAAATAAAACTCACCTTACTCACGCATGCATATACAGAAGCTACATTGTTTAAGTAGAGGGACTTAGATTCATAGAGTGTTGGAAATAAACCCACACATTTCCCCCCAAAAAAATTTCTCTCCAACACCTTTCATATCCAAGAATCATTTGTACACTCATTAAAACATTTCTCAATCAATTTTCAGCTTTGAAACACCTAATTTAACCAAAATTCACCTCAAATTTTGACTTCTATGTCGTTGTTTTGTCTCCCCTACAACTCAATTTTTATTTCATTAATATCTTTGTCTACATATGAAATTAGAATCTGCAATTTTGTGGACTTAGGCATCTATATTTTTTGAAAATTTCATCCAATTTCATTTGGTATACAAAAATATATCACTTGCCCTAGTTTGGGACTTCAAACACTAAATTACTCATAAAATTGATATTCCTCACTTTCATGGCTTACAAAAAAATTGTACTAGCTCAAAAACACATGTTATTTGACTATTTCTTACTAGAAAGGAAGAAAAATGCATCCATATATGATTGTGAGAAATCACCTTGTTGTCGAGGAGGAAAAGGTAGGTTGAATACACCCAAACAAGAACACAAAATATACAAAAATATACATTGAATCACATCAAACCTTTATTTCATGTTATTATCTTCTTCACTCCATATTATCAATTCTCCCACACTCTTTTTGTGAATACAATCCCCTTACAATGTAAATTTCAAATTTGTCTTTAGTTGAAATAACTTCCAAAAATATTACCATTAATTCCTATTTATGGGCTTGACTTATCTCAGCTCAACTAAATATGGAGGAAGTAGTTTTAACAATCTCTAAAAATGTTTACCACCAGCTCACTCCTGATGACATGGCATTTTAAGCATTATTTTGACACAAAACAACTATTTACTCCTCCAATTACTCGATTATATGAAAACTTTACCTTGAGAATGGAGTTTACATACACTTATTTATTTGGAAAAAATATATTTGGAAGGAAAATGACATCACTTTACTAAAAGACCTCATGACACACATTTAAAACATCCCTGATACTCTCGCATCAAGAAATTCATGAAACTCATCCAAAAGTAGATAAGTGAATTGTTGAATCCTAATATGTTGTTATTTTATCTTGAAATTTGTGACAGTGGAAGAATTAAAAACAAAGATTATGCTTTGTGTCCCAGTTGATTGTCAGGATACAAAAATTATTAAACAAAGCTTAGGAATAGTTGTGTTTGACTGAGTTGCATATCAAGGAAGCCTATTATAGTGTTTTAGAGTTGAAAATGCTTCTCAGTAACTGATGTCATGCATGATTTTCCCTAAAATAGGTAATAAGGCTTTGATTTAGTGTTCTTAAGAATTTGAAAAAGGAAATAACATCAGCTCAATTTTTTTGACCCTTAGGAGAAGACAAAAGGTCTAAAAGTTGTTACAAATATCTTCCTCTCCTTTTGAGATCATGTAGAAGTTGAAACGTCATGAAATGGGAAATATTAGGCATTTATTATGCAAGAAGTCTAAATGTGCAAATAGGTGATATGATGATTTAGTTAAAAAGATAAGGGTCTAGTGATTGAGTGTTGAAGATGAAATTACAAGAAGTTGAAAATTTTACATCGAAGGAATTTAAGATCGAGCTAATGTGAATGAGAATTTAAAGAGACTAAGTCTTTCAAGTGTAAAAATATTTATTATCCTTTGAAAAAATGCAATAAAATCACACACGAGTTCTTCAAGGAGACGAGAATATAGTGAGTTTTGAATAAGAAATGTGTGTGCATCAGTTCATATAAAATTCATACATAAATTTCATATGTGAAAGATATGGTGTGAATAAGATATGGTGTATTATTTAGAAGTGAAATTGATTAGTGCAGCAGGTGAATGTAATATGTGTTGTAGGAATGTGTATGAATAAAGAAAGAGTATGTTGTAAGTTAATTGAAATGTGTTGGAGGAAGAAGATGTCGATGAAACAAAATAGAGATAGAGGGAGGTTGTGTTTGATATAGGTGATCATGATGAAAGAGGGTGTTTGTTACATAGTGTAGTGAAGAAAATGTAGAGAACAAGAGTGATATCTTAAGATGAAATACAGGGGAAGAGGTATAATTAATAGCCAACTATGAAATAATAAGATATGCATGGAATAAATATTGTTGGATGAGGTGAATCAGGTATAATGCAAACTTAATGAGTGATATAGATGAAAAATTCTATGACTGAGATAGGTATTGAAGTCTTTGATAATTGGATCAAAAATTTGTGAGGCACACATATCTATTTTAGCTACTAAATTGTGAGGAAGAAATAGAGCATTGAGATTGTAGGCCAAGAATGAGTAAGTATTTGAGAAGACCAGATTTCAAGTGAAATATGAATAGAGGTGTGATATATTGATGAAATTGTAGGTAAGATAAAAAGGTCATTTTGTAAATTTACATTCACAATCATGGTGCATGCAACAAATTGAAATAAAAGGGAATTAGCAGAAAAAAGGAGAAGTGATAAAATATAAAGGTCATTATCATTTGTGAGAGACAACCAGAAAAGTGTGACCAAAATTCAAGAACAAGTCTAAGTTGCAACCTAGCACATAGTGGTTTGCAGCCTCCTTGTAAGTAGTAGCTTACAAGAGATCAATTGTAGTTGATCAAATTCTAGGGAGTTGTAGCTTCCTTGCAAGTTGTCTCTTGCAGAATGTCAATAGTTGTTGAATGAATTGATTTGTAGGTTATAGCCTCCAAATTTGAGTTATAGCTCAACTTGAAACCATTGTAAGTCATAGGAAAATTTTTACAAATCTAGTTCTCTTGTTTCAGTGGGGTTTTTCCCCAATTTGGGTTTCCCACATTAAAATCGGTGTCTCTGTGTGTACTTGTTAATTTTTGTGTATTATTTTAAGATAACTTAAGAAATTATATTTGAGAATACACTCGATTCACTGTCCAAATTTACAATAATTAGTATTAGATCCTGGTACTCTAGAATCAAGTCTAACAACTTGGAGTAGGTCCTTCCTAAATCACAAGCATGGTTATTGAAGTTATGCTTAGCATAAGTTCAAGAGAAAAATATTTTAGTGAGGATAAAATCTCAGATAAATATGAATCAGAAGTAAAACTTGAAGCAAAACTAATAATTGCTCTCGATGAACTAAAATATCAAAGGAAAAAGAACAAGAAATTGAAGGTCAATTTTAAATTGTATGAAGAGTAGATCAATCTTCTCGAGGAGAGTAAAAATTAAAAAGATGAAGAGGGGGTAAAATATTTTTAGGTACAATTGGATGTAGTTACATCAGCTCTCGAGAGACAAAGAGAAAGAACATTTCAAAATTAGTACAGAGCTGAAATCTCAGGTTGAAACAATGACAAAATATTTACATGCCAAAGAAGACACCTACATGAGATATGAAGAAGATATGATATCTTTGAGAGCTGAATTAGAGGAAGAAACAGAGAGATTATATATATATATATATATATATATATATATATATATATATATATATATATATATATATATATATATATATATATATATAACATGTATATATATAAAGGGATCTAAGGTTCTAAGGTTGAAATTTTGGATAAACAAAAGGTAGGATATGACAAAATTGCACTATGCTTCATTAAATATCATGTAAAGAAGAGTGAAGATGAAAAAAATGGTTCAAGTGGATAGACAGTTAAACATGAATACTACTAAGTGGAAAAATTCAATAAGGTATAAACATATTAGAAAACCTAATGCTTTCAGGTATGAAGGAAATTTTAATGGATATTTTTATACATATTATGGTTTCAGACATAGAGCTAGGGACTTCATGAAGAGTTTTAACAGAGAACAACCATAGGGAATCTATTAAAATGATTATGTGAAGAATATAGGGTTTTTCAAATGACAAGAAAAAGGGCATACTATCATGAAATGTTTAGAATAACCTTCAAGTCAGTTTTATGAAAAAAAAAATTAAGAGACATGAACATGATAGGTCACTACAACTGCAAAAAATTTGGACACTATGCTAAAACATGTCATGAGTTTAAGGATGCAAATTATGATAGGAATGATAGCCCACACCAAGCCAGAGGAAAATTCAATTTCATGTGTTATAATTTTCATAACTTTGGGCATTTTGTAAATAAATTATATTATCATAAGTAATCTAAGTACAAAATATTATACTATACCTTCAGAGGGAAATATATGAAGGCATCTAATATGAATATCAATCTTAGAAATGAGACTAAGTCAGTCATGGTTAAAACAACTCCTGAAAAGAAGAAAACTAAATGGATATACAAGGTCAAGGAAGAAAACCCAAGAGTTGAGGAAGAAAATAAGGACAAGAAAATTGTTTGGGCAGATGATGCAATCTCAAGAAAGACACCAAGATTTGATGATCAAGCCAAGAAGAGTGAAATCAAGCCAAGGAACAGTCATGAAGAACACTCACTCATAGTTAGGAGAAGACAAGGAAATGGAACACACCATACATGTTTTATAAGTAGTGAAGTATTTGGAAATGAAAGTAAAACATCTAGTAGTACATAAAAAATATAGAAAAGGCTTCACAGGAGAGAGGAAGAAAGAGTGATTCATCAAGAATATTTGATGACTTCTTATTATTTTGAGAAAGTATGTCAAGAGTAGAGTGCCGTCTCTAGGATTTTAGAAGGAATACTCTTTTAGAAGAAGAATTTGTTTTTTTAAAGAAAATTCAACATCATCAAGTATTGATAAGAGATCTTATTTTTACAAATTCATCTGGAGTCAAAAGGTATAGTTCTAATCTTTTTTTCTCATTAGTTTTTTGTCATATAGGTGTCTACATGAAGCATTTGAAACATGTATAGGTATATTCATATTGAATTCATATGGTATGATATTTATATCCTTCAAAAGTCTAGCTAAGGGAAGTAGATTATGAGTTTTCATCTCATTATCTAAGAAAAGTGTATTAGCATTCAAGGATTTTGTAATTCTATCAATGTTTCTTATCTTTTCTAGTCATGTGTCATGTTTTCTACAACCTGAAAATATGAATCTTGACCAGTCATGAATGATTAAGAGTTTAGGTGTTATGTGATGTGTGTATCCATTCTTTTCAACATGTTCTCATGTCTTGATTCATTTAAGAATAATTCAACATTAGTCAAGGTATGATATCAATCTCACCAAGTTGTCCAACTACATCTAGAATTTTTTTTAAAAGGTCATTCTCTTTTGCATGTGTCAAAGAAAATTAATTTGTGTCAAGTGGAATAAGGTTGTTAATAATTAAAGGAAATAAAATTTATTCATCCATTACAGTCATCTGAAGGATGGTAAAATATTCATAAGCTAAGCATATGTAGAGTGGTATGAGTGAATCTTTTAAAGTTGTGCCTCAATGTATAGGAGTTGTTTTGATCAAGGAGAAAGCTCAGATTTTGAAGGATGTCTTGTTCCAAACTATTTTTAGCAGCTAGACAAGTTTGAAACCTAAAGCAGACAATTATGCTTTGATTACAAATGAGTCTTAAAAATTTCAAAGGAACATGATAGTATATTGTTATCTAATTTTTGACAAGAATAAAAGTGATTTAGGTTGTATGAAGTGTTGGTTTTGAGTTTCATTAATAATCTTACAAAGATATGAAAGTAGTTGAGAAGTCATTATTTTTAGATAAGGCTTAGGTGTGTGGAACATGTGTATACTGATACAAATGGGTAACTAAAGCTCATTAGATGTGTATGAATGGAAGGTAAGAAAGAAAATTGGACAAGAAAGTGTTAAGACAATAGAGATCATCAGCGTGGGAAAAAGAGTAGGTGTAAGAATGTAATTAGTTTTCATTCTTGGTGTAGACATATCTTTCATTGTCTAACCAAACCTCAAAAGGATTAAGTTCACAATCAAGTCAAATTTAAATTCAATATCAGAAGATATATTTTTTTACTAAAATAAAGGAGTGATGAATGTATTCATAGTTTGTAATGTATATAAAGTCGATGACAAATACGTCAAGAAAATTTATTGTGGATTGAGTATGAGTAGGATCTTTTTTAGGTGGTGAAATGGTTTACCCAATTAAAGAATCTTCATAAGTCACTCAAATAACATAATAATTCTTGGATTAATTTTGAGGAGAAAACATTGAAGGAGCATGGATAATGGAAGATGGGTCTGAAAATATGCATTAGGCATGAAATAGAGAAAGTTGATTCATTCTTATGAATGGAAGGAAAATGAAAGTGGTATAATGATTTTCATAAGGGGAGATAGTTGATTGAGTCTAGGAAAAGAGTGAAAAGGAAATATGTAAAAGTCGGAGACTTTAAGTGAGATGGAGAGTATAGGTTCAAGGGGATCATTGGGGATTATTGGTGGAGACACTAATGCATCTATTCAAGTCAAAGGTGGAAAAATAGTGATGCCAATCCAAGGGGGTATTATTGAGGTAAGCTTATGTTTTATAGGTGATTATCCTATTATTGTTTGTCCTTGTGAATGCATGATTATTTTTCATAGATGTTAAAGGGGGAGAGCGTGTTATCGAAACTAGGAAGGGAGATATGATCTACTGGTGTGTATTTTCCATTAAAGGTTTTTTATTATGTTGACATCAATGAAAAGGGGAGATTGTTGAACCCGGTCATTGGATTTTTCCTTTATTTGAAGTGTTGAGTTTAAATGAGTTATTATGAATTCTTAATAGGTTTCTGATATGTTTAAATTTCTCAGATCTTAATGAAGAATTATATATGCCATAGTAGTGACATGTTTGGACTTCATGCATATTATTTTTAGCTAGTTCATCTTAGCATTTTTAGAGCCTATTTGATCAAGCATGAGGAATTAATGGTATAGTCATAGAACACGGTTTAATTAACGGTTGAAAGAGACATTGGTTTTATTCCATTTATACATACCAAGTTGGATTTGATAGATCACTTAGTAGGTTCATGTGATGAATCTTGAAGCCCAAATACATTTCCTACACAATGGTATCGATGGGTTGTGAAAAAACAGAGTTCAATGGTAATCCGAATAATCTTATCCTTTAAATATCTCTCGGATCCCTAAATAGAGTTTTCATGATCTATTTAAAGGTCATGTTCTTATAGTGTTATCAAATTTAATCCTTAGTTAAACAAAATCTTCAACTACCGAGGTTGTTTTGTGCTTCGAGAGAAATTGTACCCAGAAGTCATGATGTCAATCCTTCTTGTCAAGCTTGTGTTAGTGAATGGTGTGAAATAGAAGCATGACAAAAATTTCCCCTTCAATAATATTGTTGAGGTGATGTAGTGATCCATATGTGACTACCAAGAAAAAATGGGAGAATAAGTTATGTATGCTTGATGCCGGTCGAATGCGAGACTAAATTCCATTATGCAAGATGGGAACATTAGGTGAAGGTAATTAGACATTATTTATGATTATGTTCAAGTTCTCAAATGAGGTCTAGAATGTGATAATTACCTTACAACATTAATCTAGATGCTTGAATAGATCTTAGGTACATACATATAGATCAACCAGTTTTCCTCAATCATCTTGTATGCATATGTGCATTGTTCCTTTGGTTTTAGGGAGAAAATGGGACAAATTCAAATCCTATATTTGATTGTAGAAGATGAAGACTACTTCTAAAAAGTCACAGCAAGTGAAATATTTTATTTTCATCTTAATTTGAGAAAGAAATTATCTTTTTGTCTCTTGGGTGCATAGTATGCACAAAACCTTGAAATAAGGGTTTTGGAAGTCAAATCCTTGAAACTACAATAACATCCATTGAAAAATATTAAAATTATTAGAAAAATTCTGTATGGTGATTATGGCAGGATTCCTCAAGGATTATATTGTTTCATCCATGCATCAATTATAATTTCTTGATAGTTTGTTCAAAGTAAACCCTACTTTCTCTCGTATGGTGCTGACACAAACAATAAATGCAACTTCCTCTATAAAATTAGTCTAGAACTTCATGTAACTCATGCAAAAATAAATAAGTGAATTGTTCAATCCTAATATGTGGGTATTTTTCTTGAAATTCATGACAGTGGAAGAATTAAACACAAAGTTTTTGGATTATGTCCTAGTTTATTGTCATGATACAAAATTGCTTAAACAAAGCTCAAGAATAGTGGTGTTTTCTTGAGTTACGTATTAGAGAAGAATTGTATAGTTTTTAGTGTTGAAAATTCTTCTCAATAACCAATGTCATGTAGGATTAGCACTAAACAAGTAATAAGACTCTTGTTTAGTGTTTTTGAGAAGTTTAAAGGTTTGAGAACATGAGAAATAACCTCATTTTTAGCTGGTTAACCCTTAGGAGAATCCAAAATGTCTAAAATTTGTTATAAATATCTTCCTCTCCTTCTAAGCTTAGGAATCTATTATACAAGAATTTTAAAAGTCATAAAAGGGAAAGGTCATGAATCTATTATACAAGAAGTATAAATATGGAAATATTTGATATGATGAGTTATTTGTAAAGGTAAGGGTCTAGTGATTGAGTTTTGAAGATGAAATTTAAATAATCTTAAAAAATTTCATCTGAAGAAGATAAGCTCAAGCTAATGTGAATGAGAATTTAAAGAGACTATGTTTTTTAGTAACAAAAATCTTGATTATCCTTAGAAACAAGATTTAAGAAAATGACATGGTACTTCAAAGTGATAAGATATAGTGAGTTTCAAAGAAGAAATGTGTGTGCAATAGTTCATATGAAAGTCATATATGAATTACATATGTGAAAGATATCGTGTGAAGAAGATATGATGTATGACGTGGAAGTGAAATTGATTAGTGCAATAGGTGAATGTAATATGTTTTATAGGAATATGTATACATGCAAAAGGATCATGTTGTGAGTAAATTGAAATGTGCTACAAGAAGAATATTTCAATGAAACAAAATAGAGATAGAGGTAGGTTGTGTTGAATATAGGTGATGTTGATGAAAGTGTGTGTCATTACATAATGCGGTGAAGCAAATGTAGAGAAAAGAGTGAGATCCTAAGATGAAATGTAGGGGAAGAAGTAAAAGTAATAGTCAAATATGAAATACAAAGATATAAATGGAAGAGATAGTGTGTGATGAGTGGAATGGGGTATAGTGCAAACTAAACTAGTGATATAGATGCAAATTTTTATGATTGAGATAGGTCTTGAAGTCTTTGATAATTAGATCAAAAATTGTGAAGCATACATAACTATTTTAGGTACTGAATTATGAGGAATAAACAAAGCATTGAGATTTTAGGCCAAGAAGAAAGAGTGAGTGTTTAAGAATACCAGAGTTTAGGTGAAAGGTGAATATAGGCTTGATACATTGATGAAATTGTAGGTGAGATAAAAAGGTTAGTTTATAAATTTAGAGTCAAAATCAAGGTGCATGCAATAGATTTAAATACAAAGGGAATTAGGAGAAAAAAATAGGGGAAGCGATTAAATTTAGAGTTCATCATCAGTTATGAGAGACAACCAAAAAATTGTGACCAATAATCAAGAACAAGTCTATGTTGCAGCTTAACATATAGGGGGTTGCAACCTACTTGTAAGTAGTAGCTTACAAAATATCAGTTCTAGTTGATTGAAATATAGGGAGTTGTTGCTTCCTTGTAAGTTGTATCTTGCAAAAGTTCAATACTTTATGAATCAATTAATTTTGGGGCTGCAGCCTCAAAATTTAAGTTGTATCTAGCTTGAAACCATTGTAACTCATAGGAAATTTTTTCCAAAGCTATTTCTCTTGCTTCAAAGTGGGTTTTTCCCGGTTTGGATTTCCCACATTAATATTGGTGTTTCTATTCCCATTCCCAGCTGAAATGATGAAAAATGGTTATTTTTGTAATGGAATTGGACATTTGGAAGCATTACATTCCTCCATCTTCCATATTTCATGAGAATCCATTAATATACAAGTGATGCTCATCCAAAAGAAAATATCTCGTAGTTTTCTTGTAGGAAAAGGCATCTCCAAAATCATCAACCATCATGAGGCAAAGAGGTTACCTATTCAAATTGGTTAAAAGGTTTTAGTAAGGTTTAATGGGTCAAGAACTTCCTCTAACATCTTTTATTTCCCTATCCTCTCATCCTTTCTATAAATGTAACATGTTTCTTCATTTAAACAATCATCTCTTGCTTTGTAATTTTATTATGGAAATATTTTAATAGATCCAAGGAATTACATACCCATGGAATGTGTTCTGTGATGTATCATACCCTCTGAATTCATTTTTGCATATTTACAAAAATAATATAATTTCAAATGTGGCTTGAATATACCATTTTATTTGCATTATTATCTTATGTTATTTCATTTTTTATTATGTATCCATTATGTTTTGTAAAGTTTCATGTCTTTTGTGTCAATTTAAATAGGGTTCTGAGATGATTTAGGTGTAAAGTGGAAAGCATACACCCTCTAACCTTACATTAGATCTATTTTATTCTTTGAGAATTTAAGAAAGAGTGATCACCATATCTTTTTGTTCTATCACGACCCTTTTTAGCTTAGGATTTTAGTTTATACAATATTTCTAACTATGGAACCTGTGAATGATAGGTTTAGGCTTAGATAGTTGTGTTTCTAGTTGTAGAAATAGTGTTAGCAATAGGTCAGTTAGGTTTAGGAACCAACCTTCTCTAGCGGTTGATCTTAACTTACAAGTTCCACATTGTTGAGATCGTGTAATGTTTTCCACAATTATTGATCTACCATGATCAAATCATTACATGCAATTTTGAGCAAAAATAGTTTTGGCATGCCCAAAGTGGGACTGGAATAATTAAATTTATATCATTTCACTTGGATTGGTGTGTGTCTTGGTGATAACCATCCTTTGGAGGCTTCACATTAGCACATCGATGAATTTAAAAAAATTATCTACTAGTTTCATTAGTAAATTATCATTTTTATGAGAAGAATACAAATAAGCCAAAACACATAAATAGGTGAGTATTTTGAATACGTAAAAGTTTCACCAAGGAAAAGAGTAAGGCCAATTGAAATGTCCTTCTTCCCATCACCTAGATTTTTTTCATCTACCCTTTCTGCTAGGTATTTGTAGTCTTATATTTACCCACAACAACCCGGGGCATGTTGGCACATAACTCAGCCCAGAGCTGAGCTCTAACACAAAGCATGCAAGGGTACCAAGTCCCTCTTTATGGTAGTTTATTCAGAATTTTACATGATCATACAAATATTCCAGATTCATAATAGAAAATCAATTATATTGCATGACATCAACTATATCTATATCTTAACCATATGCAAGATTAACTTTACCATGTAAAAAGCATTAGCAGATGTGTCTACAACTAATATACAACCAAAAAGATCAATTATATTAAATACTTGAAAAACACAGAAGCTATTTTCACACATAAGTGTTACCATGAGTCATGCACGCACACCAACAACATTACTCTATTACAAAAGTGAAGTCTCTAAACTATGTAGATTCTACATATATAGGGGTGGGGAATTACTCTTCACCACCTATGAATGATCAAAAATAGGATACATGCTAAGAATATCCATGTGCCACTACAAGCTAAGTAAAAAAACATGCAATATTTCCTAATAATAGATCTACTATAGTTAACTCTTAGCTCTGATCCTATGATTATCTCAGAACTCATGCATGCCACTTGGTCTTCCCCTTATCTAAAAATAGACCTTGCTTTAAGCTGTAAGTCTCCATAATTTAATTTTATCTTCAAAACTTTCTTTCTGGTACTCCAAATCAATATTTAGATTTGCATTCCAAAGTTGGCTATTGTCTCCTTTGCATGGAATCCTTACTTGTCTATCTTCAACATGCAAACTCTATTCTCCTCACATGCATGTACTCATGCACCTTTCTCCCATGTGCTAACCTTTTCTTAATACTTATACATTTTCCATTCTCAATATTACCCCACACTTGTTTCATTTCCACCCCGACAATGGGTAATCTGATGTATCTCTCCATGAATAAAGAATAAAGAATTTTGCAGGCATAAAGAATAAAATAATTTCTATTGTTTTCCAAAGAATAAAAGGATTCTATTACTATTGAATTATCATGGGAAAATCCTTATTCAATGATTCCTCCATGGAATTCCATCCATCTACTTCACTCTACACTTGTTTAAACAAATCCCCAATCATGGCACCAAATTTCTCGAATATTAACTCTTCCCCCTTGGACTTGAATGTTTGAACCATAGTTTCCAACTACTTACCAAGGTGCTGCCGCTGCACCTATCTTGTGCGTAACTTGGGAATATAATTATTTCAGCTTATTCTTAATAGTGACCCTCATAATTTCAATGGCCTTGGTATTTTTCTCCACTTCTTCCAAAGATCTTATCACATTCTTCCCGATTTCCCATGTTCTTGGTTTAAAACTCCTTTAGTCCTACTTCATGTGTGGCCACTATAAATATTTCCACATGATCCTAGTCTTTGCAATTATCATAAAAACCTCCGCCATATGAGATGTGGTATTCACTAATGTAATAAGGTCAACATATTGGGTTATGATGACCTAAATTTTTATTTCTTTTTTACTTATTTCGTGCCATAACTAACTTCAAAGAGACTCCAATGTAAGTGGTTACTTCTATAATGTTATCATGTGTGTTAAATCCTCCAAATAATAGAAAGTGAAGGCATATATCTACGAAGGGGGCAGATCTAGGCATGCTAATATGATAGAGTATTCTATCATCTCTACCTTTTGTATGTCTCATATAACTTTCCCTTCTCTTCCCACAACTCAACCATTAACTGTACAATAGTTTGTTCCTTCCCCTTAATTTCCTTGTCTCTCTCATTGATTCATTTATTTATTCTTTTCTTCTAACTCCTTTTCCAACAATTTGATCCTATTATTTCTCCCAAATAATATGGCCTCTATTTATACCGATACTTTATTCAAAGTGCATTAGATGCATGTTCATCAGCCAATTGTTGTGAATCCACTATTAGATTTATTTCATTGGAGCTTGGTGAAGTGTGTGTATCTAGTAATGCTCATGTATTAACCTAGAATTTAGGTTCATCGATATGGGACTAAAATGTATAGGATGGCATCTTACTTATGCATGTGTACGCACTTTCCCTATTAAATTATGACCAACAAAAAAGTTGGTCCATCGATATTGTACTCTAGTAGTGAGTGCGTAATACCTTGTTGGTATCTACATTGTCAGACATAGAAGGTGTCTGGTGGATGGAAATGCATATGCCACCTATGTGTGCACCCTTTAGGAAACCTACTAAAAAAAATTGTCTCATCCTAGACTCCCACTTTTCTCTTTTCCTTCTTCTTCTTCTTCAATGGTGTACTCCACCTCTTATTCGACCAAGGTTTGTATAATACCTACAACTTGTTTCTCCATAGTGGTATCTATACCTATAACTTATTATTCATCCACTTCTACTTCTCTAACCTCCTCCAAATGTACAATCCATTCCTTATCAGACTCGTGTATAGTATAAATGGGGGGGTTATGTTATCCAAAATAAGCTGCTTGCTTATTTTTTGGCTAACTCCCCTTCATCCCTTTCTTCCTTGTGCCTCAGTCAAAATTTTTTATCTTTCAGGAACTCAAAATGTTCTGGAAATGTTTTCATTGGATAGAGCATCTTTTCAACTTTCCATAATGGTAAAGTTTTCCTTATAAATCCTTGTATTTTTCAAGTTATGGCTCAGCAGAGTTTGGGAGGGAAATTTTCCCAAGGGAGGTCCATGGGCCAATTAGAAGGTGACATGTCATTGGCTGAATGGTGGAGGGCAGAGGCAACTTAGAAATTTTTCCAAGCATTGGCGGGGCACACAAAGGAATTTTTTTGGCCCGAAGGCCCGCCAGCCAATAGGAAGAGGCCACGTGCCCTCGGAGCTGTCAGAGGTCAGAGAGCAGGAGGCAGTTGGAAAAATTTCAAAAGGTTGGCACAAAAGGAACATCTCAACCCGAAGGCCTGCTAACAAATCATAGCCTTCCATGTGTCCTCGAGGTGTCAAAAGGGGGAGGGGCAGAGGGAAATTTACCCTTTCACCAAAAGATGGAAAATATTGAAAGGAAAACCCAACCGCGATGGCCTACACCAATCAGTAGTTGTCATGTGTCCATGTGGCTAGTGAAAACCTTAAGGCAGGCCCGCAGAAGAGAAAGAGCTAGTTCAGGCCCACGCTAATCAGAACATGCCACATGTCCCATTCGGGGAAGTGGTCAGCCGCGATGGAAAATTTGGAAGTGGAGGCCAGCCAATGAATCACAACATGACATGTGGCATCGGAGCATCGGGGTGGCTAAAATTTTTGGGGAAATTTTCCCAAAGTCAAAAAGAGGGAAAATTTCAAATTTTCGGCCTACCAGTTTAATTTTGCCCTAAATTTTCAAAAGGGCATAAATTTTGATCCATAGCTCAGATTTTCACGTTCTTTATGTCATTGGAAAGCTAGTGAAATTCTCTACACGATAGAGGGATAAATTTTGTGTTTTGGTGGGGTTTAGAGAGAGAAAATCAGAAAACACCTCTAGCGGGGAAGGAAAACAGAGATAACATTTCAATCACTATTTTTAATGAAGTATGGCCCACATTCTCTCCCAGAATGGTCAAAAACATTAGGGAATGAATTCTTGAGGGTGCCCATGCCGTTTTAATGTAGTTTGGTTAGTGGTTGAAGCATCCTTTCATGTTTTCCTGTGTTTCTCCTTCCTGAGCTTGAACTTTCACCATTAAAAGCTAGATTTGGTTCATTTTGTAAGGGTTGGACATTTTTATGTTTTGTAGACTCCCTCTTTCACCTTGGAAAGTGATTTTGTGGAATACCAGACCTCTTCCAGAACTGCAACATGCTTTTTTCCTCTCTACTATTGTAATGCATGTATTTTTGATATTGGAAATGACAATGCAAGCTCTGTGAATGAGTTTCACTCCTCTTCTTGTGTTGTTGCTTCATCTCTAATCTTTCATTACATTTTATCAGTCTGTGCATGTTATTTTGTTGCATTGCTGTGATTTGTGTCAATTTGCAGAAGTAAATGTTCACCACTCCTTTGGTGTATCACCTTGTTAGTCTTAGTTTTATTTCTTTTGCATCTTTCATCTCTGTCCCCTTGTAAATTGGAGTAGGATTTATAGTTTAAACCTCTGCAATTTACAAGCATACATCTAATCAGAAAAGTTAAGGAACCAACCTCTAACCTAGAGATTCTTTTCCCATTTTTATGAGTCGACACTTGGGGAAAATATTGAATGTTGTGCATTCACACTAGATGAATTTTCCTTAGAAAAGTAGATCCATAACTCATTTGGGGGTGCTGTGAACCCGCCCTAATGAGTTCTTCTCAGGATCGTGCTCTTCTTCCTCTCCTTTTGACTCTACATGATTCAAGATTTTCATTTCCTCATATTCAGAACTTTGGTCCACCCTTTCTCTCTTCTGTACTAGTGACTTTTCTTTCACTAGATCCTTCTTCCTTCTCGTATAAGTACTTACACTTGTACCTATTTCCTTTATCCCTGTATCATAGCCCTCATGTGTGCTCTGCGCTCTTATCATTGAAGGAGTTTCTTCTCTATTTTGCTTCTTGGTTTCTACATTATTTCTTCCTATAAGGTCCTCAGGAATACTTACGTCATCCTCTATATATGATCCTTAGTCAAACTTTGGTCGTAGATACACATACAAGCTTGTAGTATTTTCTTCGAAATAGGTATAGTAAAAGGTTTGATCATACTTATGTCATAGGAGACATACATTTCCATATATGTGTGCTTATATAGATAGAAAAATGTTCTCGCATAGCTCATGAAGCTCCTGATGCATAGTACTTAGATCAAAATTTAACTTCTTCACCTCTTTTAATATGTTCATCACTCTTTGGAAGTACTTCTCTATAAAGGAAAATGGCAACTTGCACCATGGTCTTTTGTTTCCATCAACCGAGTAAATGTACCATTACAGAATTATTAGTACACTACGAATTAAGCCTCATCTTTCACCAAGGATTGCAATTACTATGAGATCCTCCTTTCTATGCAAAATTCATTGTCCATCCATTTTTACCATTTATCCAAGCACACCTTATACGTAGGTGTCATAGTATCACAAGTATATGCTACAAACCTTTTATCAGGGGAGGGGTCTTCTTTAGGATACTCCCATATGTTACTGTTCTACCCATCGAGCACTCCAATCTTAGAGAAAATAATCAAGAGAAAGATAGTACCATACATTATCTTTTGTCCATCCTATGTGAAATCAATAATATCTTGTGAAATGATGATCGAGATGTTGTAGATGGTCCCTTCTAATATCTTTCTGCATAGATTCAACCATATTTTATTAACTTAGCTCCACCTTTCATGTCCACTCAATTTTGTAAGTAGGCACGTAGCCATCTTCATCATTGGGTTATTGATCTTTAAATATCAAAGACATGCCCACCTTTCTTGTACTCATACTCCTTAGTTGTTTCCTTGATAGCCTCATTATCGCCGGAGTCATCATCAATTAACTCCCCAGTGGAGATGAGTCCAATGAAATTTGAGATTAAGCTGTGGAGTTATTCGCATTATTCTTTTAGCAAATTAAAAATAATCTCTTTTTTCGCTATGTAGGATCGGGACTTGTCTCTCCTCCTACCACTATTATTCTTTCTACAACCAATTTCCAGTCTGCAAGTAAGGGATTTCTACCTTGTCATTTATTTGAGTATTTCAGTTGTTAATCATTTATCTTCTTTCTTTACCTTCTACCCTTCCCTGGATCTCTTCTATCTAACCTCTACCCAACCACTTTCCCATTTGACCTTTGTGCCCATCCCAAATTCCTATTTCTTCATCTCCAAGTCTTTAATAAAATCACAACACCTTACCTAAGCCTCTCTAACTCTTTGTGAAATCATAGAGAGCTCGAAACCACCACATTTCAATATTTACACCATATTTACCATAGCAACATTTGTCATCCAACTGGTGTTGGCTATTACCAGGTACCAACATTGGTCACCTAATCGATACCGGTCTCTGTGACTATTAATTTATCTCAGACCAATTAGATCCTAATGTACCAAAAACCTTTCCAAACCTCACCCTATCTCACCTAGATCTTCCTAAACACATCTGCCACACCTGTTATCCTTAACAACACCATACCTACTCTATATTTAGTTGTATATTCAATATTTATCTTAAATCTAGTCTATTGTTAGCATATGAGATACCTAAATCATATTTTTATAATATGACCTTTCTTTTACTTTCATTTCTTTACATTATGTTGTTTTTAAAAAGTGGATTGAAAACCTTTCTCGGAAGTATCACACTTCCCAGATCTAGCATATGCTAGGTAGTCTACTTTCATATACTATTTTACTCTCTTTGGTGGTATTTTTGTGATTCACAAGTATTCCTCCTCACCTCACCTTTACCTCATCTATTTTATATGCAACATTGTGGTGAATGAAAACTGTTGGAAGTAATTCTATAAGTGTTGTGATAATGTAAAAAGAGGGTTTCTATTTTATTACTACAATCGGGACATGAGGAAGCTCATCAACTAGGACACAAACCAAAGCAGGGGGCATGAGAGGCTCTAGAAGTTCAGGTTAGCAACCACCTAGAGGAAATACTGGTGGAGGATAAAATTTTGGTCCTAATCCAGGCAAGGCCCACCACCACAACAACTAGCATTGAACAATCCTCATCGACACCACCTTAAGTATATTTTGAGATGTTACTTTACTTACCAGAGTATAGAGGTGTGGAAGATGCAACAAATCACATGCAAAAGTGTTAACTATTATGGCATGTTAAATGAATTATAGCTCAAGATAGAAATGTGAGTCAATTTTTCACCATGGTTCAAGGGTGTGTGCATAGTTGGTATAGAAAGTATGCTTTGTATGAGACTGTGGAGGATTATGATGATTTGTGCACTACATTTGTGGTTGAGTTCCACATTCCATAGTTTGATTAGTAAATCATCAACGTGCTCAAGGATATCAAATAGGATTTATTTGAGAGTGTGCAGGAGTACGATGCTCATTTTAAGACTCTTGTAATTACCCTAATGTGAGGATATCTATACTTTCTTCCTTGAATGAGGTATGTAATCGTTGATATGTGATTTATATCTAGAGTTGTTGTGCCCTAAATAACTGGTAGATCATGATTGTTAGAATGATATAAATTAGGATTTGACTCTAATCATTCTTATGGCAACATTGTACTTATGTTGATTTATCATCAAGTACTCACTTGACTAGTTTTTGAAATAAACCCAATGATTTCAGCTTGTGGAAAGTGATATCATATTCTTGGGACAGTAGAATAACATGTAACTTGTTTAAATGTCTAAGTTTTTATATGGATTATGTTCCTTATAAAATGGTATCTATATTTGAAGAAGAGCATTATCTTGGATCATTTACAATGATCCAAGGCATGCCAATGATCAATACGTTGTTACAATTTTTTTTTAATAATTAAAAAATTGACTACATTATGCTTCTTATATGCCATCATGTTCAGGCTTAAATGAATATAAGGTTGCAAGATATGTTTCGTAATATCTTATGAATACATCCATACTACTACTTAATCTTACTTGATTCAATAATTTCAAAGGATGATGTTTTGGCTATAAGATTAAGAAGTAAGGCATGATAAATCCTATTTGAAGGTGAAGTTATGTTGATGGACCTAGTTATGTTCTATCTACATTCAAGTAATGTAACCTAAGCTAAGGTTGACATCTTATATTAAAATATCTAAGACCTAACTAAGATCCTATACCTACCCTAATGTAGAGCCAAGTTCCTAAGGGTGACATTAATTCATTTGTGTTTTGATGTGTACTAGATTTTGGGCATAAATGAGTGCTTGAAAGTAGTTGACAGTTGTTTCTCATCTCTATTATAGCTTTCAACCTTATTATATATTCAATCCTTGATATTTTTAGGTCATTATTGACAAAAAAGCTGGTAAGATGAATTTGGATTCCTTGTGACTTTAATCTTGGTCTTGGACCAACTATATAATCTTTAACTTAACCAAATTATAGGATGGATATATTTGTATGGGCCTTAGCTTAGAATCCAAATACATAATGATTATTTGATAATTGAGGTTTGAAAGTAGTATTGCAAAGGTCAATCTCATGCACACAATTGGAATGGTCAAAATATTGTTATTATCATGTTTTACAAATTAGGGACATGCAAAGTCTATATCTCCGAGACTTTGTTTGAAAACTATATGGAACTCCAACTAAGCCTAGATAATGAAGAAAATGGAATGCAGTGTTAACATAAGTTCGTGGAGCTAATTTAAGGACATGTTCTGGTTAAAGTGCATTATGTTAAATTATTCAACCACTAATTATGGTGGGATTGGAGGAGGTGGTGGTGACTAGACTCCCAAAACCATTAAGGAACATTAATAGGCTTTAATGCACTGACTTACTTTTGGGGAGTCTCAAAGCTTCATGGAGAAGCTACTGGATGGTTTGCATGTAGACATTTTGTTTGATTTTTCATTCTGAGATATATCCTTCATCGAATTCACTCCTGAGGAAACTGTGCATGCAACACTATGAATGGTGCAATGCCAAATTAATTGGTTGTATAAATACTTGTTCCACTTAATGATAACATAATTTCTGGAGGTTTTGCTTAATGGTGAGATCAAATTTTCAAGCAAGGATTACAAAGTGAACTTTGGTAGCTAGGGAAAAATAAATCAAATTCATTTCCACTTTTAGGCATGATAGACCCTAAAATTTTTGAACAATATGCTCTATTTAATGGATTCGTAAAAATAACTTTACTCTTTCAATGAAGTTGTTCTCTAATTCTATGTTTTTGTTTTTGGAATTATATTTGGTTATCTAAGTTACAAATTCATTTATAGTTTTGAAAATGATTTTATTGTGAAAATAAATGGTTTCTAGTAAGTAACCTTGATAGTGATTCATGGATTCTAACACCATAACATAGAGTTTTTTCTGTAAACTTAAATGACTAAGAATGAGTTGTGTTTTGAATCTTCTCAAAATAATGAAACTGGATTTGATGATACTCTTCCGTGCAGGGAACTTTTAGTCAAACTTGTATATAAATATAAACATATACATATCTAGAATGGTTTTTTTGGAATTAAGTTCGTGCTAGATTATATCTTTTAGATAACCGTTTACAAGCTTCTATGTCAATGAACAACCTTGTAAGCAACTTATCCATTTATACAAGAGAATATCTTACCGATTCGTTGATATTGATTGCAAATGGACTTGTATCATCAGGTTATAGTTGGGTTAATATTTTTTTATGATAATGGGTATTCATGTTTTCCTATTGATTACTTGACCTTATAAAGGTTTACCTAATTTTAAAATATGACTGTATATTCAAAGGCCTAGGCTTGTAATACTCAGGTATTGAGTTGTTATTTAGCTAGATGATTGATTTTTGATTCTCTGGTTGTTGATTATATTTAAGTTCTGAGTGGCTTAATTTGAGAAACACATGGATTTTGGGATTCTAGAATAGGGAGTTGGGATTTTAGTATGTTCTCAAAGCTATTTAAGAGCTTTAAGATCACTCTTTTTGAATTTTTATAATATCTTTCCCTATCCTTAATTCGTTATCAAACCTATATTGGTTCTTAATCATTTCTAAACGATTGCAGGGTAGTTGAATTAAAATTTGAAATTGTTTGACTTAACCCACCCAAAATGTTACTAAAGTTTTTAATTTTTTATTGTGTCTGACATTCATTTGGTATGACTTATACCTAGTAGGATACCTCTTTAGTTTAGATATTTATGTGTTTAACTAATCAAGTCTATAGAAAATCTTGGTCGAAGAGCTAATGGTATTCTATTGGGTAAACTCGTTCTCAGTTGAGAGCTTTGGTAGGTAGTTATTAATGACTGTACAGCATACAATGTTAAGTCCTTAAGGATACTTTATTGGCTATTTTATGAAGACTAGTTTGTTAATCTAGTCCTATGGGATTATTTTGATAAGATAATGAAATGTCTTGATCTATGAGTTTTTCGGTCACATGGTTGATTGGTCTGCAACCACTGTGTTTCTCTAGTTCCTTCTTAGGAGTGTGATTCTGACATTAATCTCTTATTAGTCTAGTGAATATATTAGTGTGGGATGGAGTAATTAATGTGATTATTGTTAGTGTGAGAGTGGTTTAAAATTTCAGTTGTGTACAAGCAGTGGCTTAATAAGTTGAGTGCGAAATGAATGTTCATTTCTGATAAACTCTTGGATGGATGATATGGTACAAAATTTAGTCTCATTTCATCTATATGTACCTAGTTTCTAATTTTTATTGGAATATGATCTTCCAACTCCTTACGCTTATAGTTCAGTTGAACCGACCCTTACCCGGTGGTTGTTCTACTCTACAAGAGCTTAGGTACTAGGAAATTTGTGTGCAAAGAAAGTAGGTGGAATTACTTGTCTGATATATTGAATTATAATGTTGTATGAGTGGCTTGTTATAGCTTGAGTAGAATAGAAAAGGGTTGAAAGAAAAGTTGTACAAACTTAATGAAAGAGATTGAAGATTATAGTCATATAAGTATAGGCTTATATGACTGCAATCTTATAAAACTTGTACTTATTATTATCATTAAGTTATTAACTTTATTTTTTTGCTCAATAGAGATATAAAACTTATTTGATGGATTTGTAAGGCTTGGTAAATTATGATGTAGCATTACAGTTGTATAAGTATGGGCTTATATGACTGCAATCATATTATTCTTGCTCTTTTAATTTTATGATTGATTGGAATCAATTTCATTGTTCAGATCACCTTTGTGGGATTTAAATTATTTTTGATTTCAATTACTTGAAAGGATGATATATGTTAACTTTTCCTCCTTTGATGGTTTCATTTATGAAATTCTAGTGGCATGATAAAAAGAGTTATGTTCCTTCCTTAGACCTTAGAATAATTTCATTGAAGAGTTATGTTCCTTTTATGAAATTATTAAGTAGAGCATTCTGTTCTGAATAGTTAGCATTTATCATGCTCAGTTCATGTGAACTAACTCATGCTAACAATTTTGCAGATGAAATTATTAAAGAAGGAAGACGTATATAGTTTCATTTATTCTTTTGATTAAAGAAAGTTAAATGAGATATCTAATTATGGAATTCCTAATTGAATTTCTTATTTTTGGAAATGAGAAAGGCCCTTTGCCATTAAACGCAATTGTTTTGTAAGGAAATATTTTGATCAATCTAATAAACATGAGTTGATACCTATTCTGGAAAGTAATAAAGTTGATTCTTGTTACATTATCTTGTCTGGAAATGATTTTTTGTAAAAATATGAATTTAGTAGTTCAGTAAATGATAAAGAAGGGTAGTTTAGTGGGTAACTATTCTTGTATCATACATAAGCATAAGACTTATTAAGTGCTAAATGACTTATATGTTTGGAATCTATTATAGAATGTAATTATGTCTAAATGGGTGGAAATAATAATGAATTTAAGAGTTAGCTAATATAACACTATAAATTGCCTTTATGAATAAGTAATATCAATTGTTTATCTAAGTAACTTATGAATTATAATGAAGATATGAAAGGTAAATACTTACATGATATCAATGATATTAAATTGATACGCTAGGTTAAATTATGAGACTATGTACACATGAAATGATAATAAGTCTCTTACAATAGATATAATGTAATGAATCCTTAAGAACTTATGAATAAACTTTATGTCCTTAAAAGGAAAGGAAGGAAGCAAACCTTAAAGATTGAATAAGTAATTAAGTGATGAAACTTAATGAAATATTTACAAAATAATTTCTTATGGTAGATATCAATGAATGATCTAATATAAGCATGTGCAATTGAATATTTTCAATTAAGCTTAAAATAAAGAAGGATTGTGTGCTTAATGAGAAATGTTGATCGAGATTAATAGTTTATGAAACGTGATAAAGGTATGATACAAACCTATACTTATAACTATGTGAATTTGCACACTCTCTATTAATATGAAATATAGAGGCACAATATTAATGTTGTCCTGTAGAAATGTAACTAAACTAGTGACAGTGGTACATAGATATAATAATAAGAAGCATAGGCTTAATTGATTAATTTTAATTCATTTTTAAATTTGTAATTCTGAACTTAAATATAAGATTGTTTCAATCTCCACTTAAGTATATTATTGACATGATATTTATTAAGGTAATAAATCGATATTAGAAAATTAACTATATGTCCTTGGATCAACTTAAAATAGGACCTTAGGTATGACTCATTCAAGGAGAAGGTCATGGTTTAATAATAACCTTGAAAACAATAAGATTCCATGTTCCAATACAAGATTCTTAGCAAGTTAACTCACTACATCTGCTACACATTTGTATCCCTATAATGACGGTTGTCACCATTAGGATATTGCTACTTAGTAGTTGTACTGAGTTGCCTCATCAAGAGACTGGATTGTGGCATGGTGTTTCTTTAAGTACAAAAATTGTTAGAGTTACAAATATGGATTGAAACTCCTAAATGTGTACCCTGATATCATCTTATGATGGCTACAGGGAGAAAATTGGTCTAGTAACAAAGTGAATTGTTATGAAGACACTTACTTTCGCATAGGCATCATAAGATGACATAGAGGTAAATGTTCTTGCAGATTAAACTAGATTTATATCTTGTACAAGATGTGTTGTTTTTTTATAGCATCTACATTTGTGAATCCATATAACTGAATAAGTGATTAAGGTGAGATGAAAAATTCCTAATGATGAGTGTGTCGTCATGGAATTGAGCATGGCATACATGACTCTGAAACTTTGCACAAAGTAGTGTAAGTTGTTGATTACACTATCGTGATTTCACTATGATCTAAGTTGTGAGATGCCTATGGAATTCCTAGGTGGAACCTAGGTAGACACTTAGAAATCTTCACTTATATATCATATCCTGATAAAGGAAAACCAAAGGATACATTTGATGTATGGGCTCGTACAGAGTGTTGAGGGAGAGTGAATAAGTTCATTATTCCCTCATACAACTACACATGGTTTATGACAGTTATCAAAAATGGATTGCATTAAGGTTTATGTTGGATTTAAATATATGGGTATTTAAATCAGATGCATAAAGTAAATAAGTAAAAAATTTAAAAATTTCTAGATATGAAGTGACAAAAAGTGGATGTTATAACTATGTTTTCTAAATTATATTATATTATTCATCCAATTCAACATGCATAATGTTTCATTGGAGGATTTATGACTCCATTCTCAAGGGATTTATTTCATAAGACATATGTGGATCTGCGTAAGGCCTTGGAAGTATCTCTACATCCTAAAGTAGTTGAGAGTGATGATATTGGTGTAAGCCCTTTTTGGGAAGCATGTAAAACAATTATGACTAAGAAATTGGAGAAGATATCTTCTAACTCAGTGCATGAAACACATAGTGGTATGTGCTGTACCAAATGTGAAGTTGAGGGACATACCAAGGATATCTAACCACGAAGGATAGTGTGCACATTGTTGAAGTCTTGTGAAATCTATCATAGGAATCATGATGTACATAATTTTCCACTCTTAAATCTCAAAATGATGAATAAGGTATCCATTTACTTTAATATTTGTGATGCACACACTCATGATATGAAGGATTATAGGATGATAGATTAAATTCATGAGGCATGTGAGACTGGATTATGATAGACCAATGTGGAAAACAAGTATTAAATACAAGAAACCCAACCTTTTGAGCAATGAAATAATGGAGGAGGTGGATTATGTGGAGGATATAGGATCAGAGGTTGTAATTGTATAAGTAGATTTATGTGTGGCATGTGTTATACTTGTGGGTCCCATGATCATTACCAGTACGATTGTCCCCAGAATATAGTATGTGATTATTTTTGAAAACAACATAAGGTTGAGGATTTCCTTGACCTCTATGAGAATATGTGTAAGAACAATAATAAGGAAAAAATCATGGGAATGATCAAGGTAAATCATGTGAAGAGTTATCAATGGATACCAAATAGGATGTTTGACCTTGAGTTATAGTCTTTTTTGGTCACTACTCGTATGGAAGTAGAAAATGTGTGTGACTCTCTTAAGGACAAGACTCTCGTTTGAAGAGGATATCATGCATGCCAAATATCTAGATGTTGCACATTAGAAGGCAGTGTATCAAGAGATGATGGGAGTCATCAGAGATTTGTAAGGTGAGATATAATGCTTGAAGGATAAGGAGGGCAAGAGGGAGTGTGCTAAGAAAGTTGAACTCCCACAAAAGGATGCGGATGGAATGAAGGAGATCTGCAAGATGCTGCGATAAGAAAATATCATTTTGATGTTGGGAGAGTGGTTGTGTGAGAAGGTACTACATGCAGGAATTGAGCACGAGTGATAGATACTACATGCAAACTTGCCACCACAAAACAATGAGTATGATAAGAAGATCACTTTAGATGCATTGATTGATGGGTGGTTTTCAATAAATATTGTTATCAACAAATTACAACACCCTATGATTTTGTTACATGTGTGTGTATGAGATATCAATGTAATCTGGGTAACATTGGAATATCTCTCAAGTTATGTTACTTTCTACTTTACATGGACCTCTAAAGAAGGTTAATTCCTCTACCTAATCCTAGCACTAAACTAATCCTAAGGAAGGAAAAGAAAATATATACTCCTAATCTATCAATTCCAAGTGGATGGGGAGAGAGAGAGAGTGCATGAAAATAGATAAATACTAAAATAAAGAGGTGATAACACCAAAAAAGGGGTTGGAATATCCTTCTTGAGGGAATATGAGAGTAGAAAATGCATTAAGGGAAGGACATAACATTGTGACACAAAAGTAAAATCCATTTACCATAAAATATCCATTAAAAACAATAACATGTACCTACATATGAAAGAAAACATGTATA
The DNA here is from genome assembly GCA_018340775.1 of Taxus wallichiana var. yunnanensis. Classification (NCBI taxonomy): domain Eukaryota; kingdom Viridiplantae; phylum Streptophyta; class Pinopsida; order Cupressales; family Taxaceae; genus Taxus; species Taxus wallichiana. The sequence goes on from CM031234.1 coordinate 1,016,210,845, forward strand.
AAATAGAACAACAACAAAGGAGAGGCAAGAGAATGCAAGAAAATGAGAAAGGGTTGAGAAAACACCATAATACACAATTTTATTGCTCCATGAATTTGTAGTCCATTACATTTGTAGATTCCATTTGAAGTATTAATACTCAATTAATTTGAGAAAAAAAATTGGTATAGTTTCCCCATGCCCAAAATATCCCCATCTCAAAATGAGAATATTACATTATATAGAGGAAGGTGAGAGAGAGAGAGAGAGAGAGAGAGAGAGAGAGAGAGAGAGAGAGAGTCCCAAAATTCCCCTTTCACCCACCAACAAGGTGCATTAATTTTATACAAAACATGATGAAGAACCTCTCAATTTCCATCCCTTGTAGTACTTTAGCTTATTGTGGAATAAAATGGCCTCCCCTGCTTCATAATTGCATTTATACCTACCTAGAAATTATCATTTGAAATATGAGCAATTTTCAACATTTTTTGACCCAACTATCTTCACCAAATCTCCTATTTATTTATTGTTGAGTGAAAGGACATAACTTCAATTCCACGAGTACAATATTATCCAATTTGGTTGATTATTTAGGAAGATATGTTCATTTTTATGCAGGTCATGTTTTGTCCCATTTCAACACCCTCGGGCCTGGGCAATTAATTCTTGTGGCCATAGATGATTATTTTCATTTTTTCCCAATCTCATTTAGTTTTAATGTTTCAATAGTTTCTAGTGAGGTCATTTAAATATTTGGAGGGTACCAAACAATTAGAATTTTATCAAAATATGTTCTGGGGTGAATTTAATTGTTGTGGCTTTGGAGTGCCACCTGGCTCACTACCAACTCACCATCCGGCTTCGACGAGATAGCTCTACTATATCTATTACATCATCCATGTCGGAAAAATTCCATAAAACCCCTAAACCTTAGCAACTGGCTCACCCAATTATCTTGGGGCATGATTTGTAATTTAAACAACTTTGTGTGGAACTTATTCCTATAGGGAACAAGTTCACTGCACTCCTCTGTTGAACACATCAAGCCCGTACCACCCAATTTACTTGGTTCCTTTTGGGCCTTGTGTTCCTGAATTAGACACTTAATCCACATCAGGCCCCTCAAGAACTCCCCATCCGTGTTCCTTCTTGGCTCATCAAGCCCACACTGACCTCAATGCCTGCAATACACACCATCTACCCCAATGCAATGTGATGTTTTTGGGCCCACAGGGAACTCACGTCTCCATGGCCCAAGTTCCTACTAATCATTGTAGGTACGCAAGCACTGAGTCAATTGTAGTGTAAGGGCTTGATGCAACACACATACACATAACCTCTCTAGCTCGCTAACTAGCTCGACGAGCTATCTCCTGACCACACCTCGCTGATATTTCATGATCTAGTCCACCTTTTCGAGCTCCTAAAAAAAATTTACCTCCTGAAATGCACTAACCCAACTCCCTCTCATCTCAATGAGCTAGTTTTATCTCACCAAATAGCTTGGCGAGCTATTTTTTATCTCTTGACCCATTTTTGGAAAATTTTCATTTTTCTTCCAATTTATGCCAAATCTCTTTGTAACAACCTCTTTTGTCACTTAAATTCGAGGAAACTTTTTTTAATCTTACTTTAGGCTTCATTTATTTAAATACCCATATAATTAAACACATCATAAATATGAATTTTCATGAGAGTCTACAAATAATACTTGATCCCCCTCAAACACTCTTTATAAGCTAAACACTCTTTATGAGATAAACACTCTTTACGACCCAAGTACATCATGTGTATAATTTAGTTTCCTTTTCAATGAATTGAAAATCATGTAATGTTTTCTAACTTCATACACGGAACTTAGTCATTGAATCCAATCCTAGTATCAGCCATCTTATATCATTGGTGACTCCGGGGACAGTGTAATTAGCATCTTACACTACTTTGGCCAAATTTTCAAAGACATGTATTCTATGTTTGATTCCGCAACAAAAATTCATCATTATGAACTTATCCATCACCTAAATCAGTTATATAGATTTTATTACATCTTATTACAATCACATTTGACTACTTAAGCATTTATTTAAGTCTAAAATATTTGTTAGGTTCATATTTTACCATCTTAGTAATCAATAACATTTGTTAAAAAATACTAAGGATATTTATATCCCTAAGTCTTGATAATTACACTGGTACTACTTCAATTGATTGCAAATTCCCTTTGTACCTTTCTCTCTACCATCAAGACTTGGTCATACATCAATGGTACTTAGCCTCGTAATTGTATATTGTTGTTGTTATCAGACAAAAACCTTATCTTATTGATCCCAATCATAGGCATACTAAGTCATCTTAAGTTTAGATTATATTCACCTTGTCAACATCCATAATTCCTTTGATTATGGTTTTTGTTATTTTCTATGCCGATGAATCATGACTCTCAGGTTAACTAGGCACATCATAGTTTGTCATTACTATAAGTAACATGTACGATCTTCTTATGTTACCTATATGGTAAGACATTCGTCAATCCTTACATGCCATCAAGATTATACTCAAATGAGCTTCCATAACCTTGTCTAGATCTACTAGGTGTAGTAATTTCAATCCTAGAATTCAATATCACCACACTCTTATTATTTTTTATCCCACTTTCAGTAAGTAAGGGCAACACTATCTTTCGTGTTGCTTCATACTTATATGATTTCTTAGTGAATTTTTATAATGTAACATAGTCTTCATGGTATAACTATTATGTTACTTGTTTTAAGTTCATAAGAACCCCCTTAGTATAAGATCATTGTTCTCGATATACCAAAAATTTCTTAATCTTGTAGCAACTTTGTTATGCATTTATCATACAAAATAACAATACATGCATCATTTTCTAAGTTGTATTACCAACATTCTTTCAATAATACTCGTGATAATCAGTGTTATTTCTTTATTTACACAATAATATGTTTAAACAATGTACACTTTTGTTGTTTAATGAGTGACATAATAGGACATTTTCTTTATATATATAATTGGTATAAATTCCAAAGGATTTACATAGCTTTATAACTTATTGAAAACTATTATCATAAAAAATAATAGTTTTTAATATATATTGCAATGTACCACAATACGAGTAATGAATCTAGCACCCAAATGGAGATCAGAACAACATGCTTTATATTCATTAGTATAGTTGATATGAATAAGATCTTTAATTAAATCTCATCAAATACTGAGTATCACAAATTACTAGCATAATGATCTCATATTTCAACCAACTTAATAACCATACATCAGACAAACAATTCCTTTACATACAAAATCTAGCATAAGGGTGATCCTTGATTTTATAATAAATAGCAGTTCCTTATTTTCATTTTTGAAGTCATTACATTTAATCAAATCAAAACAACCATTCCTTTCTTACCAAATTGATTGACGATCCTTTTCACTGTATGATTAAACACGGTCAATTTTATGCTAAATGGTATGGCTAACATCTTCCTTTCTTATTATATCATTTCGAAATAAAAATACATTTACTATTCGACTTGTTGAATGATAGATCAAGGAATAGGTATTCAATACATGAACACTAGCCATAAGAACCCAAAAATTTACAATAAATATCTTTCATTAACAACTTAAATCTCATAATTCCATAAGCTATATATTTAATTTGTTTGAACTTGAGTTTAATTCATATTTAAACAACTCCTTCCTCTTTTCCATCAAGTAAAACAAAAAAAAGGCATTTGTAAAATGTATTACAATACCAATGGTTTTTACGATTTTTAATTTAACATAGAACCAACATCATTGCATGAAAACTACTCAATTAGTTAACTCTAAAAGTTTGGAAACCATCTAATTCAAAAAGGTTTAGCCTCATCATACTGAATGAAGATCACATATTATAATCACACAAATATCATTTAATAAGTCAGCATTCTCAAAAACATTTATATTGAAAAGAGTAGATAGCTCTAACAAAGTATCATTTCCAACTTAGTACCTTCCATTAAACATAATGTCTCTCAATTGTCATCTAAATGTGTCTTCCCACATTTTAATGGAGAAGGAATTTCCTTAGATTTTACAAATGGTGATTAAGACATATATATTGATGAATCAAATCTCTAAAGCTTATCAACCAAAAATTTAACCCAATTAGATTACCCAATTACAACTGTCAACATAGCTCTTAAGAATTCTAAAACTAAGCTCCTAGTCGGGATGAGCTTAAGGTGAGAATAACTAAATTTCTATGCTCTACTGAATCCCAATTTTCCAAACTTACCTTAGTGAGTTCTAAATCACAATACTAAGTTATAACTTTCCAACTCGATACATAATACCATGTCCAAAAAAACTACCAACATAATGAGTTGATGGTGAGCTCGAGTGGTTTAAAATAAAAACAAGAACCACTATGGTAAAAACCAACAAGATTCTGCCAAGGTGACAGGATTGAGTTTGACCCAATTTATTTCTAGGCCACCATTAAGTTCCTAGAACCAATGTATCAACTTGTAGACTATAGGTATGCGTGATTAAGCGATACAAGGGTTATTCTTCTATGAGCTAGGCTCATGATAAGGTCTTTAGCCTTATATTCCCAAGAATCCTAGAGGGAGAATCAAACTTTTAATTGAATAAACACCCACTTATTTAATAATAAAATCATTTCGTAGTACCCAATACAACAAATAATATTTAGAACACAAACACATGGTTCATAAAAAGTATTACTTATTACAGAGGAGAATATTAAATCAGCGGTGAAAAACTTCCATAATTAGATAGTAAATTCTTGAGTAGTAATAAAATCCCACAAATAAATCATAATTTATACTACTCGTTCAACTTTCAACTAGAAATAAAAACTATTTCACTAGTTGAACCAATTTCATACATGTAATAGGAAAACTAAAAGAAAACAACTATTTATTAGGAGATCATTTAATAATCACACAGTAATAATTTTATTATTTAGTAATGAAATAAAAGAGAGAGAGAGAGATATTAAACAATTCCTGCTAAACCGAAGCTTTTGCTACAGAAACCCACACGTTTCATTAAAATTCCTCTCTAATTCTCTCTAGGTAGAATAATAATTCAAACATGGTAATGCAATCTTTCACCTCTTTTCAACTTTCCTAGATCCACAAATAGAAAATCTAAATTTCACAGAGAAGGACACAGTTTTAGCTCCACATAACTAGTTCTTTCTTCAAATTTTCCATGCACCGCTCGCCAAGGTGGATTTTGAAAAAAACACACAATGAGTTCCAATTCATGTATTTAACTTCACATAGAATCTTTGTTCCTTTTGAGGAGATTAATGTTTCTTAAATAAAAATCTGCCACGTAATAGTTCTTGAAATTCTCCCACCACCATCTTCTATCCTACCACCGAACTGAGCTAGTAGTTCACCAAATCTAAACTAAATCAATGAATAATTAACACCCTATCAATTTGCACGGTGTTACCACAAACATAATAATTTAACCATCTTGCTTTTATAATACGAAAAGGTTAGTCAATTCATGACCATATAATTCTTTAATCAAACTAAAATTATATTAGCTTGTAGCTATGGTTTTCCCACATGATTAATAATAATCCAACAATACCTATTGAATATTAAATTTTCCACCATCATGGTGTGTCTTAAGAAATAAAATATCAACCAAGCCAAACCCTTATTACCTTTTCCATGTTAGTGCCTTACCTAGACATTTATTATGATTGTCCACACTAACCTGCACTTTCCTCAAAACTATCTTTGAGCTTCACGGTCTTTTTCCATCACAAAAAAAGGGAAGGTAAGCATCATATCATCAAACGTATTTTCATACCGACGTAATGCATGGGATAAAACTTTGCTAGAATAAACGATTTTATTTCCCATAAAAATTGTCTTAGGTCATTTATGATTTAATACTTTCCTTTTAACTTTATTTTTCATGATAACGAATTCTCAACAATTAAACCAACATTACCTTAATTAATACTAGAATCATTACTTCCAGTCAACAAGATGAATCAAGGTTCCAAAATCAAGTGGCACACATAAATGTGATAATAATCACATTCAAAACATAAGGTAATCCACATTACACAACATATTAATGTGTACAATAATCAATCATCATACTAATATTATAGATCCTTGCTCATAACAAGGATCCCAATCATGGATTTCCTCTCTTTATGCAAGGTAAATAAACTAGGAAACCAAAGAACATCACCAAACTCATCAAGACGAGAAACTAATCTAAAAAGTAACAAGATGAGGTATTAACATAAAGTATCCCACGAGTGCATAGGAAAGCACCGTTACGTGGTTAACTTCTCAGCTACACGTAAGCATGTTTATCCTTTTTAGGGTAAGCGTGCGCACTCCTAGCTATGACACTATCTAGGTAATGCTTCTTACTACTAAACCTATTGATCCACTTCTTATTAATGACTCATCCTTAAGACAACAAGAAATGAAAAGGTGGGATGTTACATACTCCCCCTTAATGAATCATCATCACGATGATTTTCATCCTCTATTCACATTCAAAATAATCAATTACATTATTTTGTTTAATTTCTAAGGAGAATAATCATAATTTCATCCAAAACTTACAGTCTTCCAAATTTCAGCCTATTATTTTTCAAACTTATCACCGCAATAGCCTTTAAACTAGAAAAAATGTCACACAATCAGAAATATGACATAATCTTTGTCATTACAAGAAGTCATAACATGTAATATTATTAAATATATCATAAAGCTAGTCAAAAGTAAGCAATATACCATAGCAATAAGTGAGGAAAACACTTTTTTCTATTTTCCTCGGGTCTTCCCAAGTGTCTTTTCAAACCTTACCCTACGTAATTCTCAATTTTCTTGAAATGAACTTGGTGATTTACCTTTTCCAGTTAGTTTTATCCAAATATATCCATGGTTTTCACCCTTGGATATATTCAATATAAATTCATGATCAGTGATTACTTAAATCATCCAAAATATTCCTCTTCACTTTTAAGGTACACAAAGTTCTTGAAAGGACTATAATAACTTGGTAGTATTCTTCAAGCCATAAAACATCCATGAGTTAGTGATTATGGTATGAATCCTTTAAAATACCTATAGCATTCAATGTTCATGGTACAAGTAGACAACATGGAAGATTTCTTCACAGATCCATATTCAAGGTTTTGAAACCTTTCTCTTCCTTATTTCAAAATTAAATCCATAAACCACAATGAGAATCTAATGTAATTGAAATGAATCATAGGTCACAATGATCAAGAAATATTCATATTTAAAGGACCATTCAATACAGATGGTCTGATTTATTTCTCTTCAATCAATATTACAGACCCTTGAGCATCTCAGGATCTCTCTCTCCCATGTACCTTTCTTCATACAAGTCAATGGTGATAATGATCCAATGATTGTTTTTATTTTACTCTGTTTGAGTCAAAATTCATTACAGATTTCATTCTAGCCTAATTGGCCTTTCCATTTACTGCTAGCTACAATCAGATAGTCCTATCATATCTACTTCATCTACCCTATGCAGGTTTTTATTTCATATTGGATTCAAGTTCCAAATCTACCATTTAGACAGTTCAAAAATCAAGCAACCCACCGATGATTGCTATTAATCAAGTAAAAGTTTTTTTAACTTGGCTGATCATGTTCACACTTTACCAGTTTCTCTTTGCATCCTTCTAGTTTAGTGTGTCACAAAGGACTATTAGAGTGTTATCTAACTTATTTACCACCGAACCTGAAGCATAGTTTGGTTTTTTAGTTCTCCATGGTACATCCTTCTCACATTAATTTTATTTTGTTAATAAAAATTAGAATTTAGTAAGCATAAAGACCCAATAATTCCAAGAGTTGTAACCTTCAACTCTAATACCAAAATGTAACAACCTATTTTGTCACTTCAATTCTAGGGAATTATTTTTTAATCTTACTTTATTCTTCATTGATTTTAATACCCATATAATTAAACCTAGCATAAATCTAAATTTGAATCCATCTAATAATTATCATAAACCATGTACAGTTGCATGAGAGTCTACAGATCATACTTGATCCCCCTCAAACACTCTTTATAAGCTAAACACTCTTTATAAGATAAACACTCTTTGTGAGCTAGTACATCATCTGTATCATTTGGTTTCCTTTTCCATGTATTGAAAATCATGTAATGTTTTCTAAGTCCATACCTAGAACTCATTCATTGAATCCCATCCTAGCATCTGACATCTTAGATCCTTGGTGACTCGGGACAGTATAATCAGTAGATTACACTACTTTATCCAAATTTTTAGAGAAATGTATGCCATGTTTGGTTTCAAGATGATGAATTCTTCATTAGGAACTTTTCCATCACCTAAATCATTTATATAGATTTTCTTCCATCTTATTACGATCACATTTGACTACTTAATAATTTATTTCAGTCTAACCTATTTTCTAGGTTCACAATTAACCATCTTAGTAATCAATAATGTTTGTTAAAAGATACTAAGGTTATTTATATCCCTAAGTCTTGATAAGTGCACTTTGGTACTACTTCAAGTGATTTTAAATTCCCTTTGTACCTTTCTCTCTACCATCGATACTTGGTCATACATCGATTATACTTAGCCTCGTAATTATATCTGCTATTGTTAGTAGATGAAAATCTTATCTTATTGATCTAAATCATAGGCATACTAAGCCATCTTAAGTTTAGGTTGGATTATACCTTGTCAACATCCATAATTCCTTTTATTATTGTTGTTATTTTCTATGCCAATGAAACATGACTCACTGGTTAACTAGGCACATCATAGTTTCTCCTTACTATGATAAACATGTATGATCTTCTTATGTTACCTAGATGGCAAGAATTTTTTCAATCCTACCGTGCCATCAAGATTATAATCAGATGATATTCCATAACCTTGTCTATATCTACTAGGTGTAGTAATGTTGATTCTAGAATTCAAGATCACCCCACTCTTTTTGTGGTTGATCCCTTTTTCAGAAAGGGAAACACTATCTTTAATGTTAGTTTATACTTAGATGATTTCTTAGTGAATTTGTATATTGTAACATATTCTTCATGGTAAAACTATTATACCACTTGTATTAAATTCATAAGAACCCCCTTAGTATAAGATAACTCTTCTCTATATACCAAAAATTTCTTAATCTTGTAGAAACTTTGTTATGCATTGATCATACACAACAATAATGCATGCATCAATGCCTAAGTTGTATTACCAACATTATTTCAATAATACTCATGATAATCTATGTTATTTTTTTATTTAAACAATAACATTTTTAAAACATGTACACTTTCATTGTTTAATGAGTGACATAATAGGACATTTTCCTTATGTATCTAATTGGTATACAGTCCAAAGGATTTACATGGTTTTCGAACTTATTGACAACTATTATAATAACAAATAATATTTCCCAATATATATATACCTATGTACCACAAATAAAAAAATACTCTAGAACCTAAATGTAAATTAGAAAAACATGCTTTATATTCATTCTTATAGTTGATCTCGAATAAGATCTTTAATTACATCTCATCAAATATTGAGTATAAAAATTACTAGCACAATGATCTCATATTTCAACCTGGATTGATAGCCATACATCAGAAGAATAATTACTTTTCATAAAAAAATCCATCACAAAGGTGATCCTTCATTTTAAAATAAATAACCGTTCCTTATTTTCATTTATAAAGTCAGTACATTTAATCAAATAAATCCAACCATTCCTTTCTTACCATCTCGAGGATCCTTTTCACCTGCATGATTAAACATGGTAAATTTTATGAAAAATGGCATGGCTAACATCTCCCTTTCTTATGATCTCATCTCAAAATATTAATACATTTACTGTAAGACTTGTTAAGTGATAGATCAAGGAATAGGTATTCAATACATGAACAATAGCCATAAGAACCCAAAAATTTACAACAGATATATTTCATTAACAACTTAAATATCATAATTACATAAGCTATATATTCAATTTCTTTGAAATTAAGCTTAATTCATATTTAAACAACCCTTTCATCTTTTTCAACAAGTAAAGAAAAAAATAGGTATTTGTAAAATGTATTACACTACCAACATATTTTACACTTTTTAATTTCACACAGAACCAACATCGCTGCATGCCAATCTCTAAAATTTTGGAAACCATCTAATTTAAAAAGGTTCATCCTCATCATACCCAATGAAGATAATATATTATAATCACACAAATATCATTTAACAAGTTAGCATGCTCATAAACATTTATATTGAAAAGTATAGATAGCTCTAAAGCAACTTATCATTTCCAACTTAATGTCTTCCAAGAAACATAATGTCTCTCAATTATCATCTAAATGTGTTTGCCCACATTTTAATGGAGAAGGCATTTCCTTATATTTTCCAAAGGGCAATTCATACATATCTATTGATTAATTGACTCTCTAAAGCTTATCAACTGTAAATTCAACACAATCAGATTTCCCAATTGCAACTTTCGACACAACTCTTGAGCATGTGAAAACTAAGCTCCTAGTTGGGATGAGCTTAAGGTGAGAATGACTAACTTGCTATGCTCTACTGAATCCCACTTTTCCAAACTTAGTTTGGTGATTTCGAAATCCCAATACTAAGTTACAAATGTCTAACTCGATACACAATACCATGGCTAGAAAAACTACCAAAAGAATGCGTTGATGTCGAGCCCGAGTAGTTTAAAAAAAGCAAGAACCAGTGTTGGAAAATCCAACATGATTCTTCCAGGGTGATTGGGACTGAGCTCAACGTCAATTTGTTTCTAAGCCACAGTTAATTTCCCATAACCAATATATCAAATTGTATACCATAGGTTTGTGTGATTAAATTATGTAGGGGTTATTCTCTATGAGCTAGACTCATGATAATGTTTTCATCCTCAGATTCCTAAGAATCCTAGAGGGACAATCAATCTTTCATATTTTCAATCAAATAAAAACCCATGCAATCAACAAGAAAATCCTTTTTAGTACCCAATATGAAAAATAATATTTAGAACAAAAACAATGGTTCGTTAAAAGTATTACTTGATAAAGATAAGAATATTAACTCGTTGGTGAATAATATCGATAACTAGATAGTAAATTCTTGAGTAGTATTCACATCCCATAAAGAAATCAGATTTAATACTACTAGTTCAGCTTTTAAGTAACAATAAAACCCATTTCACTATTCGACTAGATTTCATACATGTAGTAGGAAGCCTAAAAGTAAACACCCATTTCTTACGACATCATTCAATAATAAAAAAGTAATTATTTTATTATTTAGCAATGAAATTTTAGGAGAGAGAGATACTAAACTATGCCTACCGGATCAAAATATTTCTCTATAGAAACACACTGATTTCTTTAAAATTCCTCTCTAACTCGCTCTAGGAAGAATAAAAATTTGAACATGGTAATGTATTCTTTCACCTCTTTTCAACTTTCCTGATCCACAAATAGAACATCTAAATTTCATGAAGAAGAACATAGTCTTAGCTCCACATAACTAGTTCTTTCTTCCACTTTTCCATGTACCGCTTGCCAAGGAGGATTTCAGCCAAAACACACAAAGAGTTCTAATGTATGTGTTTAACTTCATATAGAATATTTATTCCTTTTAAGGAGATTATTTTTTCTTAAATGCAAAGCTTCCACGTAATAGTTCTTTAAATGCTCCCACTGCCATATTCTATCCTACCACCAAACTGAGTTCGTAGTTCACCAACTCTAATCTAAATCAATGAATAATAAATACCCCATCAACTTGCATGGTGTTACCATAAACATAATAATTTAACCATCTTGATTTTAGACTAAACCAAAGGTTGGTTAATTCAAAACCATATAATTATTTAATGAAACTACAATGATATTAACATGAGGATATGGGTTTCCCACATGATTAATAAAAATATAACAATACCTATTGAATATTAAAATTTCCACTAGAATGGTGTGTCTTAACAACTAAAATATCAACCAAGGTAAACCCTTATTACCTTTTCCATGTTAGTGGCTTACCCACACATTTATTATGACTGTCGACACTAACATGCCCTTTCCTGAAAACCATCTTTGAGCTTCACGGTCTTTGACTATCATGAAAAATAAGGAAGGTTAGTATCATATCATCGTCCATATTTTTCATTATTAAGTAATGCATGGGGTAAAAAAATTGTTAGAATAAATAATTTGATTTCCCATAAAAATGGTCGTAGGCCATTTCGATTTAAAACTTTCCCTTTTAACTTGCTTTTTCATGGTAATGAATTCTAAAAAATTAACCCAACATTACCTTAATTAAGACTAGAATCATTACTTACAGTTAATAAGATGAATAAAGGTTCCACAACCAAGTAGCACACACAAATGCAATAATCATCGCATTCGACGTAGAAGGTAATCCACATTACACAACATAGTACAGGTGTATAACATCAATCATCATACTGATATTATATATCCTTTCTCATATCAAGGATCCCAATCATGAATTCCCTCTCTTTCTGCAAGGTAAATAAATGAGGAAACCCAACAAAATCACCAAACTCAGCAAGATGAGAAACTTATCTCACAAGTAGCAAGATGAAGTATTAAAATAAAGTGTCCCACGAGTGCTTCGTGACAATCATCGTTATGTGATTAGATTCTCAGCTACACGTAAGTATGTTTATCCTTTTCAAGGTAAGTGTGTGCATGCCTAACTATGACACTAGCTAGGAAATGCTTCTTGTTTCTAAACCTCGTGATACAATTCGTGTTAATGACTCATTCTTGTGACAAGAAGAAATGAAAAAGTAGGAGGTTACACTCTTGGATTTTTTCCGAACGGGGGGCCAAGTAAGATGTAGTGAGATGCCCTACAACTTCTTTTTAAAATTTTCCCACTTTATCCTTTTTTTAATTGAATGTGTGCCCAAAGCCCTATCCTCTCACCTTGGCCAAGTTATTGACCTTTTGAAACCCAGAAGAAGAAAAAATACACTAAATGATCGCATATTTCCCAAAATTATTGTAAATACTCCTAGATCATTTGAATTCATCTGAAACTCCAAATTCATCTTTTAAACCTCTATCAACTTCCCAGGCTTAATCATCTCTAGTTGTCCATTTTACCCAAGGGGGTAAAATGGATAACAATTTGGAAACTCATGGGGACATCTGCCTGCTAGATGAGTTGATCAATGGTCTTGAAGCATCCATTGAGTATGGAGTCAGCATGGTAATCTTAAATTTTATCTAAAACTCTATAATCTTGCCTTTGAGCCAATTAAAATACTATTGAACCTTGAGTTAAACCGCCATTGCTTGAATTTCCAAACCTTTATAAGAAATTCTTAAATTTTTGATCAATTGGAAAATTGTTTTGAACCTAGAATTTTCTTTTCTATGTAATATGATATGTGGAATGAAGGATGATCCTATGAAATTGATTTGAAATTTTATTTTTTTCAAGTTAGAAGCATAGCCAAGCTGATGATTTCTTAACAAGGATGAAGCTCGAATTTATTTGAATTAGTTGCTAAATTTGAAATCCTAGAGTTGTTAAAACCTAATTTCCCTCAATAACAATACTAATTCCAATGAACTAGATTGTGCAAGAGAAAAAACACACTAAAAAACACTATGTACAAAATATGAATGATCATACATGCCCCAAGTGGAATATGCATAGTGTACCCAAGCACTTCTTATGGTGAAAAACAAACCTACCTATTCTACTTTAACTGAAAAATGGAAAACTCAAAAAAATCCCACAACTGGTACGGAGAAGTAGCTTTCGTTTCTCAAAAAATGTGGCCATGTGATATGTTTGGAAAAAAAACCACATGGTGGGAATGAAAACATTCTTTGCACTCCCAGTTTCTTCAAGGAATCAACAAAAAAAAAACATATACCTCCTCAAGTCACTCTTCATTTGGTTGGAGGTTCGAAGCTCACCCTTGGTATGTTGATGATCATCCTTATGATCTACAATGAACATGACTTGTGGAAACTCTGATCTTGACTCCAATGAATCCAAGCACCTAATTGGGCAAGGCTTGATCCATGAATTTTGTTCGTTGTTCCAAATGCTAGCTCCAATAATGAAGTCTTCTCGTGGACATTCCTGGAAAAAGTGACTGTTTGCAAGTTGATTCATGCCTTGTTCTGTATCTACATACAACTAATTATTTTCCTTGATGAATGATTTGGAAATGGTGTTATCCTTATTCTCATCTTCCTCCTCATCCAATGTGAATATTAGAAGATCAAACTTCTTAAATTCTAATTCATGAGGACTATTGGTGGCAGTAGGCTCTTCTTGAATGTTCACATCCATGGCATGAGGATCTTGTTATTGGGAGATATTTGATGGAATAGAAAAAGTGGTAAGCTCAATGGGATCTTCTACATCAATACAATCCTCCAAATATGAAAAATATTCAAACTCTTCGTTCTCCAAGTATACCAAGGATTCTACCTCCTCCATGATGGCTTTTGAATTTGTAATTTTTTCACCATGGTTCTCTTCATCCTAAAACATGAATTTTGGGTGTTCAAACTCATCCAAAAACTCATATTTTTAGAAGGATAAATTGGGAAAAGGATTTGAAATTTTCTCTATGACTTACTTATCACTCAAGACCTCTAAAACTAGATTGTTTTCCTTGATGTGCTCCTCTTCTAGTGAATTTGGAGATGAATTTTCTTCCTCTTTAACTGATTCTAAAATTGGTGATGGATCAACAATGTCTGAAGATATAGTTCCAACATGAACATTGCACTCAAAACACAAGGATTTATTATTATATGTATGTTGTTCTTACTCTGTTGTTGGTAAAAAATTAGTTTTCACCACCAGTTATTCAAGCCCAACCTCAACTAAAGGCTTAGTCATCAATGGTATTTTCTTGATATTGAATCTTGTAGCCCACTCTTTCAAGTTTCTTACAAGTTCTTATTTGTTAGGATCCTCAATTTACTTCCCTCTTTGACTAATTTTCTAATTTTATTCTTCTTGAAATGGGTTTGGGAATTTAAGAGGATGGGTGGGTTGGTATTCAACTGATTTTTACAATGTTTTTGTTGGAAGGTAAGGTTTGCCTTCTTTTTTTTATCAAAGGGAAGTAGTTTTATAAGAGAAAAGGGTAGAGAATTGAAGATGATGTGGAAGGAAGAAGATGGATAAATGGAATCCACAATAGGGGTAGCGGATAAGAAGATATGATCATGAAACTCGGGATGAAATGGAATAGATTGGGGAAAGGGATGAGGGTTGTCATATGGTAATGTAAGGGTTTCCCTTTGAAAAGACTATCTAGCATTATATTCGTAAGCTTCAATCTTCATAATCCACTTTACAAGTTGTTGCAACATTTCAACCATGAAATCAAGCTTCTTCTAAGGGTTGTAAATCTTGGCATAGGGACATCCCATGGATAAGGGACCCTAAATTAAATTTATAATGCTTTTCAATTAATATTTATCTCTGGTCTACCCTATACTTGCCTCCATTCTTTGAATCTTTCCCTACAAATCAATATCCTCCATGGAGTTTCCACCATCACTTGTATAACCTTTTTCTTGATAAAAATTTTGGTTAGGAAAATAATCACATTTCTCAATTGGGTTTGGGTATGAAAGATATTGTCTATGATGGGGTTCATAATATTGATCTAGAGGAGGAATTTGAAATTGTGGGGGTGAAGTGAACTGGTTCTTCTACTGCAAGTAATAATTCCATGATGGAAATGAAGTCATGATTGCAAAAATTCATGGATGAAGGAAAAATGGAAGGTATGGAAAGAAAAATGGATGGAAATGGATGAAAAAAATGTATGCAACTTAGAAATAGGTTGTTTTGGATCAACAAAGTCACCATATGTGTTTGAATGTGCCTCCAAAGGCTGATATTTCAACAAGAAAATATTGACCTTTTGAAATGAATATACAAATATCCTCAATTTGGTCCCACTTTGAGTGTGCCAAAAATGTTATAAAAAAATTACAACATCCTATAATTTTCATACATGTGTGTATGCATGATCTATCATTGTAACAAGGTAACATTGGACCATCTCTCAAGTTATGGGACTTGCTACTTGAGATTGAAGTCTATAGAAGGTTTGTTCCTCTACCTAATCCTATCACTAAACTACTCCTAAGGAAAGAAAATCAACTATTTACTCCTAATCTATCAATTCCAAGTGGACATGGAGAGAATGAATGTAAATAGGGAAATCCTACACTATAGAGGTGATAACACGAAGAAGAGGAGTTAGAATATCCTAGTTCCAATAGAATGTGAGTGGAAAATGCAACGAAGGAAGGACAAATAGTTGCGATACAAAACCAAACTATATTCACTATCAAATATCCATTAAACACAACACACCATGTACCTACAGATGAAGGAAAAAGTACATAGAATATAACAACAACAAAGGATGTGTAAGAGAAAGTAAGAAAAATGAGAAAGGGTTGAGAAAACACCACAATACACAATTTTATTAGTCTATGAATTTTCAGTCCATTACATTTATAAAATAGAGGCCCCATTACATCTAAAAATCCACATGAAGGCTTAATACTCAAATAATATGATAAATAAATTTGGAAGAGTTTCCCCATGCCCAAAATATCCCCCCTCTCAAAATGTGAAGATTACAATATATAGAGTAAAGTGAGTGAGAGAGAGAGATGGAGTCTTGAAATTCCCCTTTCACTCACCAAAAAGGTATATTAATTGGATTTAAAACATGATGGAACCTTTCCATGCCCATCCCTTGCTATACTTTATCTTATTGTAGAATAATATGGCCTCCCATACTTCATAATTACATTTTTACCTACCTAGAAATTATCATTTGAAATATGGGCGTGTTTATTCATTTTTTGACCTATCTAACCTCACCAAATATCTTATTTCTTGATTTAAAAGTAAATAGGATAGAATCATAATTCCAACAAGTAAAATATTTTCCAATTTGGTTTAGTATTTACGGAGATATGGCCATTTTTGTGTAAGTCACATTTTGTGCCTATGATTCCCATAAAAACAACCTACTTGAGACCCAAGAAACAACCTAGGATTAGTCAGGAAAATTATGGAATATTTTTTTTTATTATTAGAAGTGTCCACAACCTAGTTGCAAGACAATAGTTGACACTAACAGGCTCTAGAATAAGTTAAATCTGCTAGACCATTATTTTCTTTTATTAACAATTATCAGAGGTCACAATGTCCAAATTTTAGGGTTAGAAGTTTCAGTTAGCTTAGGGGATAAATTATCACCATACCCACTCTCTAACAGGCTCAGAATTTCAAATTTATTTTTCTCACACTTAATGCATTCAAAATTTCCCTAAATCATTCCTATTGGATAGAAATTTTCTCACCTTTCTAATGATATAAAGAAGTCCTCCTAACTCCTTATAAAACTCCAGTTGTGGGCCGACGGGCCTTGGGAATCAAATATTCTCAAAAGGGACACGTGTCGAGTGGGGAAGAAAGCCCATTTCTCGGGTTGGTGGATCATGGGGTGGTATTTGAAATTTTTCTCCGTGTGGGTGCAAAGTTCAAAATTTTCACATACCTTCACGGGTCCTCCAAGGACATGTGCCAGGATCTAAGCCAAAGGTGGAAGAGGATGAGGGAAGGACGGGGCGGCAACGGTGTTTAGGAAAATTCACCAAAGGGAGGAAAAAGACCATTTAGCGCCCACACACCCGTGGGTCTACCAGGGACACATGGTGCTCAATGAGCCAAAGTGTCAAGAGAGAGATGGGTGGGCGTGGGGAAAGTTGGCAAATATTTCAAGGGGAGGGAAAGAAGTTAGTTAGTCATGTGCGTCCATGCATCCGAGAGGAGACTTTCCACGGGTAGGGGTGAGAGTATAGACCACGGGAGGAGAAACAAAAAATTTTCAAAATGAAAATTTCAAAAGGCAAAAAAAAGGCATGAGGGTTCTGCCCCTTCCACTATCACCCCATGTTGCCACGTGGCATCCTATGATTGGCTATGGGTCGGCAGGAAAAACGGTAAAATTTTCCAAATTTTTTTAAAAAGGCCCAAGGGAGAAAATGATGCCACACCTATGTTGTTGCCTCATGAGTACACATGGTAGCATTTGATTGGTAGTGGGCTGGTGGAGGAAATTTCAAAAATTTTCCTAAATGATTTTTGAAACTTTCTTTCTAAGGATTTTAAACGGGAATTTTTCAAAGTTGCGGGCTGCTTGGGAAAATTTCCACAAATTTTCCCACCAAGGAAGGAAAACATCAAAGGGTCATAATTTTTTCTAGAAATCTTGGTTTTGGAAAAATAAGGACTTTCTAGAAATCTTTCGATGCCCTCTTTGCACAGAAATCATAAATTTTATATTTTGATAAATTTTAAGGGGTCAATTTTATGAAAATGGCCTCCGAGGATTTTAAATAGCCAATTACTAAAATTTAAGTTATAAAATTTATTCAATTCACTCTCCTCCTTCACTTAACATGCCAAAAATACATAGAGGATTGTTCTATGAAGGATTTAGAATGTTTAGGTAGGTAATTTTACTTGTTTGATTTCCAATTTGCATTTTTCTAACAATTGACAGAAAATGACTGTGAGAAGGTTGGGCTTGATTTTGCAATGTTTTACATTGTTTTCTTAAGTGTTTATGTCAATTTGAGTTCATTGATGTCATAGCATGCTAAATTTTAACATTTCCAAGTTGATTATTATGTGCAGGCCCGAACTATACATTTTAATTAAACTTATTTGCAGTTTTAAATTTGTAATCAGAGATCCATTTCTAGAAAATGTGTTTATAAATTTCATCATTCAGGTGTGGAATTTAATTTCTATTCTAGTCCAAGGAATTTATTTGTTTATAAACAAATCAGTTAAAAGATAAATTTTAAAGTCTAGTTTTGAATTCAATATATTTCCAAATGAGACAAAGTAATATAATTCCTTCATACGTATTTCTTCTTTTTCGATTTTTCTAAACAGAGATTTTAATCACAATCTGATATTCCAATATAAATCAACGATGCAAATGAGGTAAAGTCTTGCAATTCTTTATTAATTTAGAAATAAATACATCTTTACATTCTTCCATTCCTTGAATGCAATTAATGATTTCACTCTCTTTCTTTCAAATGTACAGAATAGAATATAAATATCTTTCACAATTCGAATAAGTAAATTTCATAACCAATTACATCTTTTCATCAAAAATATATATTACAATTTCATCCACTTCAAGTGGGAAAGGTTATAAATGAATTTGCTTCACAAGGGTCTGGCAAAACTATCTTTCTCCTCTGCTCTAGGACAACAACATGCAAGTTTTCTTTTTCTTCCAATTCGATCACAACAAAAGTGGGGGAAAGGCAATGCTCTCCACCCAACCAAGACATCCAATGAAAGGAGAATCCATCCTTCATCATTGGCCCCCGAGCCCCAACCACAATACAATAAAAGGTGTGATTGAACCCATAGCAACAACTGGCTTCCACTTAACACACAACATTATTTCAACATGCATAATTCATTATAAAACACAGTCCACACAAAAATAGCAATTTACAACTACATTTGAAAACATTCAAACAAAACTCAAGCTTGATCATGCAAGCCAAAGGAGCAAGGTCTATGGGGGAAGCTACTTATCCCTCCCAATGGGAATCATACATCCACCTGTAACAAACAACCAATAAAACTTCACCAAACATATCCTTATACCCCCAAAATCCCTCCTTATTCCCCCACATATTTCCTTATGCCCCCACAAAGTAAGAAATGCAATCTATTTCTTTTCCGTGGTGGATCCCAAACCCAAACTCCCTCCACAAAATATGATGGCACTAGCGTTCCCTTATGCCCCCACATGGATTTCCCTTAGCCTTCTCTTACAACATCTCTATGGAAGTCTACCCAAACAACCAACAAATAAATAGAAAAAATTCACCATTCATACACACACACAAAAGAAAATAACAGCATAAAAGTAGAGCTAAGCTCCTACCTCTCCATGGTAGCTTTTGTTTCCAATAGAAATCTTTCAATGTCAAAAAAATAGTCCCAAAACACCAATGCCAAGTATGAAATTATCTCCAATCTCCTCAAAAATCCACAAGAGCTCCAAAACAACAAAAAATGTGCCCCAAAGAAGTATGCAAAATAATTCAACAACGCGAAACAAGGAAAGAGTTTGAATTTTATAGAAGAGGAAAGAGAAGAGGATGATGTGGATCCATGTAGGATGCCACATCACACATACTCAACTCCAAATAAAAAAGAAAAAAATTCATTCTCCAAAGCACAATAAAGAGGTGGGTGAAAATATGACAATTTACTTGCACACTCCAAAAAGCCCACACCCTAAAGGACTGTAAATTAAATGAAATGTAAGAGAGTACAATCAAAAATTACAACATGATTAATAAAATACATTAAAAAGGTCTAAAATCAGCCTTCCAACCATAGGTATGGTGGTAAATAGATTTAAGAGGCATGGGACAAGTTTTACTTGTCCCACAAGCCCTAAAAATAGCCCCAAGGAAAAATTTGAATTTCCTAGGAGGTGGAGTATTTCATACTCCAAAATCTGACTTACACAAATCTTACACAAACTTACACATCCCTTACATATTTAATACAAAGATCCAACAACTTCCATTATTACTTTCCCATATCCCAATTTGATTTATTTAACTTTTAACCATAGTTTTTCTCACATTAATCTACCACAATTTAATTAAATAAAAGAAAGGGACACATCAATAATAAAATACATACAAACAATAAATAAAATTTAACCACATTAATAATTTACACAAAACCCATGGTAACATTTAAAGGTGATCCCTCCCATGGAAATCCTTGACAACAAACAAACACAACACAATAAAACAAGTTGCCATGGTGACCTTGTCGAATTCACCTAGAATTCCATTATGGTTGGTCTCTAGTCCCTTGATGTTTTTTTTAATTTTTAACCTGTAAAACATAAATACCTCCTTCGGCCTCGTGGCCATATCGGAACATCCAAAATGATATAAATATAATGAAAAAATCATCTAAGTATGTGAATCACAACAACATCAAAGTAATTTAACAAAATCACTTACAATTTATATCAGCAGACATCAAAGTAACAACTATATCATTTGCAATTTAATCAACAAATATATCACTATCATATAATGTCCATTTTCTAGGTCTACTCAAAATATCCGGTGCCACATGTTCTAACAACATTCATAAAACATCCATTTCAAATAGTATATCATCATCCACATATGAGTGTCTCTAATAATCATCGTGCATCATAACCAAATCAAGATCACAATAATCCATGATAAAATATCTAACATCATACTAAATAAAAGCATAATAATGTCCATAACGTAAACAAAATTATCAAAATAAGCATCCAAAGGTGTCAAAGGGAAGTGGGCACTACATACCTCTCCCCTTAGACTCGAATTCCTCCTGGAAGTAATTGGAACAAATGTGGAAACTGAACTCATAATAAGGTAGCATCCTCCCATGTAGTTGCAGTATCATCATATCTGTCCCACTACAACCAAACATGATCAACCACTCTGCCTTGAAGGCCCATGGTTCTATGATCTAGGATGAGAGTAGGCTCCACCATCACCTGCCCCTGATCCTACACCTACAATGATGTCTAATCTAACACATGAGAAGGATCTACAATATATCTCCTGAGAACTGAAACATGAAAAACATCATGTATACGAGACAAGCTTGGTGGCAATGCTAGAAAGTAGGCCAAAGGGCTGATACACTCCAAGATCTTAAAAGGACCAACAAATATAGAAGCTAATTTAGAACCTTTTCCATAATAGATAGGGTTGTTGTGTGGCCTAACACGAAAGAACACCTTCATTCCCACATCAAAACTATGGTCGATCCTATGCTAATTCACATACTTATTCTACCTATCCTATGCCTCGTACAATTTCTACCTCATCAACACCACCTACTACTCCATGTCCTATAAAAGAGCTGGTCCAAGAGATACTTTGTCCTCTAACCTGTCCCAGTTAAGAGGTGTCGTACACTCTCTACCATACAAAGCCTGAAAAGGAGCCATGCCTATAGAACTCTGAAAACTATTATAATATGCAAACTCCACTAAGTATAGGTACTCCTCCCATTTATACTATTGATCCGTCACATACATCCTGCGTATGTCCTCTAAAATCTGATTCACTCGCTCAGTCTATCCATATGTCTCGGGGTGATATGATATGCTGAAGTTGATTCTCATTCTGAGGACATACTACATGGTAGTCTAGAAATGTGAAGTGTACAAAGGATCGTGGTCACAAATGATCTTATGCTTAATCTGTGTAATCTGAAAATATCATCTAAATATACTCATGCCTTGCTCAAGCTATATAAGTAGTCTTCACTAGAGAAAAGTGAGCCACTTTTGTCAATTTATCAATCGTGACCATGATGGCGTCATGGTGATATGTCGACATTGGTAGCCAAACAATGAAGTCCATGGAAATGGTGTCCCATTTCCATTCCTATATAAGCATGAGGATAAAGAAGTCCAAATGGATTTTGATGCTTGGCCTTAACTCTCTGGCACTCTAAACATTGTGACATGAACTGGGCCACATCTTGATGAAGTCCTCTCCAATGATACAACTGTCTCAAGGTGGCATTCATCTTCTTCACCCAGGGATGGGATGAATAGGGTGCATGATTTTCCTCTACCAAGATGTCCTACCTCAAGCCTCCATCTCTGAGAACATATATCCTACCTCTATTCCTAAGAAGAACATCTGCCTCTAAGATGAAATCAATAAACTTCCCCTCTAGGGGTCTTTGGGACTCGATCTCTTCTTGTCTGCGATGTAGAAGATGTTAAGAGGAAGTTGTTGAAGAATCATGCTCTGTAAATCTATGCTCACTTATGTGGCCATAGCCACATGTCTCCATCTGCTGAGAGTTTCTGCTACCACATTCTCCTTCCCCTTCACATGCTCTATCTCCATATCATACTCATAAAGAAACTCCATCCAACGTTACCGATGAGCATTGGGATTGGGCTACTTGAAGAGGTGGCAAAGACTCATATGATTTGTCCTGAGTGTGAATATCCTACCAAGAAGAAAATGCCTCTATCTAACCAAAGCATGCAAAAATTTTGCAAGCTCAAGATTATGAGTAAAATAATTAAGCTCATGATCTTTTAGTTTGCGAGACTCAAAATCCATTACTCTTCCCTCCTACATCAACACACCTCCGAGTCCCGCTAAGGAATCATCCATACAAACAAAGAACTCACCCTGTGGATTCGGCATTACAATAATGGGTGTTGTCGAGGCATTCATTCGGTGTCCTAAAGGAATGCTCGCATCTTTTCACAAACAAACTTCTTGCCTTTCCTTTGAAGGGAAGTGATAGGGTGTGCAATCCGAGAGAAGTCCTAAACAAATCTCCTGTAGTACCTTGATAATCCCATGAAGTTGCACACCTCAGTCACTATAGTGGGTGCTAGCCAATCCATAATGGCTCTAATCTTGGAAGGATCGATGGCGATACCTTCCCCATAAATGATATGACCCAAATAATGTACTTTGTCTCGAAAGAAAGCACACATATCTAAGTTCCCTTAAAGTTTCTACTCCCAAAGACATTGAAGAACCTGAAAAAGGTTCCCCTCATGCTCCTCACGCGTACATGAGTATATCAAAATGTCATCTAGGAAAATGAGCACGAAGTGATCTAAGAAGGTCTTGAATACCGCATTCATCAAACTCATGAACACTACGGGGGCATTAGTCAAACAAAAAGGCACCACTTTGAACTCATAGTGCCCATATCTCATTTCGAAGGTGCTCTAATAAATGTGTACCTTCAAAATCCATAGCTGATGGTACCTTGACTTAAGATAAATCTTAGAGAAAACCATGGCTCCCTTCATTTGATCAAACAAGTTTTCAATATGAGGAAGGCGATAACGATTCTTGATCGTTACCTTATTCAGCTGGCAGCAATCAATACATAACCGCAAGGATCCATCCTTCTTCTTCACAAATATCACTGGTTGACCCCAAGGGGATACACTAGGATGGATGAGGCCCTTCTCCAAAAGGCCCTCAAGCTGTAGCTTGAGCTCATAGAGCTCTGGGGTGGTCATTTGATAAGGTGCTCGTGAGATAGGCTCTGCTCCAGGAACTAGATCTATATGAAAATCAATCTCACATCGGGGTGGTAACCCTGGTAGCTCCCCTGGGAAGACATCTACAAACTCTCTCAAAATGGGATGATCATCTAGCAATGGTCCACTACACCCATCCTCTGATCTATAACTGAATGTAATAGAATACATCTGACAACCTTGTCGCACACACCGCTTAAGCTACATGGCAGAGATGGTACAAATAGAAACAGGGTCTTCTGACCCTTGAAATACCTTCTTAACTCCTAGATCATCTACACAAGATATAGTCTTGTGGTAATAATCCATCCTATCCATGTGTGTAGATAACCAATCCATACCAAAAATGACTCCATACAAGCCCAAAGGAAGGATACGAAGATCTAAGGTAGTGGTGAAATATCCCAAATCCACTACACACTCCTTAACTAATGGGTCTACAGAGATCTTGGCTCCAGAAGTCATCTCGACATCCCAACTAAGACCCTACATAACTGCCACCAGCTGACATCGAACTACTAAAGATGGTGCAATGAAAGAAGTAGAAGAACTAGAATCAAACAATACAGAGGTAAGAATACCACTAATTCTACATGTGGTCTCAATGACTGTGCTCGATGCTCGCCTAGTAGTTCTCAACCATTGCATAAATATTGTTGCTGCATCCCATGTCACTAACTGTAGGCTCCAAGATCTATGTCTTACCCTTATTATTAGGGTTCTATAGGCAGTCTCTCCAAAAGTGTCCAGTAACTCCATAACCAACATCCTCCTGATCCTCCCCAATGAGTAGCACCTCCAGTAGGTACCCTAGAAGTCTGTGGCATGGATCCTGATGATCTAGTTGTAGTATACTGAGGTCTCTACTATTGAGCTCCCACTAACTGAGCTCTGGGTCCACCCTGTTTCTTGATGGGACCCCTAGGAGGAGGCCCCATACTCTAACCTCTCTGTGCATCAGCTCTCTGTGGAGGTATGTGAGGTGGGTAGGACTACTATTGTTGTTGTGGCCTAAAGGATAACTGTGCTGAACCCTGGCCACCACGAGGAAGAGGTACTGACCCCCTCAATCTATTGTCTGCATCTGCTATATGTGGCTCCAGACTCGGTCTCTAGCCTACTGGGTCTTTCCACGAGTCTCCATTATTATATAGGCCTTCTCAACGGCCTCAGCTAATGTCTATGGGCAACGGATCCACAGTGCACCTCCAATATCTAAACTCAGGCCCCAGATGAACCTGTGAATCTGTACCTTCTCATCCTGCATGTACTCTACATACTAGAGTAGATCCAGAAATCTACTCTCATACTCTGCTACTGAAAGAGATTCCTATCAAAGGTTGTGGAACTCGTCGATCCTCTATTGGATGAACCTTCATGACAAATACCTACTCTTAAATATCTCCTCAAATAGCTCCCAGGTCACTGTCTCAAAATATACATGGAGGTTCTTCTCCTCTGTCCTCTACCATACCCCTACTCCATGCCTTAGTAGATGGATCACAACATGAGATTTTGTGTTTCTAGAACAAGGACAAAGCTTGAAGCAACCGCTCAATCTCACAAGCCAGTGCCTCTACCTAAAATCCACCCATTTCATGTAAGTAATGTGAGATTCTAAGCTTTAGGATATCCCTGATGTGATCTAGAGCTGTGGTCCGATAGCCTCTAGGTCTCTTTGTGTTCTCATCCCTAAGCCTAGCGCTCTGAGACCTCTCTCTATGCTCCGAAACTCTGTCACCCTATCCCCTCAATGGTGACTCTACTCTGACTAACTCCACATGGGAGTTCTCTCCTCTATGCTCCTCGCTAGGTCAAGGAGATAATTGAACCTCAATAGAAGGGGCTCTGTCATGGCTAGCTACATGTCTTCCTCCTAGTCCTCCACGTAGAGTGACATTAACATCCTGAAGAGTCTGCAAAATATAGGGTAGGATGGCTGCTACACCCTAATCTGGTGGTGATGGTGGTAAGTTTGAGTCTATGTGAAAATTCTCCTCACCCCTTCTATGCCTCTTGCACATGCCAAAGTGAGAGTTAGTTCATTTTTCTAGGTTTTAGACAACTTCCATGTTTATTGAAATATACAATTTCTACCTAAGTTGTTTTCTAGATTTTAAAAAAAATGTGCTAGGTTTAAGTTTCATGTCCCAAGTTTTCTAGCGTGCCCAATGGTCCAAGATTTTGAACTATTGCTCTAATACCAAGTGTGATGCCCATAAAAACAACCCACTTGAGACAAAGGAAACAACATAGGATTAGTCGGAAAATTATGGAATAAATCTTTTTTTTTAGAAGTGTCCACAACCTGGTTGCAAGAGAACAATTGACACTAACAGGTTCCAAGACAAGTTAAATCTACTAGAACATAATTTTCTTTTATTAACTATTTTTAGATGTCACAAGGTCCAAATTTTAGGGTTAGAATTTTTAGTTAGCTTTAGGGGTAAATTATCACCATACCCACTCTCTAATGACCTCCTAGTTTCAAATTTATTTTCCTCACACTTAATGCATTCAAAATTTCCCCAAATTATTCCCATTGGATAGGAAATTTTCTCACCTTTTCGATGATATAAAGAAGTCCTCCTAACTCCTTGTAAAAATCTAGTTATGGGCCGGCGGGCCTTGAGAGTCAAATTTTCCCAAAAGGGCACATGTCAAGCGAGAAAGAAAGTCCATTTCTCGGGTTGGCAAGGTTGCGAAGCAGTATTTGAAATTTTTCTCCTTGTAGGTGCAAAGTTCAAAATTTTCCCGTGCCTCCACGGGTCCTCCAAGAGGCACATACTGGGCTCTAAGCCAAAGGCGGAAGAGGAAGAGGGAAGGGCAAGGTGGTGATGAAATTTAGGAAACTTCACCAAGGGGAGGAAAAAAACCATTTAGCACCCACATGCCTGCGGGTTTGTCATGAACACATGGTGCTTAATGAGCCAAAGTGGCAAGAGAGAGAGATGGGCGAAGCGGTGGGGAAAGTTGGTGAATTTCACCAAGGGGAGGGGAAAGGAGTTAATTTGCCATGTGTCCGCGGAGGAGACTTTCCATAGGTAGGGCGGGAGTGTAGGGCCACGGGAGAAGAAACAAAAATTTTCCAAAACAAAAATTTATAAAGGTAAAAAAAAGGCACGAGGGTTCTTCTCCCTCCGCTATCAGCCCATGCTACCACATGGTAGCTCGTGATGTGATTGGCTGCAGCCGGTGGGAAAACGGTAAAATTTTCCCAAAATTTTTAAACAGGCCCAAGGGAGAAAATGGTGCCACGCCTTCGTCGTTGCCTCATGAGTACATGTGGTAGCCTCTAATAGGCTACGGGCTAGTGGAGGAAAATTTTAAAAAATTCTCAATATTTTTTTAAAAAAATTTCTAAGGATTTTTAAGGGGAAATTTTCAAGCCGCGAGCCCGCCAGGGAAAATTTTCCCAAATTTTCCCGCCAAGGAAGGAAAACTTCAAAGGGTCATAAATTTTTCTAGAAATCTCGGTTTGGGAAAACAAGGACTTTCTGGAAATCTCTCGATGCCCTCTTTGCACAAGAATCATAAATTTTATATTTTAATAAAGTTTAAGGGGTCAATTTTATGAAAACTGCCTTGAGGATTTTAAATAGCCAACTGGTAAATTTTAACTTATAAAATTTATTCAATTTGGTCTCCTCCTTCACTCAACATGCCAAACAAACATGGAGGATTGTTCTAGGAAGGATTTAGGATGTTTGAGGAAGGTAATTTTACTTGTTTGATTTCCAATTTATATTTTTCCAACGATTGACAGAAAATTACTGTGAGAAGGTTTGGGCTCGATTTTGTAATTTTTTACATTGTTTTCTTAAGTGTTTCTATCAATTTGAGTTCATTGATTTCATAACATGCTAAATTTTAACATTTCCAAGTTGATTATTATGTGCAGGCCCAAATTGTACATTTTAATTAAATTTATTTGCCAGTTTTAAATTTGTAACAGAGATCCATTTCTAGAAAATGTGTTTATCAATTTCATAATTCAGATGTGGAATTTAATTTCTATTCTAGTCTAAGGAATTTAGTTGTTTATAAAAAGTCATTTACAAGCTAAATTGTATAGTTTAGTTTCCAATTTAATATATTTCCAAAAGAGACAAAGTAATATAATTCCTTCATACGTATTTCTTCTTTTTCCATTTTTCTAAATAGAGATTTTAATCACAATCTAATATTCCAATATAAATCAATGATGGAAATGATGGAAATTCTTACAATTCTTTATTAATTTAGAAAGAAATACATCTTTACATTCTTCCATTCCTTGAATGCAATTAATGATTTCACTCTCTTTCTTTCAAATGTACAGAACAAAATATAAATATATTTCACAATTTGAATAAGTAACTTTCATAACCAATTACAACATCTTTTCTTCACAAATATATATTACAATTTCATCCATTTCAAGTGGGAAAGGTTATAAATTTATTTTCTTCACAAGGGGCTGGTAAAACTGTCTTTCTCCTCTGATCTAGGATAGCAACATGCAAGTTTTCTTTTTCTTCCAATTTGATCACAACAAAAGTGGGAGAAAGAAAACACTCTCCACCCAACTAGGACATCCAATGAAAGGAGAATCCATCCTTCATCATTGGCCCCGAGCCCCAACCACAATACAATAAAAGGTGTGATTGAACCCATAGCAACAACTGGCTTCCACTAAACACACAACATTATTTCAACATGCATAATTCATTATAAAACACAGTCCACACAAAAATAACAGTTTACAACTACATTTAGAAACATTAAAACATAACTCAAACTTGATCATGCAAGCCAAAGGAGCAAGGTCTATGGGGGAAGCTACTTATCCCTCCCAATGGGAATCGGGCATCCACCTATAACAAACAACCAATAAAACTTCACCAAACCTATCCTTATGCCCCCCACAATCCCTCCTTATTCCCCCACAAATTTCCTTATGCCCCCACAAAGTAAGAAATGTAATCTATTTCTTTTCCATGGTGGATCCCAAACCCAAACTCCCTCCACAAAATATGATGGCACTAGCGTTCCCTTATGCTCGCCCCCATGGATTCCTATAGCCTTCTCCTACACCATCCCTATGGCATTCTACTCAAACAACCAAAAATAAAAAAAACATGCACCATTCATACACACACAAAAGAAAATAACAACATAAAAGAAGAGCTAAGATCCTACCTCTCCATGGTAGCTTTTTTTTCCAAAGAATTATTTCAATGCCAAAAACATAGTCCCAAAACAACAATGCCAAGTATGAAATTATCTCCAATCTCCTCCAAAATCCACAAGAGCTCCAAAATAGCAAAAATGCGCCCCAAAGAAGTATGCAAAATGATTCAACAACCCAAAACAAGCAAAGAGTTTGAATTTTATAGAAGAGGGAAGAGAAGAGGATGATGTGGATCCATGTAGGATGCCACATCACACATCCTCAACTCCAAAAAAAGAATACAAAAATTTATTCTCCAAAGCACAATAAAGAGGTGGGTGAAAATATGACAATTTACTTGCACACTCCAAAAGCCCACACCCCAAAGGACTGAAAATTAAATAAAATATAAGAGAGTGCAATCAAAACTTGCAACATGATTAATAAAATGCATTAAAAAGGTCTAAAATCAGCCTTCCAACCATAGGTATGGTTGGTAAATAGCTTTAAGAGGCATGGGACAAGTTTTACTTGTCCCACAAGCCTCCAAAAATAGCCCCAAGGACAAATTCGAATTTCCAAGGAGGTGAAGTATTTCATACTCCAAAATATGACTTACACAACTCTTACACAAAATTACACATCCCTTACATATTTAATACAAAGAGCCAACAACTTCCATTATTACTTTCTCATATCCCAATTTGATTTATTTAAATTTTAACAATATGTTTTCTCACATTAATCTACCACAATTTAATTAAATAAAATAAAGGGACACATCACTAACAAAATACATACAAACAATAAATAAAATTTAACCAAATTAATAATTTACACAAAATCCATGGTCACATTTAAAGGTGATCCCTCCCATGGAAATCCCTAAGAACAAACAAAAACAACATAATAAAACAAGTTGCCATGGTGATCTTGTCGAATTCACCTAGAATTCCATTGTGATTGGTCTCCAATCCCCCGATGTTTGTTGTGATTTTTAACTTGCGAAACACAAATACCTCCTTCGACCTCGTGGCCATATCAGAACATCCAAAATGATATAAATATAATCACAAAATCATCTAAGTATGTGAATCACAACAAAATCAAATCAATTTAACAAAATCACTTACAATTTATATCAGCAACATCAAAGTAATAACTATATCATCATCATATAATTTCCATTTTCTTGGTCTACTCACAATATCCAAAACCACATGTCTGAACAACATTCATAAAACATCCATGTCAAATAGTATATCATCATCCACATATGAGTGTCTCTAATAATCATCGTGCATCATAACCAAATCAAGATCACAATAATCCATGATCAAATATCTAACATCATACTAAGTCAAAGCATAATAATGTCCATAACGTAAATAATGAGATCAAAATAAGCATCCAAAGGTGTCAAAGGGAAGTGGGCACTACAAAGGTGCTATTTCAATAGTATTGGGATTGGGCAATTAATTCATGTGGTTGTAGATGATTATTATAATTTTTCCCAATCTCATTTAATTTTTTATGTTTTAATAGTTTCTAGTGAGAGAATTTAAATTTTTAGAGGGGCCCAAAAATTAGAATTTCATCAAAATCTATGCCTAGGGTGAATTTAGTTGATGGACTACCACCTGGCTCACTTCCAACTCACCATCTAGCTCTGTGAGCTAGCTCCCCTATGTCTCCCACATTATCCATGTCAACCCGACTCCATATGAACCCTCCACCTTAGTGAATGGCTTGACCAATCACCTCGGAACATGATTTACGGGTCAAAGAGCTCTGTGGGGAACAAGTTCTCCGCACGCCTTCATCGACCGCATCAGGCCCATACCAGCCAATTTACTTTTTTTCCTCATGGGCCTTGTGTTCCCACATCAGGACCCTCAAGCACTCCCTACCCATGTTCCTTCCCGGCTTTGCGGAGTCCACACCTACATCTTCACCTGCAATACACACCACCGACCCCAATGCAATGTGGTAATTTTGGGCCCACGGGGAACTCGAATCCCTACATCCTGAGGTACCTCCAATACTCATGGTCACGTAAGGGTTGATTCATCCCTAGTACAAGGGCTCAACACAAAACATGTCTGCATCACCTCTCCTACTTTCCCACTATCTTGTTGAGCTATCTCCTGACCCCACCTCACGAATTTGTCATAATTCAGTCCAAATCACCGAACTCCTATAGAACTCAGACTTTAAATAATGCACCAAACCAAATCCCTCTCAACTTAATGAGCTAGTTTTATCTTGCAAAACAACTTGACAAGCTATTTTTTAGCTCTTGACCCCTTTTTGGCATTTTTTTCTATTTTCTTCGATTTTTGCTAAATCTGTTGGATATTTTTCTGAACCGGTGGGGCCAAATAACATGCGGTGAGATTCCCTAAAGCTAATTTTTTCAATTTTTCAATCGAATGTGGGCCTCGGGGCCTATCCTCTCACCTTAGCAAAGTTATGAACCTTTTGAAACCCAAACAACGAAAAATGCACTAAATGTTCCTGAGACTTCCCAAAATCACTGCAAATGCTCCCAAATCATGGGAATTAACCTAAACATTTGGATTCATCTTTGAAACCTCTATCAACTACCTGGCTCAATCTTATCGAGTTATCTATTTTACCCAAGGGGGTAAAATGGATAGCAAATACTTTGATAAATACATCTGCTAAGGTAAATGTACTAACTCTAGATGCATAGAATTATATGGGGAGACCTCCATTACAATCATATTCAAATGTGATGTATATGGAAACTAATACAAGGGATATTATTATTTTGGTTTCTAAGGATGCATCCATTACCATTTAGTGAGCCAAGTTTATTAGAGAATTTGAGGTATTAGAGCTTATCGAAGAAAACAACTTTCCAACACTACTTAGGAGGCCTCGGTGTTATGCAAACAATGAAAACCTACATTCTAACAAGGGATATATCAGCTATGAGAAAAAGGATTATCACATGATCATACCTATGGATATAGAAAAAGCTACACCATACGTTGAACCTTTGAGTGAAGAAGAGTTGAATAGGATCTATGCACGCATGATGTGAGACCCTGAGTCTATGTTACCATCCAAGGAAGGTGTTATTCAGTGGGAAGACACACATTCATTAAGTGACACCATAAGTGTTTCTAGTGATAATTGGTCCTAAAACATGTACGAGATAGTTGGCTATGATATGAAGGGGAGAGTAACCAAAATTATCAAGCCATAGATGGTTAGGTGCATAAGAAGAACTCAGTTACCTAGATATACTGGTGAAGAAAATCCAGAATCTTTCTTGTGTGCTATGGAGGAATATTAGAAGAAAAAAGGTGATCGAAGGAACATTATGGTTTATAATGTGTGGAGGAAAAAACACGCTGGTGGGAAACACACAGGGATAACTTGTTGGGGTGTCGAGAAGTGAGAATGACATTTTCAACAAGGTTTACTTAGTGCAATGTGCCTACACATATCTATGAGTATGATGGGAGGACTCCCACTTTGATACATTTTCATAACTATTAGAGATAATTAGCACAAGGCTAGGAGGCTTTACCACCATCTCTATGGGTGCATAATTTATATTCCACCTTACGTAGATGTCCACATGCATGGTATGTGCATGTTGAGATCAAGAAAGAAACTATAAGATGGAAATATATGATTGTAGGTATGGTATATACATTTGATAATTTTTCTAATAAACCTCTAGTCCATGACACCTTCCAGATCGGAAGTGCATCACACTGGGGGGTAGAATGAAAGTAGAGGAGCTCATTCTTAAGTTACTTGGAGAACCTGATCCTAAGGTGTGCATGGATATAGACGAGACATAAGAGATGCAGATGGGTTGTGCATGGAATTAAAAATAAAAATGAAAGTTGTTATACCTTATTAATGACTAAGAGGTGGAGAATTTGTATGTTAGTCACAAAAAGGTTACAAGTGAGGTATTGAATACTACACATGAGAAGGGACACACGTACCATGATCTCATTAAGACCAAAAAGGTTAATATTTGTACCGAAAATGTGCCTGAGGAAGCCATCATTAGAGATTATTGGTCAAAACAAGAGGTAGAAAAGATAATTGATATTTTTTGTGACTTCAAATACTTATTGCCATGCAGCAATCATGATTTTAAGGGAGTGTACAACTCATTAGGATAAATGAAGATTAAATTTAATGAAGGTGTGTGCCTATTTTGGAAGAGATCTTATAGGATGAACTCGAGCCTGCGTATGAAAGAGAAGGAAGAAATTTATAATATGCTTGATTCTAGAATCATTGAACCAATTGAGAATTCTTAGTGGGTTAGCCCTATTATTATCATCATCAAGAAGGATGGATGGATTAGTATCTCGTGTGGATTAAAGGGTTTTTAATGCTTCATGTGTCATAGATCCTTTCCCTACGCATTTCATGGAGGAGATACTTGAGGGAGTAACACAATGGGATTTATATTCCTTCACTGTTGGGTTCTTAGGGTATCATTAGGTGTACATTATGCACTGGGGACTAGGAAAATACCACCTTTTCCAGTAAATGCGGGAGATTTACATATAATGTTATGACATTTGGAATGAAGAATGTGCTAACAATATTTTCACACATAGTTGTGCAGGATTTTCATAACTTCATTCATAAGTTCTTGAAGGTTTCCTTCATGGAACAATCCTTTCCATGTACATATTGACACCTCTGAAATGAAAATTGGATCGACCTATATTCTTTGTAAGTAGGAAGATGACGCCAGAAAAAAAATTATAATACCACTGAGTGTGAAGAATTATATATGCTATACGTGCTTCATAAAATTTTATAGTACTTTTTGGCTACTATGTTCATATTTTATACAAACCATATGACATTAAAATATTTGGTCAACAAGCCTATTTTGCAAGGGCACATCTGTTGGTGGATACTTCTATTTCAGGAGTTTAAATTCACAGTTTTTGTCAAGATAGACAAGAGCAATTCATGGCCAAATCATTTATCAAGGATCAATTCTAGAGAAGATACATAGAGTATAGAGGACGATATTCTTGCTACGCAGTTATGCAAGTTGAAATGTGCACCCACTAATTTGGAGGGCATGATCATTTTTTGTGCACTAGATTTGCACCAGAGGGATATAATTCCTTGGAGAAAAAGTAGTTGGCTATTTTAACCGTTCCTTATTAATTTATTGGAAGTGACTTATAAAAAATGGGCAGAGATGAAGTTTTGCGCCAGTGTGTACTTGAACATAAACACAAGGCTATTATGGAATAATCTCATGGAGGTATTGTAGGGGGACAATATGCATCAGATGAAACTACATGCAAGATCCTTTTAACTTTACTTTGATGGGAGACCTCTTAAAAGATACTAAGTCATTCATAAAAGCATGTGATCATTTTTAGAGAATTGGAAAACTGAAATTAGGGATGAGATGCCCCTAAGACCTATTGCGAGCACGAAACCTTTTGAGAAATGGTTTTTTGAATTTTTAGGTCCTATTACTCCACCCACATGCAGGACTAGAGCACACTATAAAATTACATGCACATATTATTTGACTAGGTGGAAAGAGGTTGTGCCTACTAAGAATTGTACTCTAGCCACAACAGTCGGTCCCATGGGAAAATATTATTAGCAGGTATGGTTTTCCATTAAGCTTGACCAATGATAGAGGAACTCATTTCTTGAATGAGACAATTAGAATTCTATTAGTAGATTTTATGGTGGCACACCATAAAACTACCCCTTATCACCCTCAAGCTAATGGTACTATAGAATATTTCAACAAGATTTTGGGATAGACTCTTATGAATATTTGTGATGTTAGAAGGAAGGATTGGGATGATAAAGTATCAGTTGTACTTTGGGCTTATAGGACCATATATAAAAGGTTAAACAAGGCCACACCCTTTCAATTAGTGTTTGGCATAGAGGTATTACTACATATGGATTTTTACTACCATCCCTGCATATGGCATGTGTGGGAAGATTTTTAGATGAACAAGTTATGGAAGAGTGCATTGAGAAACTAATGCAACTAGATGAGTGGTGCATCATTACACATTGGATCCAGAGGACTAAGAAGGTGCAACAAAAGGCTTGACATTATAGGAACATTAAGAGCAAGTTTACCTTTAGAAATATGGTATTTATCTATGATGCCAAGTTTGTGCACCATCCAAGGAAGTTGAAAGTGTATTGTTTGGGACCTTTTGTAGTGACCAAGTTACTCAAGTGAGTCGTATGTCAGTTGCATGCACTAGATGATACTATGTTTCCAAGTTAATTCAATGGAAGTAGGCTAAAGTCCTACTATAATTTAGCTTCTTTGTGTTTTTAATAAGGCAATATTGCCACTTACATTAGATTTATCTTTCATGTTTTGTTTTTAATTTATTTTTTTGTTTTAATAAGTGTGATTGTGCACAAGAAGTTGATTACTAATTAATGAGACAATGTGTAGAGGACTAGACATAAATGTGGGGTAAACTAGGAATGTACGTGAGGAAAGTGGTGCAGGTATACATGAGTCGGTGGAAAGGTGGAATATTGATTAAAATGTGAGGACAAGAAAAGAAAAGAATTGTCACTTTGGTGCTAAGGAAGTTTATATTTCAGACCATGCAAGTAATAGGACACATAATGTAACACAAGGTAGGTAGTAGTAGGATGGAATACTTGGTATAATGTGTAATGGAAGATTTTTGCAAAGAAAGTAAGTGTTTGTGAGGATGTCTCGCAAACCTAAAGTAGTAGTTAGACTGGAAGGTCACGAATATCACACACAAAAGAAAGAAGATAAAAGCATGGAAAAATAAAAAATCGTAGTTCAAGTTGCGGTATGGTGGTAGGTGAGGATAAATTAATGTGATAAAAAATTGGAAACCTATAAAAGGAGTGAGAGAGAGAGACAGAGATTTTATTTTCTCCTTACCTTTTGAAGAACATGGGAATTTAAAAGTGTGAATTAAAATAATACTAGATTGAAAAATCACATGACCTATTTGTGGAGCTCCTCTAGGAAGAATTTTAAAGCTTGAGGAAGGTGTGGAGGTTCATTTTTATCGAGTAGGGTGTAGAAATTTCTTCAAGTTAGGGTTTTCGAGATAGGAAAGTGCACATAATTGGAGTTAGGTAAGAGTTTGATTATAAAAGACTACAGTGTGAAAGAAGGTAAAGGGGACAGAGTAATATATTTAGCACATATGATTTATTAAAAAAAAATTAGGCACCTGGGGAATAAAATCTTAACTTGAGGAATTAGAATTTTGTGTGGTTGATGACATGGCACCAAGGAAACCAGTAACAGATCTTACAAGGGAAAAGGAAAGGAGAGGCCCATAATTGTGGATGTATCAGAGGAATGATAATCATAAATGTAGTACCATGAAGGTAGGATTATGGGGAAAGAATGAATGTCCCACATAAGGAAGAACATTGTTAGTGAATATAATCATCTCTTGGTTGAAAATGAGAACAAGATAGAAAATGATTTGATTCGGAAGAAAAATGAGAGGAATACAAATGGGAAGTTGATATATGATGACAAGGGGTACAAGAAATTAGAGAGCGCAAGGGTTCTCTAACTCTACGAGAGACCTTATTTTGGCAAGCCTAAGCAACTCTATCAATGGTTAATGTCACGAGTCCATAAGGACTATTATTATTTTGTGGGAAGAAGGATAAAAATATAGAAAGATAGATTAGAAGAGTCACTAATCTTTTTAGTTTGGGCACAAAGATAGAAAGTGACTTAGAAGATGAGGATGTAGTATGTGTCACTTCCACCACATTGAAATATCAAATAGGATGTCACGTGATGGAAATTATCAAACTATAATGACCTATCATTAGATTGGTCGTGTGACTGGTTATGAAGTTGGGAGCATAAGAGAGATGGATGCAAGTGAACAAGATATGGATCCACATTGCAGAAGATGGAAAATGAAGCTTCCTACAGTCTTGTGGATTTTATTGTTGAAGGAATTATAGAGGAATTGTGCATCTTTGGAGATAAAATCACTTGGGTAGAAATTATCTTATTGATTTTTCTCAAAGATTGGGGTTCCTGATGGACCAAATGATAACATGTGGAAGTTTCCTCCAGAAGATAAGTCCCCTACAAAGATATTTTCTCGAATATACATGCAAAGAGATCAATATTGCATATATTTAAGGGTTCATATATGGTACATATGAATGTACAAAGCATTAAGACAGGAGTGGCACATCTTGAGTGAGCTTCCTTTAGTTTTGTAAGGGAAGGAAGAGTTCACAATATTCCAACATTTCTTCCTCGGGATATTTTATTTAGAGAATGGAGGAAATATTACTTGGTGGAAAATACTATTTTCCTTTATAGTGAGGTACTTCCAAACAACTTTAAACAAGTTTTTCTAAAGTTCTTAAGTTGAAGTTTGATATGGACAAGGTTGATTTTCAACACCATACGTTGTGCAAGAAATATGTCTACCCTATAAGGAACACATATATAGAAACTATGATATCGGATGATATAAATATTAACTCCATGAATTTTGTGATAGAAAATAAGGTGATAGCCAAGGTTTTTATTTATTTTAAGCTTAAGATTGTAAATGGAAATTATGTGGATAAGGAATACCTCACACTTCCACAGCCACCGAAGGGAAGGTAAATAGTTGGTACAAAAATGATGCATGAGGAGACTCCTCCCCACCAAGAAGAAGAAGAAGGAAGGGGTGGTGATGAGGAGGAAATAAAAGAAGAAGGGCTGAGTCTTGAACAAGGTGGGAGAATATAGAAACAAAAGGACCATAGGGAGTTAGGACATAACACGAGTACCTCTGGAGTCACCAATAAGTCATGGAGGAATCCAAGCTAGAAGGTGGTATCAAGCGAGGAGATTGACAAGGAAAAAAAATATGTTGAGGAGATACCACATATATCCCTATTAATTCATACTTTGACAAGTTCATAGAGTGTGACGCGCACCATGAGGAAGGGACATAAAAGAATGAAGAAGTTGAAGGTCTTAGAAGGAATGATGAAGAGGGTCACTATGAGCCAATGATAGGAAGGAAGGAGAGATCTTGAAGAAACAAAGCACAATTTTGAGCACAAAATTGAACATGAGAAGGAATAGGAAATGGTTAAGGGTACCCTCATAAGAGAAGATAAAATTATGGGTGAAGAAAGCAATGCACTTTACTCCATTAAATAAGAAGTACCTGGGGTAAGTAGAGGAAAGGGGAGAAATTGTAATAACATTCCCCAAGGCCACCTTATGCAATATAATGATGATCCTTCCAAAGTTATGTGTGTGCGATATTAGAGTTTGATGCCCATAAAAGATTTCTTCTATTGGTAATTATTTGACAAGAATTAGGACCTTCCATGAAATAGAAAAATGATCTCTTAGGAATATTAATCACACATCGAGGAGAAAATTTTTAGGGAAGCATGGAGGCATTATCATAAAATTGGATTAAATTGGCCCCAAGAGAGGATTCCCCATGGTCGATATATGCAACTAATTACAGATGAGCAGACATGTAATGCACTTAACAATTTTTCATCATAAGTGTGGATAATAACTTTTTATAAGGATTGTATGATAAAGAGACTTTGCAAGGAAATAAAGGAAAAATATTAAACCATTGCACAACTAAAATATGAACTGAGAGAAGATAAAGTGTTAAAACCTAATATTAATCGCTTATAATGTTTAGTTTATAATTAAATAATTTAAAATATAGTTTATATTCTTAATTATTTAATATAAATTGTATATTATTTTTTTTTATTAAAGGTAAATGGTTTTGAAGGGACCATACCCTATACACAAATCTCAAAATCCAGTAGAAACATTGACATCAAAGTGGTTTTTTTATATGTGGGGTCCACTCCCTAATAGAAAAAGAAAGAACTAGATAAACTGGTAGAAACCAATGCATGGGATATCTACCTACAAGGATCCTAAAAATAGACTTAAAACATAAAAAGTGTAGTAATACAACTTCACAAAAAAAACAGAATAGAATACAGAACTAATTAAGAGACTTACAATAAAATTTCAAAGTAATATTCATAACCTTATAAATATTTATGGCATTCTACATATCAGGGTCTTGACTGCTCTCAGCAAGTATCTTCTTCTTGATTCTTTCATTCTTATAGGCTAATCCTGGAACACCAAAAACATAAAAAATATGCTTGAAATTCATTTTTATATAATCAAGCACCACCATATGAATTTCAAACTGGTTGGTTAGCTAGTTTTTGACCTATTGAACTTTACCCTCAAGAACTTTGAACTACATAAAAAGGATCTCAAATTTCTCCTCAAGAGTTGAGAGGGAAAAGGGATCTAGTTTTTTCTTGGTACCTTCCTTGAGGAGGATATATACATTGTCTTCAATACCCATTAAAACCTTGGCCTACTACTTAAGCTTAGTTGAAAGACTAGAACTAGCAGGGGGTCATTAGCTGGGTTACTTATATTTAGTAGGTTTTTACCACCTACAATGTCTTTATTTTTGGCACTGCTATAGAGGACTATTTTGGCTGGAGGGGGTCGAAAGGGGATCTTTGATGTTGAGAATTTTTGTTCAAATTCTTGGTTTCTAGGGAGGTGGAGGGGGAAGAGAAGGGATAGGTTTGTTGGAAACAAAATAAAGGAAATAATAATGTAGAAGGAAAATCACACCTTGTTGCGGGGAGCACCCTCATGTGGGTCTGAACATTACGAATTGATTTTTCAACAGAATGCAAGATGTATAGGGAAAAATCTCCTTATATTTATGCCTAAAATGGTTCAAGAGCTCTAAATGGTGAATTATAAGCGTTAATAAGTGCCCTTCTAGGGTGATGTAGTGCACCACCATTTTAGAAATTTTATCAAATGGTTTGATGATAGAGGAACAAAGAATCCCTAATTTCCCAATCTCAAGTTGTTCCTCAATGTCTTTATCAAAATTATTGTAGTACGATTTGATTCCTTCCATGCTCAGGCCTATGATGAATGAGATCAGACCCTCAATGATAGTAAAATCCTTTCCTTTGATAGTGATAACTTTGTCTTTCCATTTTTGAGCCAAAGTAAGAGATATGTGGACATTGTGGCCTTTAATTCTTTGCATAAAATCTGTGAATCCATCCACATTCAAGGATTTCCAAAATTTTGCATTTTCCTTCCAATAAGGGTCACAAATGGGCTCTACATGACATAGAGGACCTATCATACTGTAAGATATGCTCAGGGATAAATTATTAATAACCCAAACATGGCTGTAAAGTGGATCTATGACCAAAGCTATAAAATGGTGGAGTTGTATATTTTTTAAATCTATCCTCCAACACTGAAACACCTTTGGAATACCATTATAGTGAAACCAAGGCACAAAAACTAATGGTAAAGGGTCTGTTTGTAAGGATTAACTCACAAAATATGGGAGTACAAATGGTCATTATATTGTATGTGCCAAAGTCGTCAACTAAGCCTAAATGACCTTATCTTCCCTAAACATGATTAATTTTGTTATGGGAGAGATTTTCTTGAAATCATGCAAATTTTTGAATTCATTTATGATTACACCATCATTTTCTAAGGCATCCACCACCCCATTCCCCTCTCTATAAACATGAAAAATAATGATGTTTAGGAAAACTTTTCTTAATACCTTGGCCTCATTTATAAAATCCTTAATGGTCCAATTGGGGGCTTGATAACCATCAAGGTTTTTGATAATATTCATAGAGTGCCCCTCAATGATAAAATTGTTCACATTGAGATCCATGGAAATTTTGATTCCCCAGAGAGTTGCAAGGGTCTCCACATAGTGATTAGATTATTTTCCCATAGGACCATCATAAGTAGCAATGGGATGACCATGATGATTTTTGATAAGACCACCTCCCCTAGTTGAACCATGGTTTCCCTTAGACACCCCATCAAAGTTCAATTTTTACTAACCTTCCGTAGGGGGAATCCACTTAATAATAGACCTATCAATGCTGGGAGAAAAAATTTGTGCTTCCTGAAACTCAATATTCCATGCCTTTAAGAACCTCTCTTCTTCTTTAGGGTACTTAACATTCTTAGGGGGCTTGAAATTTAGGATGTTTTCCTTGGCAACAACCGTGATTTCATTAAGGAGGCTTTTGATGGATTTGCTAACATTTCTAAAAATGAGAGAATTTTGAGCCTTCCAAATTCTCCAGATAGTGTGTGGAAAAATAATCCTCTAGAATCTCTTGAGCATGCCATGTTTGAAAGGAGGCTGCCACTATTTCCATGCTTAGAAAATATCCTCTTGGAACTCCTAGCTTAATCCAAATCTACTAAAGATAATCTTCCATAAAACAACAATAGTAGGGCAGTGTAGGAGTAAGTGTTTGATAGTCTCATTGTCTCTTTTGCAAAGGTAACATCTATTGGGCATAGTGGACCCCCTCTTGATGAGGTTGTTAATGGTAAGGATGATCTTATTCAAGACTTGCTAAAGGAAATGATTTATTTTAGGAGTTAGATCGTTGAACCATATCTTATTCCAGCAAAAACTACATGGGGTTTCATTTGCAAAGACTTGGTACCCGGTTCAAACTGAGTAATCCCCATCAAAGGAATGATACCAAATAAACTCATATTTATTAGGAATTTGGCTAATTAGAATATGACTGAGGATTTTTGTAACTCCAAAATGAAATCGTTATGCCTAGAGGTGTTATAGGTTAAAGTCATTCATTGAGGAGTACCATCAACTCTATAGATATAGTCACTGACCTTCCTGTCTAATCGTCATTTTAATTTTTTTTTTTGAGATGTTCCTAGTGACGTTTTTTTGTAAGATTGTGAAAATATGCCCATCTTTCATCCCACAACTTAATATCCTCACCATTTCCAAGGTTTCATTTACAACTAGCCTCAATATTTTATCTAGTCTTAACCAAATTGTTTAAAAAAATAGAGCCAGTAGGAGGATTATCAAGCTTGAGAAAGTCTTGTGTTATACCTTGATCTAGATATTTGGATATGATAATAGTAGTCTAGAGGATATTTTCCTTGAGTAGCCTCCAACTCATTTTAGAGACAAGAGCAACATTCATAATCTTGATGTTTTTGATATCTATGCCTCCCAAACTTTTGCTAGTACAATGCTTTTCCCAATCCACAAGGTGGAATATATTTTTCTCCTACATCCCAGTGCACAAGAAGTTATTACGAATTATTTCAATCCTATCAAATAAAAAATTAGGGATAAATAATAGAGAAATAATGTAGATGGGGAGGTTTTAAAGAGTGCCCTTGATTAGAAGACATTTTCTAGCACTAGAGAGAATTCCCCCTTCTAACTAGCCAAATTATTTTGAAACCTATCAAGAAAATAATTCTAGACACTCAACGAGACTTTATTAGTGCCAAAGGGAAGACCAAGATAAGTAGTGGGCAAAGAGTTAATTACACACCCCAAAATCTAAGCAATTTTTCTTTGTCTTTTAGGAGAGGTGTTGAAGAAGTATAGAGAACTTTTTCAAAATTAATTTGCTACCATGAATCCTCCTCATAGGTTTGGAGAATATTTTTCATAACTTTATTCCACAATAGAGGCCATAAGCAGAAGGATAATATAATCAGCAAACGAATGGTGGTAATAAATGATCTCCAGAGAAGTGGATTGGAAACCATTGAGATAACCCAAGGATACCACTCTAGAAATGGTCCTATTAGTGCAAAATCACAACACCCCAAATGACCTCTCAAATTTTGTGTTTTAAGCTTGCAATTTGATGTGATTTACATAACATTGAGTTCTCCCCAAAGGTGTGGAACTTTGAAAATGGGAAAACTCTCCAGATTAAGGTTGGTTCCTATTCCTTGGTCTAGGTGCATACATGAAATTTTCAAAGGATTTATTCCTAAACCTAATCTAATATTGCCAAGGAGACAAGGATAGAAGGAATACAAGAAATTAAAACTAAGCTAACCAAGTGATACACTGAAGGAATGATGAAAATTTGTTTAGCTGATAGAAACAAACCAAAAAAATGCATAAAATAATCAAGCACAGATAACCAGTTTTGCAATGAAAGATCATATGAGAGTAATGAAAACAAGAAATGGTAGAAAATTAGCCACAAACATGTATTATTGCTATGTAGATTTGATACAATGCGTTTACAAAATGGCCAAAAGGCAGAAAACATGTTGCAATATAATGGAAGGTCTGAAACTCCATGAATTTTTTTTCTAGAGGAAGAGGGAAGGCTACAAAATAGAAGAATGTCTAACCCTTTAGAATGATTCCCGACCCTACTTTTATAGATTCAACACAAAAAGGAGAAAGAGAGAGAAGCAGGAAAAAATAGTTAGAAGTTCAACCACTACTATCAATTCCTCCTGTAAAATCCACCCCCAAATCTATCCCGACCGCATCAATTACTGGTTTGGTGCCTCGAAGGAGGAGGAAACAGTGGATCAGATTAGATCTGATCTGGTTGTTAGGGAAAAATAGATCCTGCATTAATGGCCTAAATACATTTCTACATTTTTCTCCCACCTAACTTATCCAAACTTAAAGTTTCATATCTTCATGGCATAGATGAGACTAAGATCTTTCCAATGGTGCTAGATTTGCTAGATTTTGAGCCTCGAGTCGAAAGATACACCCATTTGAAATTTGAGTTGGTCACGTACAAAAATGTGGTAAAACTAGTTTGAAAACAAGCCCCCTTTTTAAAACAAGACACATGGATGGTTGGCACATGTCTAAGGGCAGCCTCTGTATTTTTCTTTTAGAGTGGCATGGGGCTGACACGTGGCTTCTTCCACAACCTGCTCAATTTCCTTATGTTTTTAGCTAAGTCCTTTGCTCGGCGGGGTCATATATTTGACCGGGGACATGCGACGGCCTGAAACTTGCTTAGAAACCTCCCTTCAATTATCCTCTCCTCTTGAATTAGTGTCATTTGGACACGTGGTACCCTCTACTAGCCTATCACAATGCATTGACTATTC
Source organism: Taxus wallichiana var. yunnanensis (assembly GCA_018340775.1). Classification (NCBI taxonomy): domain Eukaryota; kingdom Viridiplantae; phylum Streptophyta; class Pinopsida; order Cupressales; family Taxaceae; genus Taxus; species Taxus wallichiana. The sequence continues at coordinate 1,016,255,258 of CM031234.1, forward strand.
AACCCAACTCTGTCCCTTTTTGAGACTGGACGTGTGGAGGCTCTACGCTCACTTAAAATCCCACTCAAGATTTTCCTTTGAAGGAGCGTCGGGTTAACACTTAGAAGAATACGTAGGTATTTGGACTTTTTAACGACCTCCCTCTTACCTTTTCAGACCTTGGACTATGTGGCAAGCTGGAACTCATTTGAGTCTCCACTTTTGGATTAACTTTTAGAGATGCGCCAACTTGACGTGTGGCAAATTCCGCTAGCATTTATGTACTTAGCCTTTTTTAAGGCCCACCCTGTACTCCATTTGACTTTTAGCTTTGACTCTACCTCCATTTTGGGCCTAGGACACATGGGGGCCTGGCGTTTATTTGAGCCTCCGCTTTTGGATTCAAATTTGGAGATGCATATTTTAGATACTTGGAAGCATCTATTGTCTCCTCCATACTTAGTCAATTTTGGACTCATTCTAAACTGTTCTAGAGCCCAAAGACTTCGAACCTTTTCGATTCTTTCTCTTTTGAGCTTCTAGCTTCTTTAACACTATCTCCTCCTTGCCAGACCCTGCTATTCCATTTCTGAGCCCACCTATAACCTGTTTAATTGATTTAAGGAACAGATTCACTCGATAGAGCTATTTTTTTAAATTCTCTTGTGTAGTGTCATTTGATCCTTCACACACCTCGCCACTCCATTATAGAGTTCCTCTATAACTGTTTGTAGGATTCAAACATGATTTCTCTGGTTCTTTCTTAGTGGGGTCGTGGTTGATCTAATATTTTTCCAGGGGAAAAAATATGGATAACAAGTCCTAGTGAGACTGTCCGCCATGATGATAAAGAGAAGAGGGGAGATGGGATCTCCCTGAAGATTACCTCTATTACTTGAATAGAAACCCATGGGGGTACAATTGAAAATAGGTGAAAATATAGGAGTTGAAATACAAACTCTAATGATCTTTCTAAAATGAGCATCAATTTTTTTTTTTCCATTACCTTGTTTAGGAAATACAAAGAGCTATCAAAGGATTTATGCATATTAGTTTCAAGACCATGCCTACTTTTTTGCTTTTTTCCATAAAGTGTATGGTTTCATGAACCCTCACAACACTATCTAAAGTGTATATTATTTTTATTATTTATTTAGTAACTAATTATTTATACACCGAGGTGCACACCACGTCACTTAATATTCATAACCACTAGGGTTATTCAATATATGGTTGTGGGACACATTTGATAAATTCACCATAGGAGAATTCATGGGAGATAAGTGAGAAGATTAGAGTTTATTGGACTGTAATTTTATTTTCTCTATTAAATGGAAATTCTTGCTTTGTGATTTGAACCCCCTCAAAGGTTTTCCACATTAAAATGGCATCTTGCGTTCTTTAATCATTTGATATGTTTATTTAAATGTTAGGTAAATGTTATATTCATTTTAATATGGTTATTTATTAAATCACACCCTCAGAGTTGACATGGTACCAGAGTGTGTGTGATCAATATGTGATTAGTTAGCCAATAGTTGTGTCAGTTCGGATGGTTAGTAGTTAGGTGGTTAGTTGTATAAATATTTATTAAAACCCCCTTCCCTCTAGGATAAATGTTCATGAATTTTATGTATGTATAAGTGAAATGGGCTTCAGATATTTACATGTGCATGAAAACCACATACAATAACAAGTAAGTGTTATTGGTAGATAAATATTTCCTATTTTCCTATAGTTTCAAAAGTGGGCACATAAATACTTTCAAAGGTAAATTCAAGTAAAAATAAAGGTCAAAAAGGAACCAGGAGACAAACTCCACAAGAATAGGAAATTGATTTTTACTATTGATCTATGAATTTTCACTTTGTTCCCCCAAAGTGGTTGCTATAACCCTGGTAAAACATTTATTACCTTTGGAATTCGAAAATAATGTGTATGTTTCCTCTAAGTCCCTTTTTCTTAAATTAATTACAATTGAATTATTTTTTCAAAACTATAGTTTATAGTTTTATAAACTATATATTAGTTGTTAAACCTAAAATATAAATATAAGGTTAAAATCTATTGTTTATCAACTAAATAAATCATAACCTAAGTTGAATCCTATAGTTTAATAGTGTTATAACTATATTTGAATGTTGAGAAGCCTATATTTCTTTTAAATATATAAATAGTTGTCGAGTTGTAGGAGAGGTTAAGGCCCCATTCACAATCACACATGCCTCTAGCCACTACTTGGTAGGACTTGGTGACCCCGTACCCTATACCTCGTACCTTCCTACCAGCTCAGGCCACATGTCTTGCTAGAACCTTCATGAGCCAACCATCCATGCTCTCACCATGTGTTTCCATGTGTCCTCCCTCCACCTGGGCCATGAGTTTATGGACACATGAATCTTTATTTTTTGTTCTTGTTTTAGTCCCACATGGAGATCTCGATGGTAGGGTGTGTAGTTTATATACTTCTAGTGGGGAGGTTAAACATGGCTACGGTCACGATGATGTCCTTTTGTTTATGGCTCGGTTGAGAAACTCGATTTCCTTAACTCACCCCCTTTGCGAAGGACTTGTCTCACTAAGTTGATTATGTGGGCTCACCAGAGATAGCTCGTTACATTGGATCTATGTGCCGAGTTGGTTACCTTAGTATAGATTGGTTGGATAGTTATGTGGATCAGCCCCTAATAATAGTTGTATGGAATTTTTGTTATTATAAATTAGTTCGGTTTAACATATAAAAGTTGGTGGCTAAATTAAATTGAATTAAATTAACTCATCTCGCTAAGTTGGGTAACCCAACTTAGCTAACCCAAACTCATACAAATGAGTAATGCTCCACTTTTTTTAATATATATAATATTTTAAAAAAATCTCTTGTTTTTTAAAATTAAATGAAATTTAAATGTAAATTAATTATTTTATTTTAAACTGAGAAAATTAGTTAAAATATTAGATGAATTGTATTTTAATTGAAACAAGTATTTTTATGACACAATGACTATGTAGTCGTCATCATCATTTATATGGAAAACTACAAAAATTCACTCACATTTCAATTAAATACTATTATTGTCAAACTAATATATCATTGTATAGATTATCTATTTGACAGGACCTTCTTTTTAACGTAAATTCATCAAATTTTTATTATGAGGCTTAAACAACGACATGGGGATATTTTTTAACCTTGATTATTTTTAATTCTCATTATTCTTAATTATTCAAATTTATTTATGCAAAAATGGGGTCTAATCATTTTACTATTGATAAATCTCAGATGTTGAATGGGAATAATTACATCATTCAGAAAATTTGATTGAAGGCATAATTCATATCTCACAAGCTTTGGGTAGTCATGAATAGAACTAAGAATGATATGATTAGAATACAACAAACTACAGACAACATCGCTACATATCAACAAAAAGTGTAGAAGCGATGTCCATCATATTGTGGAGTGTGCAGAATGATATTCTCCTTCATATCGAGAATCAAGAAATTTCGATTAAGGCTTAGAATCGATTAGAATAGATGCATAAAGGTACATAGTTATCGAAAATCATTAAACCGATTCTAGAACTAATGAAAAATACTATTAAGGGAGATAAAAGGTAACTATAATCGCAAACATACACAAAATGGCTTATATGTGCTTAAATATTTATCTTTTTTTTTCTAGTAGTTCAATCAAAAAATAAAACTTTTGTTCTTTTTTGGTTTTCTAATAATGAGATCATTTCTCTAGGATCATTTAAGACATCGATTAAAACCATATGAAATATGTAAATGGTTCTTACATTGTAAGCTATTACAAAAACCCTTCCTCTGTCATTTGTTGAAGAAAACTTCACATAAATCCATGAGATGTGTCCACAATTAGCGGATCATGTTTTCATTGAATGGTATGATTATTCTTGTATGATTTCATTATCTATTCAAATATGTTTTTTTATAGTTTAACACTTTTGACCAAATCTTAGAACTGAGGGTTCTTGGGTCCCCTCCCTTAACAATGACCTAAGACAAGATATTACAATTAATCCATGACAAACCGTGACCACTGAGCCCACACCGATGATGTAATTTTTCTTCCACCATTGTTTTTAGAGCCAACACCACCATAAATGCCAATGCCGATGATTAAAAGTCCACCACTTTGCCAAGAATAACCACCATCTATAACTATAGGTGATGCAACACCCACTACCACTAGTAAACCACACTTTGAATGGATCGCGCCCGGTGGGATTTGAACCTTGGTGGATCTAGATATAACCATTCATCCGAACTAATCCACCCAAAACCTAGTGGCGCTTCCATCCACGTAAGGGCCTATAGAGGCCTCCAAAATCTATGAAAAGACCTACATAAATGGGAAAAATCTATTCAAATATGTTATATATCAATTCTTATCTCATTTCTAAAGGCTTAGAATAAGATAATGAAGATATATATGTTTTTGATAAAACATATCTAAAATTTCTTAGTATGTGATTACTAAAATATTACTATATACATATCAAATGACACTTACGAATGCCTTTGTGTTTGTATTGGAGATGTCCAATATTATTATTCTTGTATGATTTGATTATTTGTTCAAATATGTTTTTTTATAGTTTAACACTTTTGACCAGATCTTAGAACTAGGGGTTCTTGGGTCCCCTCCCTTAACAATGACCTAACATAAGATATTACAATTAATACATCAAAAACCGCGACCACTGAGTCCGCACCAACGATGCAATTTTTCCACCACCATCATTTTTAGAGCCAATAGCCTTTGTGAATGCCAATGTCGATGATTCAAATGCCGCCATTGCCAAGAATAACTACCAGCTATAACTACCGGTGATGCAACACCCACTACCACTGGTAAACCACACCGAAGGGATTGTGCCCAGCGGGATTTGAACCTTGGTGGATCCAGACATAACCATTCATCTTAACCAATCCACCCAAACCCTATTGGTTCTTCCATCCACGTAAGGGCCTCCATAGACCTCCAAAATCTATGAAAATACCCGGAAAAATGGGAAAAATATGTTCAAATATGTTATATATCAAGTCTTATTTTATTTTTAAAGGCTTAGAATAAGATAATGTATATATGTTTTTGATAAAACATATCTAAAATTTCTTAGTATGTGATTACTAAAATATTATTATATGCATATCAAATGACACTTGGGAATGTCTTTGTTTTTGTATTGGAGATTTCCAATACTGATTTCATCTAATATATATTTTACAAGTTTAATATGTTGAAAATTTTCAACAAATTTTAATATGGTTAGTTTTTAACCATATTGTTATACAACTAGTGTTTAACTTTTAGAAATGGTTAAAAGTAAAATCAATAATGATTTATGTAATGCTTATTATGATGTCTATATGGATATTATGACTCTAACCATGTTAATGTTGTGTTGGATATAAAATATAGATCTGGATTTGTGTTCAAGTTTTTGGTGTAGGTGTAGTTACTTGGAACAACAAAAACCACCAACAGTCTCCATTTCTTCTACTGAGGAAAAGTAGAGAAGTGCAATAGAAGTAGAAAAAATCCATGTGGCTGAAGTGACTGTTGGAATACATACACATGGAAGCTAAGCAAAGTATTCCTCTTCTATGTGATGGAGATAATTACATTTTATCTTGATAAAGAATTTGATTCAACATTAGAGAATGAAGCATATAGATGTTCATATGCTCCTTGCCTAAGAGAATATCCTTTGCGGTGATATATATATCCAGTATTTATTATATGAAGATCAAGTTATAGTTATGTTTACGAGCCATTATGTGCTATAAAATACTACAAGTTTTTTGTAATTCTTGGCCTTTTAGAGTTTCCATTAAGGGGGAGTGTGCATGGAAATGTCACATCCTAATGGTCGGTCGGTTGATATCTCCTTCTCCTCTATACTTTTGCTCCATTGTAAAGCATTGTAAAAATATCTTTATGATATTCATAAAATTATAACTCCATGTTTAGTCTGTAGTCTAGTGTGTTGCATCTATTTGTAAAGGAGTTCCTTGTGTTATAAAAGGCTCCTAGAGATGTGTTTTAAGAATTTTTCCATGAGAAACCATGGGATTTAGTCTCACAAATCAGTCTTAGTCTAAATCATAACTTTTGATATATGGATTCTAAATAATTTTGTACCAAAAGGTAAGTTGAGTACGATGAAGGTGTTATAAATCCTTCAAAAGTAATATGTTAACCTAAACCGTCACTAATGGTTTATGGATTTATAAATATTTTTGTACAAACAAGCAATGTTTGCATATGGTTCCCCACTTAATATTAAAGGGGATTGTTAAAACATAAAATTTAGTGCGTATAATGTTTAGTTTATGATTAAATAATTTAGAATATAGTTGATATTCTTAATTATTTAATATAAACTTTATATAATGTTTATTAGTTATTTTGTAACTAATTATTTATAAACCAGTGTGCACACATCGTTACTTAATATTTGTAACCCTTGGGGTTATTTAAATATGGTTATTGTGAGAAGGGGAAAACACATGTGAACTATAAGAAAGGTGAGTGCATTGTAGATATTATATAACTGTCATGTAAGTGTAGATAACAAAATTGGGACGAAATCCCTTCGATTAATTAAGTCAATGTTATCCCATCACCCCGCCCATTTACACACATTCTAATTAATTTAAATACCCATAATTAAATAAATCCCCACCTCACCTCACAATTAATTTAATCACCTTAATTAATTTATTTTCCACCTCACTTAGCCACATCAGCCCTCCACCTCATCCTAAGACCTATTCCTAGCCTATTAATGAACTTAGATGAAGTCCCTACTTATCCTAACCAATTAACATTTTTTCTAACCCTAATCATTATAACTTATTATCTCTCAAACCACTCTCTCGCTACATTTAGCATTATCTCTCACTTCTTACCCTGACCTAAAACTTTAATCATGCCAAATCTAGAGCAATCAAGCTAATTTTAGCAAGATTGACCATTTCTCCCTAATAGATATTGGTCATCCCTTGCCAACGTCAGTTCCTAATCGATGTGGGTTACCTTAAATAAGAGTTTCTAACTCTTTGCATGGGTTATTCAATTCATTCTTTCACTCAAGCCTTAGCATTCAAAATCTCAAGAATTCAAGCTACCAGATGATGAACCAAAGTACATGTGATCTTGACCAAGTAGTTGATATCTTCCTCCACACCTTGGATCACCCACAACAGAGCACACAACCTCCATTTTTGTGGCACTAGACATAACCCTGTTTCATCTCCAAATGCTCATCAACCACCACCACCATTAGATTTACGTGTTTTTCGGATAAGGAACTCACTCTTATTTTTAGCTATGGTTTTTGATCTTAAGTTTTTATTCATTTCTATTATCAAAATCTCCTAAACCATTTATTATTTTACCCTTCACACATCTACCATCTATTTTACCAACCTAAACCATTTTGCCAATCCTAGTGCTCTGTCACCCTTGCTTTGAGTCTTCATACAAATCATACCGTCCCTCCCGAATCCCGATCTCGAACTCTATGCAACCATAGAGAGATCCAAAACACCTACTTTTATTATTTTAACCATATTTACCCTTCGAATCCAAACAACACCCAACCGACGTTCTTCATTTTCTAGTACCAACATCAGTCACCTAAGCTGATATCGGTCTGTCACTAGTAATTTTACCTAGGAAAACGAGCTTATAACTTTCACCAAACAACCGTAACATAACCAAACTTGACCCGGACCTTTCCTAACACCTCAACGACCCTTCTCAAATAGAACCATACCTTTCCTAATGCTAGATTACTTTGTAATTCAATGATTTGATTAATCTAGTATGTTGATAACATTTTGAGACATCTAAATCAAAGTGTTAGCAATACAATTTCTATTTATCACTTTTATTTTCATTAATTTGATAAAATCAATGGATTCACAACCATCTAGGAAGTGTCACACTTCTCAAAAATAGCATTCGATAGGCATTCCACTATCATATACTGTTTGACTCTCTCTTGTGGTCTTGTTGTGCTTCACAACTAGTCCCCCCCAACCAAAAGGAAACTCTCACATTCAGTTTGATCAAATTCTACAATATGCATAACCTTCTCCCGACTATTAACAAGTACACCTCCTCTCCCTTACCTCTTATCTATTTTATCACATAATTTGAGGTAAAAGATTTTGGAATGCTAAAGTGGGACTCATTTTGTGGGTTCTTTTCATTGTTTTTTCTAGGGAATATTTGTGTGTTTCTTTCTTTTCTAAAAATTTCACATTAAATTTCTCTCTCGGGAAATATTCTCTTCTTCTACTTGTCTAAAATAAATTCGTCATTTGGTGTTTTAAAAGAATTTTTCTCCCTTTCTTTTTGTACTGTATTTTAGTGAAAGAGAATTCTCTTTTCTTATTCCCAATTTGCTTCATCAAATTTCATTTTCAATTTGGGTTTTAAAAATATGTGCATTTCATCCTTGTGATTGTTGCATTAGACCACCTAAAATTATTTGTAATCTATATCTGGAGGTCATGACCAGTTGATGATTGGTGGTAATTAATCATAGTTCACATGTTATTCATACACACCCCTATCCAAATCACTTTAAAAATTTTCTCATTTCTTAAAAATCTTCCTTCTCGGTAGTTTCTAACAAAGTTTAATAATTTGATTGACGGTGGATCTAGCTGGTGTTTTGGCCAATCATCATATCAAAGTTAGACCTCACATACTTTGGAGTATATATTGGGGACAATTTAATCAAAACACACATGATACCAGCCATAGACTACTTATAGGGTACCCTCGTTGATCCAAAACTCTACTCTATTCATATCAATTTTAAATGGCATAAGCCACATAACATTAAAATCTGAAGCATAAGATTGACATGTTTTGTTAGATTTTGACTATTAAATTACATTTTGAGAAGTAAGGCTATTTCTTATTAGTTTTTATTTTATTTCACACCCCACCAACATAAATGGTGTATTCCAGCTCATTCTATGTGTGTTTGGACTCATCACTACCATACTCAGTTTCTGGGTTGGTGTTTTATTTGGATTTAGTCACTTTAAAATTAAAATTTTCATCATCTTCTCAGATTTCACAATAACTGTCATCGGTCTAGAGACTAGCATCGATTACCTCATCATACCAACATTGGTTGGTGACCAACATTGGTTCCCTATGGTTTTGGTTATTTTTCTGAAAATAGTATTCAATTCATATCCATTCATTTTCTCGTGATCTATTTCCGTCATTTTACACATTTCTAAGTCTCTATTACCATTAATAGAGTTCATGTTCATCCAATTTACACTCTTCTTCTCTAGATTTCTAAATCAGTAATTTATTCTTAGTAATTGGCATCATTTCGGTGACCGAAATTGGTTACCCAATCCTATCGGTGTCGGTTACCCTACAATGCCAATCTCGTGTTTCGTGTTTTTGTCAAAACAACAACCAATTTTCATTTTCTATATTTCTTCTATCTTCTTTTCCTATGTTTATGCACTATATGAAGAGCTCATACCACCTATCCCACCATCATTCACATTGTTTTAACTTTCATAAAAGTCAACACATTAGTCTTTCACGCTAGCTATCAACCACTACCTCCTAGTCCTTCAACACCTTCTATTTCTTCACCCAAGGACCCCACTTCTTTTATTGCTATATCTGTAAGTGATGAGGAATTCAAAAAACTCCTCACTCACAATACCACAACCTTACAGTATTACCTCACTCATTATTCCACCTGAAAATCATCAAGATAACCGTTATATGGGATTCTTGTCTCCATTCCTCTTGCTTTCACCCCCACATCCATATCGGCAACCACTAGTATAGCGTTACTTGATTCCACCTTACTTCCTATTGTTTCTCGATCATCCCTACATATTCAATATCTGTCATACCTACAACATCTATCGCATCTTTGAATTATTCCTTGCCATCATTTGTGACTCATAGTGTAGGGATTACCACATCATCAGTCATTATTACCTCAAAACCTCCAATTACATTGACCCCTTTTCATAGTTTGCTCATGTCTATACTTGCTACTCTACCACCTATCACTAGGAGGGTCTCTACACAGGTCCCTCCTATGTATGTCTTGTCTCATCCACCACTTGTCACCTATAATTCCCATTCATGGTATATGTCATCAACGTCTGTTGCTACTTATATCCCCTTTCTTAGTTTCCTTACTCGACACCTCTATATACTACGTACCTTCTATGTCCTACTCATTGTATCCACCTCCTTATACCGCAGGAGGTGTGCCTCAATCTAATCTAACCATGGATTTGATCAAGATGATGATGGAAAAGATGTAGACCCTAGAAGCATCTATTTCTGTCTCCCGCAATGCTTTAACTTATGATGAAATTTTTAATGAGATTATTCATCCATCCATACCCATTCATTGTTATCCCCCACATTGGGATATACCAAAGTATAATTGATTTAATAGCAAAGAGGATACGTAACAACATTTGTGATCTTTTAAACATGTATGTTATCTGATTGCCCATGATGATGCCTTGCTTCTTTGACCTTTCCCAATGTCCATGACAGGACCTGCCTTAGACTGGTATAGTGCTTTACCCAGGAACTCTATCTTTTCATTCAATCAATTATCCCAGGCCTTTCTCAATCATTTCTCCATCAATATTTTTAATAAGGTTACCATGACCAACTTTTATTCGATACACCAATACGAAGACAAATCTATCACATATTTTGTCGCACATTGGCAGAGCCTTATCAATCATCTCACCTTTCAACTTCCACAAACTGAGCTAATATAGTTGTTCACTAGGGACTGTGCTTGAGACACATATTTCCAACTCGTCAAGTTCAAACCTTATGAACATTTTTTGAGGCATTCACAAGGCTCAAAATCTTGAAATCCATGTTATCAAAGAGAAAAAATTACTATTGCGCAACAAGAGTGCTCCATTCAAATCAAATGACTCTTCCTCTTATTTCAAAACATAAACCAATCATTCAAAACCCAAAGGATTTACCAATGCGGTGGTCCTAAAATCTGGTCCATCTCATCCATCCAACTAACCAAAACCACTTTCCACTCTATCTCATGTTAAGAATTTTCAATACAGGCATGAACAATGACGATATACTCCCATAGGAGAACCTTACTCCTCAATTTTGGAAAATATTCTAAATTCAAGAGCCATAAATCTTCCACCCATCAAACCATATACAATTTTTGAACCTTCCCATCCTATGCCCGCATGGTATAAGGAGAATGATTACTATAACTATCCCCGTGTCGAGGTCATAGTGATGGTAATTGTAAAAATTTCTAAAATATCATCCAAGAGATGTTGGATAATGGATATCTTGTCTTAGATAGCCCCACTACACCGGCTAACCAAAACACACCGATATCAGCCATAGATCGCTTATAGGGCATCCTCATTGACCAAAAACTCTACTCTATTCATAGTCATTTTTAAATGGCATAATCCACATAACATTAAAATCTGAAGCATAGGATTGGCATGTTTTGTTAGCTTTTGAATATTAAATTTCATTTTGAGGAATGAGGTCATTTCTTATTATTGTTTATTTTAGTTCACACCCCACCATCATAATTGGTGTATTTTGGTTCATTTTGGGTGTGTTAGGACTCATCACTTCCATACTTAGTTTTTGGGTTGGTGTTTTATTTGGACTTAATCACTTTAAAATTCAAATTTTCATCATTTTCTCAGATTTCACAAGAATCGTCATTGGTCGGAGACTAGCATCAGTTACCTCCTCATACCTGTAATTGGTTGATTGACCAACATCGATTCCCTACTGTTTTGGTTATTTTACCCAAAATAGTATTAAATTCATATCCATTCATTTTATGTGATCTGTTTCTATCATTTTACACATTTTTGAGTCTCTATTACCATCAACAGAGTTCATGTTCATCTGATTTACACTCTTCTTCTCTAGATTACTAAATCTATCATTTATTCTTAGTAATTGGCATTATTCTAGTGACCAACATCAGTTACCCAATCCTATTGGCATCGGTTACCCTACCGATGTGAGTATCTGTGTTTTGATGTTTGTGTCAAAACAACAACAATTTTCCATTTTCTAGATTTCTTCTATCTTCTTTTCCTGTGTTTTTGCACTATCTACGAGCTCATACCAGCTATCCTACCACTATTCACATAGTTTTGACTCATAGAAAATTCAACGCCCTAGTCTTTCATGTTAGTCATCAAACACTACCTCCTAGTCCTTCACCACCTTCTATTTATTCACCCATGGACCGAACTTCTTGTATCGTTATATTTGTAGGTGATGAGGAATTCACAACACTCCTTGATCACAATCCCATAGCCTTGCAGTATTACCTCACCCATTATTCCACTTGCAACTCATCAAGACAACCCTTATACGGTATGTTTTTCTCCATTCCTCCTAATCTTACCCCCACATCCCTATCTCGCCACCACTAGTGTAGCATTACCTGCTTCCACCTTACCACCCATCATTTCTTAGATCACCCCTACATATTTGATATCTATCATACCTACAACATACATCGCACCTTCAATATCCACCTTGCCATCATATATGACTTATAGTGTAGGGATTCCCACATCATCGTAATTATTACCTCATAACCTCCGGTTTCCTTAACCCCTTTTCATATTTTGGTCATGTTTATACCTACTAATTTTCCACCTATCACTATGAGGGTCTCTACATATGTCCCTTCTACCTATACCTTGCCTCAGCCACCACCTCTCACCTACACTTCCTCATTAGGTTATATGTCATCATCGTATTCAAGTACTTATATCCCCCTTCTCGGTTTCCTTACTTAGCACTTTTATATACCGGCATACCTTCTACATCCTACTCATCGTATCCACCTCCTTATACCACAGGAGGTGTGCCTCAATATAATCTGACCATTGATTTGATCAAGATGATGATGGAAAAGATTCGAGAACCTAGAAGCATGCGTTTTAGCTCCTGTAGTGCTTTGAATTATGATGAAATTTGTAATGAAGTTATTCATCTATCCATGCCCATTCATTCTTATCCCCCACATTGGGAGATGCAAAAGTATAACCAATTTAATAGTAAGGAAGATCTACAACAACATCAATGATAGCTTAAACACGTATGTTATCTGATTTCCCATGATGATGCCTTGCTTCTTCAAACTTTCCCAATTTCCTTGAAATAACTTTCCTTAGACTTGTATAGTGCTTTACATAGGCACTCAATTTTTTCATTCACTCAATTATCCCAGAACTTTCTCGATCATTTCTCCATCAACATTATTAAGAAGGATACCATGACCAACTTGTATTTGATACACCAATATGAAGATGAATCTATCACATATTTTTTCACATGTTGGCGGAGCCTTACCAATCATCCCACCTTTCAACTTTAACAAACTGAGATGATAGAGTTGTTCAATAGGATGTATTCCAGGAACTTCTTTCTAACTCTTTAATTTTAAACCTTTTAAATGTTTTCTAAGGCATTCAAAAGGCTCAAAAGCTTGAAATCCATGCTATCAAAGTGAAGAAATTACAATTACACAACAAGAGAACTCCATTCAAATCAAATGACTCTTCATATTCTTCCAAACCACAAACCAATCATTTAAAAGCCAAAGGATACACCAATGTAGTGGTCTTGAAAGATAGTCCATATCATTCATCCAACCAACCAAAACCACCTTCCACTATGTCTCATGTTAATAATTTTCAATACTAGCATGAGAAACGGTGATATACTCCCCTAGAAGAACCTTACTCCCCAGTTTTAGAAAATCTTGTAAATGCAAGAGACCTAACTCTTCCACCCGTAAAACCATATATAGGTTCTGACCCTTCTCATCTTGTGTCTACATGGTATAAGGAGAATGATTACTTTAACTATCACCATGTCAGAGGTCATATTGATGGTAATTGTAAAACATTCAAAACTATCATCCAGGAGATGTTGGATAATGGAGATCTTGTCTTGGATAACCCCAATGCACCGGCTAACCAAAACCTCCAAGACAAGATCTCCCCAATGCACCGAAGATATTTTCATAGATAACCCCAATGCACTAGAGATGTTGGATAATGGATATTTTCATCTACCGAGAAGCCCACTTCATCTATACCTTCATCTATGGAGGTGTCTACCCCACCTATTTCTATACCTATCGAGAAACCCACATTACTCACTCTTCTACCCATGGAGGCTCCCAACTTAGCCTATTCTTCACCAATCGAAGATTCTACACCACCTACCTTTCCCCCTCCTCTACTGATGGAGGATCCACTTATATCATCTCTTAATTTTGGTGAAAAATCCCCAATAACTTTTAAAGACCCTGTTTCTTTTCTATCATCTCTTATACCCACAGAATCTAAAGCCAACCATTTCCTTGTCTCACAAACTTTAGATTTATTTATAGGGATTACTACCAAATCATCATCATCTGCCTCCACTTATACACCATTCTCCCGTTTGGCCAATCACTTGGAGTATGTTGACTACTCCACACTTTGGGGATGCCTTCAAATTCGATTATCGACTAACCGCAAATGTTGTCCATAGACACTTCAATGATTTATCATAAAGTGTTCAAGATAATTAAATCCTTCACACTTGATTTGGTTATAGTATCCTCTTGTGTATCATCCTCACCTATACCCAAACCTTTACAGTTACCCCAACAACAACATGCACCCAAATCTCTACCTACACCCTTACCTTCACATGCATCTAACCCTATCACCACGTTTGGGGTTATGACGACACCGAGTCTAGTCCATCCTCCCATCAAGATTGATTTAGCCACCTCTTCCAAAACTATCACCAGCATTATGCCCCCACCGAAGAGGAAGATCTAATCTCTTAGGCCTCTTATCCCAATTTCTCCCAATCCTCTTCTTTCACCTTTGCCACTTCCGTCCATATTAGGCCCCCATCCATCAACCTTGGTCAAAGCCTCCTACCTAAGATAAAACTAAAACGAATCAACCTACATCCTTATCATAACCTCCCATTCCACCCAATCCTTCTACATTATCTATGCCTACTCAGCTACCCATGCCTTTACCTTCCCTTCAACCTACACTTTCTTTGTTACCTCCTACTACTATCTTCATATATCCTCAACTCTCACCTTGGTTGACCCATCCACTTCTGTCTTCTACATTTCCTTCTACTTCATGCACTATTACAACACCTTTACCCAAGAAGGTGCAACCCAAGCCCAAATCCACAGTACCTACCAAAAATATAGTTAACCTTACTCAACCTCCAACTCCACCTCTAGCAATGCCTCTTCCAAAAAAGCTACCCACACCTCCATCAATTTTTTTTTTTGAGGAAAATTATAACTATAGTGTGAACTAGAGGTTTATTCTAGTGTGTGTATAATGAGTTGTCTCACACAACTCATCTAAGAGGGATAATAGGGATAGTCTTCAAGATAAGCCTTAAATCCTTTTTAATAGGATCAAGGTTTGTGTATTAATATCCTCCTACTATTGGAATAACATATCCCGTGCATTTCATATTATATTCCTTGCAATGTTGAGTTCATTTACATATGGTACCAGAGATTGGTTCACCCTAAAATGTGGGAGGTAGCATTGAATTGTCTACATTTCCGTATGGTGGATCAGATATGACAAGAGATCAAGCACCTGTGACCTGGTGATCCATGTTGCTCTGCCCACACTATCCTGTCTCAGCCATTAAATTCATGTAGAGCTGACAAGGTCAGTTAACACACACTACGGCCTACACACTTCTTGACAGATTTGATTTCCCATGCAATCAAGCGTGGAAGAACCAGACGGATCCTTGACTTGGACAGAGGTTTGAAAATCTTGTAGGCTGCAATGACCGCATGTCCCTCTAACCTCATACATGGTCTCGAAGCTTCCAACACGTCACCTCTGACTTTGACATGTGTATATTTTATGTGAGCCCGTACATTATTCGAATGCTTTAATAATCTAAGGTATTATGTAATTTGATATTTACTTAATAGTCATTTCTATATATTTCAATGTTTTTTTGATTTATACTATAGAAATATCCATGTAAAATTTAAAAGTAATTTTTTCTTATTCCTTTTTAAATATATAGTGTAAATCGGGAGCAATATTAGTTGAAACCAACTCCCCTAAGAGTGCATTTTTAGTTGAAACCGATGCTCTAAGGTATCATGGACACCCCACTAGATAATTTCAATAGATTAAACTTTCACACTTGGAAAGTTAAAATCCAAATGCAAATCATGAACAAAAACCTATGGAGAATTGTCTCTAGAGATGAAACTAAACCAAAAGAAGCCACAAAATTAATAGAATGACAAAAAGAGATGATAAAGAAAAATCAATAATTGGGCTTGCATTATCTGATACAGAATTACACTATGTAGACGTGGAAAAATATGCTAAAGAAATATGGGAACTACTCAGCAAAAATTTTGGTTCAAATGCAATCAATGCAAAATTTTCATTAAAACTTCAATTATTCAAACTAGTGTGACAAGTCAAGTCACATCAATGAACTGAGATCACTCATAAGGCAACTTGCAGAAGTAAAAGTTGTAGTAGATGACGAATATGCTAAAGCCATACTTCTAAATAGTCTTCTTCCTAAGTACAGTAATGTCATTTTCACTCTCGGACAGATGCCCTCACAATCACTAGAAGACATGATTTTTGCACTCCTAGCTGAGGAGAAAAGAACAAAAGAAGACATTCAGGAAGAAAATTCCCTCTATATAAACAAAAGACATTCCAATTTTTCAAAGAAAAAACAAGAAACATAATGTTATTATTGCAAGAGAAAAGGACATAGAGCTTCTTTCTATATTTCTCGTGCCAAAGACATCATAAAAGGAAATATTAAAATGCAAGGGAAAATGTAGTATTCTTTGAAGAAGAATCAGAAATAGAAGAACCTGAATACAATTTTGATGACTTTATGTTCTAGATAAAAACACAATTGAAGGTAGGAGGCAAAGGAGGAGGAGGCTAACAACATCTCTTGTTAGTCACCAACAAAGAGATTTCTCATCATATTGGTGACCTTCTTTCAGTTGTGTTGTGTGTTTATTTTCTGTTGTAATAATGAACAAAAGTCCCATTCCTATTCAAAACATGTTTTCTACAATCTCCTCTTCTATATTGAAAATGATGAGAGAAAAAATAATGTACTGTGCTATGAAATGGTTGTTGGTTCCATTCTAAAACCTTCTTGAGAGTTTGTGGATCTCTTGAAAAACACATACAGATATGGTTGTTGGTTGTCCTAGAAAACCTTCTTGTGGTTAGTGGTTAACCAATTGTAAAACCATATGTAAAACATGAGCAAGTACAGGAGATAACTTTCCCCATGTTCACACTAAGGGGGTGATTGTTAGGAAAATTATAACTATAGTGTGAACTAGAGGTTTATTCTAGTGTGTGTATAATGAGTTGTCTCACACAACTCATCTAAGAGGGATAATAGGGATACTCTTCAAGATAAGCCTTGAATCCTTTTTAATATGATCAAGCTTTGTGTATTAATATCCTCCTACTATTGGAATAACATATCTGGTGCATTTCATATTATATTCATTGTAATTTTTAGTTCATTTACAAAATCCACCTCCAACAACACCTCTTTCACACAAGTCACCCAAACCTCCATCCAAACCAACTCTCACTTCTCATTTTGATCCCTTAGCAAGGTCTTACACTAACATCCTCACTTGGCTGTTAGAAACTTCTTCCATTACATTTCCACCACTCCATCCTTACGACCAAATCAAACCTAAACAAGAATGGTTTGGCGATACCAATATTTCTGCCTATCATCATGTGTCTGGGCATTATGTTGAAAAGTATAAGGCCCTTACTAATATCCTTCTTCAACTATGTTATCCAGAAGAGACCTTTGATGAAGATGAACTTTTGGATGAAGATCCCATTCCACCTTCACCTATTGCCACACAACCTCACCCCATATTTATTTAGCATCCTTTACCTCCACCTCCATAACCCTCTTTTCTCCCTCTGACCTTTTAGATCAATATTTTCTAGATTAGGGAGTTAACCAAACCCTCTTCAAAATGCAAGTGCACCATACTCATTTCACAAGGATCTTATCCCACACTAGGTTTTTGTCCGTCCTTTCGTTATACTTTTCATGAAACATATCCCTCTTTTCCTCATATAAATATGGTTCGAGTTGCCACTAGAGTACAGAAAGAAAAAGGAAAAGAGAAGGAAGGAAGCCAAACAACTATAAATTTATCAAACATTCCATTTGTACCTATACCTAAGGTAACCATCATGGGTCGACATATCCTATTTCTAATGGATTGACACATCGTACCATGATAAAATAACTTCATCAATCTCCCCTTAGGATGTCTTTGTATGACCTTATCCAAACCTATGATTCTCATCTTCAGGCCCTCATTGAGTTTCTTTAATCTATTGAGGTTCCACCTAATGACCCCACACCTATTGCTGCCATTATTACTCCTCATCATGTTATCACTCTCACCACTTCACCTCCATCTTCTTCCCCACTACCTTTCATCAAGTTTATGTTGTTAGCTTCTCTGATGAAGAGATTTTCCCTCTCTAATAAGATGATCGTAACCCCTCCCTATTAATTTATTCCTAAATTGATAACACACACATTCAAAGCATTATGATTGATGGAGGTGCCAGTATCAACATAATTTCTTCCCATGCGTAAATGTAAATTTTCATCCCTGCCAATTGCATGCATAATAACCCAATTATGTTACATTCATTTAACGATGTCATGACTTCCATCCTTGACACCATCATCCTTCACATTTTCATGATCCCCCTACCATTCCTAAATTATTCTACGTCCTAGAGGGGAATTCTAATATAACATGCTACTTGGTCAACCCTGGATTTGCACCATGGGTTGTGTACCTTCAAACTTACACCGTTGTTTAAAATTTGAACATGAAGGACACAACTACACCATTCTAGTATATCCTTCACCATTCAAAACTTGTAATATGCTCTATCAACCTAATGATGTCCTTATACCAGTTAAGGAATCTACCACCACTATCACTTCTTCTTTAGTCTCTATCTCATCTACCACCACTACCGCTTCTTCTTCAGTTGTTACCTCATCCACCACTTCTATCACTACATCTTCCATAACAAATTCCTCTATCCCACTACTTTTGTAGCTTCTACAGTTGACCCATTAGCCAACCCATCTACTTCACAAACACTTGGCACTTCCCCTTCTTAGGATTCTAGTTATTCTTCCATTTCCACTAACCAAATACAAACTTTTGATCCCTTGGTAGGTTTTTTTCAATGCCTTACCTTAGGGAATTATTTCCTCTACAATGTCAACACCTTTGTTACTACTCAAGAGTACGGAAGCCTCCATCAACACCGAATTTACCACCATCAAGTATGTGAGGCATTTCCATATGGTATGTCCCACCTTCACACCAACTTGACGTATGGGGCTTGACACTTATTTGTATACTCCAGAACCACCCACTCAAACCCATCCATTCTCATCTGATTTCCAATACCTTACCAATCGCCACTTTTCCCACACTTTTCTTCATTGATATGCATGGAAAGGATTTTTCTTTGGTCTTTATGAATAGTTTCATCACATAGTCATACCTTGCACCACTCAGAAACACAAAGACCACAAGGGTCTTGGATTTTTTGTGAAACCTTCTTCTAAGAAATCTCGTATGGGCCTCGTAGAGGAAGATATGCCTTCCTCACATCCTTTTAAAGATAACCTTCATCGCCTCATCGCTGACTATGGAAAAAAATTCAAAAACAAAACCCTATGCAAACTTTGTGATAAATTTGGCATTTAACTAAGTTTCTCATCACCCTATTACCCACAAACCAACGTCCAAGACAAATATTCCAACAAAATGCTAATTTTTTTTTTTATGAAAGTCGTCGATGATATTGGAAAGGATTGTCATACACACACTCCTTTCAACTTATGAGCTTATCACACTAGCATTCGTACCTCTACCAATGTTACACCTTTTTATTTTGTTTATGGCACAAAGGTTGTGTTTCCTCTTGAATTCTGAATTCCGTCTCTTCGTATATTACTAGAAGATATGCTATCTGATGACAATTTTCACCAAGAATGTTTGGCATAACTTGAGCTTTTAGAATAAATTTGTTTAAATTTTCTTGAACATATTCAAATAAACCAAAAATGTGTCAAATGTTCCTATTGAAAATGTGTACATGAATGAACTTTCAAGGTCAATGATATTTTCCTAAAATAAAATCAACATGTAAATAAATCTGAGAAAAGTAAACGAAGTAATTTTGCTCATAATTAGCTTGGACCCTACATTGTCACCCATACCTATGGATCATGTGCTTATTGTTTATCTTCTCTTGAAGGTAAACCTAAACCATAGTCCGTTAATGCCTTGCATCTTTGAATTTTCTATTATTGAATAAAGTACAACATCATTTTATGTCACTTACATACTTGTCCATTGAGAAATCATTTCCTCCATCTACCTAATTTAAGGACCAACGACTAAACAAGAATTGTGTGATTATCTGTCACCATTCAACCTTGTCTTAAATATGAGTACTATGGCTCTACTCATAGAATTATTCTCATGGATACTTTTCATATTTTTTAGGATGGAATACCATGGTCATTTTCCACTTAAAGCCCCTCTTTTATAGCTAACCTTTTTGTGCTATGGTATTTTCTTCATAAAATAGGCTTATACTCCTTTATATTCTTGTCCATCACTTCAAGTTAAAAAATAAAGAGCAACCATATACATGGGATAACCAAAAACTCTACTCCTTGATTCAAACTTCCAGAAAATAGATGAATCCCTCAAAAGGACATCTACCTCTCTTTCTTGCTACTATAAGTAGACTGCTCCCTCGAAGGACAACTATAAAATGCCAAATACTTATTGTATAAAGTCTATCCATAAAGAAGACTATTTCTAAAAAATTAAAATAATTTTTTTTTGGAGATTCTCGCATCGATTAGCTTCAAGAAGACCTTAAGGAGAACCTCTATATCCCATTATAGACTTCTCGCATCGATCAATATATATAAACAAAAAAATTAAATCAAAAGAATACAAACTTTTGGTCATGAAATTGTGTATTCTGGTTTTGGGTATCTTGTAGAAGGGGCATGTTGTCCCATAACAATATTATGATAAAAAACCCTTCAACATTACCTTATGTTTCCTATCTCCTAAAACACCTCAAGGGACATGGCATGTATTCTACACATTGTGATCATGCAACTTCTTTCACCTTTAGACCTATTGAGCATGTAGTGTATCTCAGAACTTATGTTCAAATAAGTCTAAGGGTCTAACGCGTATGGTCCTTACCAACTCTGGGTTGTTCACCTCTTTTTCTTTCTTATTTTTTTACTTGTTGTCTTTTCAAAAAGACAAGATTACTGAAATCACTTATACACCTTCATCTATGCCTATGCCTATTCCACCTTTCCTATTTCCTATTCCACACTCAAATTTCCTATTTGATCTAACATGCCTTACCCAACCAACCTGCTTATTGATATGACCTAACCTAACCTTATTCTTCCTTGGTTTATTTTAGAACTACATTGGCCTGAGGCCTCTTTCGTAAGGGCTATGTAGGTAGCACTCTTAGCGTGTGGGGCTCTTGGAGGTTAGCTCAGCCACTCTTTTCCTTTCTTCATTTTCTACAATTGTTTTCCCAATTGTCATTTTCCCCATCAAACAAAAACTTAATTAAGTTAGTTTCCATCAAAAAAATACCTTAGAATTAACTCATCAACAAAACCATACATCATCATTTACTTTCCATAATGTCACCAACTTGGAAACTACATCGAAACAAACACATCTCGATCATGCCTACATCTAATTTCCATTACATCAATAAATTGGAAATTCACATCAAACTCAACTATTAAACCTTCTCCCAACTATTAACAGTACACTTCCTCGACCTTACCTCTTATCATTTTATCACATAATTTGAGATGAAACATTTTGGTACGCCCTCATTTTGTAACAAATTAACAAAAATTAAAAAATACCTACCCAAAACCCCCTAAATTACACCTTCATTCCTTTTACCACCTATTTATTTAACATTTTCCCCTCCCCATACCCGATTTAGCCATTTTCTACCCAAATTTCAAAATCAAATTCAAAATCCACATTTTTAAATTTTCCACTTTAGTTTTAATAAAAAAAAAAATGGGGATTGAATCCTACCTCTACTCGACATTGTCTCTGCAATGGAATGTCCGGTCTCTGCATTGGAGGACCTCCAACACCCTCTCTTACCTCTTTCATGGCTCACTCACCCTCCTCAGCTATCAACCAATCTCATCACTCTAAAAGATCTCGTGGGTCCACTCAACTCTCTCCAACTCAGCCTAGATAGTACCTTTGTCCTTTTCTCCCAAGTCAACAAACCAAATGTTCTCTCTCTATCATTTTTCAAATATAGAAAAGTAAAAAAACCTTTTCAATGTGGATTTTTTAATTTTTATCCCCAAATTGACATGATCAATGTCAATCTCATGCCCTAATGGACTGGCACTAGTTATCTCTTACTGGTGTCAATTCCCCTTAACCAGTATCAGTCATCTTGCCAACCTAATTATACCTAATTTACCCAAAATTTTGGTTCCAAAGCCCATTTTCTTGCAACCATAGCCTTACCCCAACCCTATAGGCTCACCTAATAGCCTTTTTATCTAACCCCAACTTCAGTGTACTTTGGGGCATATTTTTCCTATACCTCGGCCCTACCTACGACCTTACCCACAACCTCACCTATATATTCAAACCCACACCCACCCATTTAAAACTGGAATTCACTTACTCATTATACCTTGCGATGATGCTACTTGTGTTGTTTAGCCTACCGACCATGCCTTTCCTAATGTCGTGATGTTTATCTTGAATAGACCAAAAAATTTGGTTCTTTAGAACCCACCTAATTCCATTTCTTGCACCTAGCCTTATTTTTTTTAGGAACGTATTATATACCTTGGATACCTGGACCAACTAAACCTTGCTTGAATAAACTATCAACCTTTAATGATATAGAGTTTGTGAGATCTCCAACCTAGTGTCTTTTCATATTTTATACATGTGCATTCCTTTGAATGCCCCAACCTATTACCCACATCTAACCACTTCATCACCTACCACTTTATCAAACCCATCATCGAATTAGCTTCTCACTTCATCATCGGTTCCTAGTTTAATGGGGGATCACCTTCACCCATACTTGGGATAACCTCATCTTTACCCTTACTCTAGGAAAACACCTCTTATTTTTTCATCATCGCTTATCAATACAAGCTACATGAAAAAAAGGGGAAAATGTAGACACAAAATTTGGGTCATAATCCCCTTCAATTAATTAATTCAATATTATCTCATCTCCATGCCCATTTGCACACATTTTAATTAATTTGATTACACATAATAAAATTAATCCCTAATTCACCTCACAATTAATTTAATCAACTTAATTAAGTTAATTTCCACCTCACCTAGCCACATTAGCCATCCACCTTATCCCAAGACCTATTCCTATCGTATTAATTAACTTAGACCAAGTCCCTACTTATCCTAACCAAATAGAAATTGTTCTAACCCTAATCATTATGACCTATTATCTCTCTAACCACTCTCCCGCTACATTTAGCGTTATCTCCCACTTCTTACCAGGACCTAAAACTTCAATCACGCCAAATCTAGAGCAATCAGGCTAATTTTAGCAAAATTGACCATTTCTCCCTAACCACCGTCAGTTACCTTAAATAATATTTTCTAACTCTTTACACAGGTTCTTCAACTCATTCATTCACTCAAGCCTTGGTATTCTAACTCTCAAGAAATCAAGTTAACAAATGACGAAGCAAAGCACATCAGGTCTTCACTAGAAGCCAATATCTTCCTCCATAATCATGGATCACCCATAACAGAGATCAGAGGCTCAATTATTGTGACACTAGACATAACCCCATTTATCTCTAAATGCTCATCAACCACCACCACATTTAAGTCTACAGGTTCTCAGATAAGTATCTCTAGTTTTCTATCTTAAGTATTTTATTCATTTCTATTATCCGACTCTCCTCTATAACGAATATCACCCTTCACCCATCTACCATCTATTCCACCAACCTAGACCATTTTTCCCATCCTCGAGCCTCTATCACCTTTACTGAGTCTTTATATAAATCACACCATCCTTCCCGAACCTCGTCAACTCTCTATGCAAATAGAAAGAGATCCAAAACACCTACTTTTAATATTTTGACCATATTTCCACTACCGAAACTGGTCACCCAATCGGTGTTAGTGATTTTATAATGACTCGACATCAGTTGCCTAAGCGATCTTTGGTCTCTACATGATGAGATTTTTTCCTAGGACGGTGAGCTTATAAATTTCACCAAACATCCTAGAATGTAATCAAACTTCACCTATACCTTGCCTTAACACCTGAGTGACCCTTCCCAACTAGAACCATACCTCTCCTAATGTTAGATTAGTTTTTAGTTTAATTCTTTTCTTAGTCTAGTATGTTAATAATGTATTGAGACACCTAAATCAAATTGTTAGCAATAGGACCTCTATTTCTCACATTTATTTTCATTAAGTTGATAAAATCATTGGATTAAAAACCATTTAGGAAGTGTCACATTTCCCATAACTAGCATTCTCTAGGAATACCTTTGTCATATATTGTTTGACTCTCTCTTTTGGTCTTGTTGTTCTTTAATGTTAGTGCCTCCCATCCAAAAGGAATATCTCACATTCGGATCTGATTAAATTCTACAATGTGCACAAAGTTCTCCTAACTATTAATAGGTGCACCTCCTCACCCTTACCTCTTATCTATTTTATCAAATACTTTGTGGTGAAACAAGATCCTACCCTTTCCAAGAATACCAAGGAAGAATACGAAATGATGTTACATTACCTAGAGGACATGGTATAGATTATCTCTCACAAGTAAAGAAAGATAAGGGGACCAATAAGCGAGGAGTTTTTCATGCAGAAGAAAATGGACAGGGAGAAAATAGAATAATATCTTGTGCAGTATGAGGCAATATTTGCAAAATATAAGGAGGATGCACCAAAGGAAAAATTTATATTTGATAACTCGATAAGATTTTGATCAAGTTGTTAATATGCTCGCCACTAGGGATGAGGTTAAATTTAAAGGAATTTAGGGACAAGGATAAAAGTATTAGGGTGGAGAGGGAGAATATACTAGTAGAAATAGAGAAGAAAATATATTGAATAACCGATTTCAAGGTCGTACTAAAGGATAGGTGAAGGATATTTTCCTCGGTTTAAACATCCTACCAAAGGGACCTTGAAAGAACTGGTTGAAACCCTATTACAAGAGGGAGAAAGCTGAACCTAGTACATTTACAATACAAAGAAAATCATAAAAGGGGTCAGAAGGGCCAGTTTTCCCAAACCCTTTAACATGGTAGCATTTTTGATAGTGAAGTATTTAACCTATGATGGTCAATTTGGGTCCATAGGAAAAGAAGTCCTAAAAATTCTCATATATCTGAAATATGGAGCCACAAAACGAGTGTACAAAATAAACCTTCTAGTGTTTCTTTTTTATTCTATCCAAACCATAGCCCAAAGGTATTCTTGGGGTGTTAGGAAAATAAGGCATCACAGGTTAGCTCATTTAGTATGTCAGCACCATTTTCTGTTAAAGAAAAATAGAGAAGAAATTTGGGAAAATTTCCTTGGGAAGTTTATGAAAAACCCTGATATTATCAGAAGAACAATACTAGCTCCATTTTCTCCTTCAACTAATTTGAAAATTGATGATCCCCTGCAGAAGAATGAAGGAAGTGGAAAGAGAGAATATACCAAAAATAAGAAGGTTTATGAGAAAGATCAAAACATCGAGCCTTTTGTGCCTTTGAAGGAAATTCCTTCTTCTGCAGTAGCTACAGGGGAGCTAATATCTGTCTCTAATGGTGATAGCTCACCCATGCAAGAGCAAGAAACAAAATTAAGAAGAAGCTCTAGAAGGAAATCCACCACTGGGCATGTTGAAATTCCCCAAAGAAGGAAAATTCATAAGAGGTCAAGGGAAACCCCAGAGGGAAGGAGTGAACAGGAAAAGATGGAAAAGGAAGCTATTGATATTTTGGGTAGCATGGCCATGACTCCTCCTAAACCAAGCCAAGCTGAGATGGACAAAGGAGATGAGAGACTTGAGGAGTAGGATTTTCAAGAATTGGTTGAACCATCAACATTGTCACATGAAGAAGAAGAGTTGGCATCCTGGAGATGAAAAGGTAAATTTTCTTTGATAGAAGAAGAATGCTTAACTCCTCAAGTACTTTCAGAGGAGAAGAAAGAAATCAGGTTAAACAAGCTCTGTTCTTGTCTAGAGAAGAGCTCATTATCAGAAAAAAGGATGAGGAATTGGATTTCCTCAAACTCAAATTAGAATAAAGGGAAATGATCATTAGAGATCTAACAACTTATCTCGCAGCCAATACTGAGGATTTATCAGTAATTAAAAAATAGTTGATAGAGAAAGAGGAAGAATGCCAAACTTCCAGAAAATACAATGTTGTGTCCAAAGTCTCTATACAAACCGAGTTAACTTATTTTGCACTCACACAACTATGGAATGACACTTGTAGGGAACTTAGAGAAGCTAAAACATCAAATGAAGATTTGAAGACCAAGATGGAAGAAGAAAATAAGGCAAGAAAAGAGTGGGAAGAAAAGTTTTATAAGGAAGAAGGAAACAAATATAAATGTCTTGAAAAAATTCATATGGTCTGCATTATGAGTGAAAAATTGCTTGCCTACAGGAGGCCCTCTCCTGCATATAGTGTGTTTTTAAAAGAACAATTCATTCACTGGCATTTGTTAAGGATTGCATGTGGACTTCCACATGAACTAAAAGATGAATCTAAATTCATGACAACTTATTCTTTAGCCAATCTTGAGTAGAAAAATATTCTATGTGAATTCTATCTTTGTAATTTGATGCTAGAGAAAAACACAGGATTTATGATCAATTTGTATGTGGCGAGAAAGTCATCTTAATGCATTTGTCTCTTTTCTATAAAACCAAATTACATGGAAGAAAAGGGAATATGAGTTTTTATTGAAAAATAACTCACTATGGTAAACCTTTTGCCTTCATCATACATTTTATAACTCATGCCTTTGATGAGTGATTCAAGACACATTATTTTTCCAGATTACAAAAGAGTATTGATACATTTACCTCCTATGAGGAGGATAATTTTGAAGATATTTATGAAGGATTCTTGAAAAGGTGGGAAATTCTTACTATCTCCTTGAGAAGAAAGGAAGTAATATCCCCTACAAATCTGATCTGGAGTTTAGTTAGAGAAAAAGTGTTATGCACAATAATTCCTCAGATCAATGAGACCTATGGGAAAATATGGATGGGAATGCAAAAATTGAACCCTCTACTTGTCACCCCCGTGTCTCCTTGGAAAAATAGACAACCTCAAGATCCTAATGAATTTGAAGAGTGGCAGAGGAAAATAGAAGCAGGATCAGGGTACAGTACCTCTAAGTTTAAGCATTGGAAGATCCAGTTTCAGCCATTTGATATGAGAAATCAAATGGACTACACAACATATAACCCCACTTTTGAAGAATGAAGTTTGTAAAGGGACTTAAAAACAAGTAAGTTTGGGGGCAATGACGAGGCCAGAATATACTTGATTAATGTATAAAATATGATCTCATCTTACTCTCCTTTTTATTAAGTTTGATTTCATTTTGTGACTTTTATTTGATCTGATACAAGTTAGGATGTAATTGTCTATCTTTTGATTGATTGTGATTCTAACATTTAAAAGCTCTGAAATTCCTAATGAAGTGTGTGTTTGAAATTTAGTTTTGTAATAAAGTAGGTCTAATCAATTGAAGAAATGAAGTATGTAGCATTTAGCATGTTTTTGGTAGCATCTGTTCCAATATAGCTTAGTTCGGAACTTCTAAGCTAGTTCTGGAACTCCATTACATAGTCATCATCTAGTTCCGAACTTTCGGACTTAGTTCCGGAACTCTAGTATTTAGTTCCGGAATTTTCAAACTTAGTTCGAAACTCCTGGGTATAGCTCTGAAACTCTCACTGTTTTGATACTTAATGATTTCCTATAGTTTTGGAACTTCTCGAAGTTCGGAACTGATGGAGGTTTATCTATTCTAACCACATCTGGAGATTTATCATCACGACCTTTCAATCGGGAAATGATGAGAAGATTTTGAATGCGAGATCCAGGATAGTTATCTTATAGTTGTCTAATCAGCCATAATCCAATTCAACATCTATTCAGGGCACGATTCAATTTCACCATAATCATAGAGACATCTATGATTATAAATGTATCTATAAGTAGACCTACAATAGATAAATATATGAAATATATAGAGATAGAACATAGAAGATAGATATAGAATAAGTACACAGATCCAGTACATTTTCTAATACCAAAATTTTTATCAATAAATAGTCATTCCTGTTTGAGAGAATTCTAAGTTGTAAAATCCTGATTCAAGGAGGAGAAAGAGCCCACTCTCCTCAAGACTAGGATATTCATCTATTTGGTATTTATATTTCCTAGCAAATAGTTTAGATTTGTTAATTCTGTATCACTTTAATTCTTCTAGTTAAACTTTGTTGTATACTCCTTCTTGTAGGTGTCTAGATAGATTTTTATTTTTCTTGTAACCATTTTTAAGCATTATAAGTTGTCTGTGTTTATTTCCAAAAGAAAGTGTGTTAAATTTTAGAAGCAAGTGTGTTTAATTCCATTCTATAAAGTGTGTTTCCTTTCAGCAAATTTTTCATAGTATGATTTAAATAAGGGTTTTACCAAGAAGTCCTTAAGACATTGAAAATATCCCTAGAAAATATAAAAATAACTACAATAAACTACTAGATCAATAAGATTACTCTTGTTGCATATAGCTTTAGACACACCCCTAGTTTGAATATGACATAAAAAGAAGTTGATTAAATGAACGGAACAACGACACCCATCATTACTCATGACTCTCTCCCGCCACCTTCAAACATTTTGGGGCTCCTGATCATGAATTTCATCTTGTTGGAGGGAAGATTCTTGGTAATTCCCTCCTATCATCTTGTCTTCCTTAATCACTTTCGTCATAATTACATTGTAATTTTCCCATCCTTCATCCTCTACTCATTAGAACACTCAGTGAATTTGGTGAAGTGGGGCAAGAGAATTCATCCCTTAGACCATGTGGTTATTCTACTTTTGTATAAATATTGTTACCATGAAATTCTCAACCCCCTACCTTTGGGCCTTTCTTCCCTTGTCTCTCACCCTACACCTACCTCCTCCACTCATGCCTCTGTGTCCCCTTCTTATTCTCTTCATCTTCCCCCTCTCACTACCTCTCTTTAACTAGTCCCCCTTTCCCACTCTTCTTTCCCCACTTCTTCATTTACCCCTTTCTCTCTTTCTATTCCTACTCGCATCCCACATCTCCCCCTCCCATCATTTCCCTCACCACTTTTCCTTATTCTTATAAAGAGTATGATCTCCCATCTCCTCCCATCATGGGGGAAGTTGGTATTGCTTTCCATAAGTGGAAATGGAATTGAAATACCACCCAAGGTTGATACTATGAAAATTGATGATCTGGATGCTCCACTGGTAAATGTTAGAGATCTTAGAGGTAAAATTGAGCCTTGTAGTTATATCAATACAGATGATATGGTGGATTAAAATATTTTTATGGAGCTTCACAATAGAGTCATCAAAATGGAGAAAGAGGTGGAATATATTAAGTCTAATAAATGTGACATTCTTATCATGCAAAAGAGAACTCTTTACTTCCTCTCTATAGTGAAAACTTCCCTTTGACACATGTTGATACTTATTCTAATAAACTTGATCACATTATGGACATTATTATGTTTTGATTTAGTATGTTGTTAGACATTTGATCATGGATTATTGTTGATCTTGATTTGGTTATTATGCATGATGATTATTAGAGACACCTTATATGTGGATGATGATATATTATTTGACATGGATGTTTCATGGATGTTGTTCAGACATGTGATTTGGATATTATGAGTTGATCTAGAAAATGGATATTATATTGATGATGATAGAGTTGTTGATTAAAAAAATGCAAATGATGTAGTTGTTACTTAGATGTTGTTGTGATTCACTTAGATAATTTTGTGATTTTATTTGTATCGTATTGGATGTTCTGATATGGCCACGAGGCCGAAGGAGGTATTTGTATTTTGCAGTTTAAAAATATCACAACAAAACATCGGGGATTGGAGACCAACAACAATGAAATTATAGGTGAATTCGACAAGGTCACCATAGAAACTCATTTTATTGGGTTATGTGTTGTTTTATTAGGGATTCCCATGGGGGAATTACCTTTACATGTGACTATGGGTATTATGTATTTTATTGATATGGTTAATTTTTATTATTGATGTATATATTTTATTAGTAATGTGTTCCCTTCTTTTAATTAATTAAAATGTGGTAGATTAATGTGAGGAAAAATATGGTTAAAATTTAAATAAAATTAAATTTGGGATATGGAAAATTAATAATGGAAGTTTTTGGTTGTTTGCATTAAATTTGTAAGGTATGTGTAAGTTTTGTAAGAGCTTGTGTAAGTCATATTTTGGAGTATGAAATACTCCACCTCCATGACAAATTCGAATTTTTCCTTGGGGTTATTTTAGGAGTTTTGTGGGACAAGTAAAACTTGTCTCATACCTCTAAATTAATTTACCAACCATACTTATGGTTGGAGAGGTGATTTGTGACTTTTATAATGAATTTTATTAAGCATGTTGCATGTTTTTAATTGCACTTTCTTACATTTTATTTAATTTTTTGTCCCGTGAGGTGTGGGATTTTGAAGTGTGCATGTAACTTGTCATATTTTAACCCACCTCATTTTATTATTGATGTATGTATTTTATTAGTAATGTCTTCCTTCTTTTACTTAATTAAAATGTGGTAAATTAATGTGAGGAAACAAATGGTTAAAATTTAAATAAAATTAAATTTGGGATATGGGAAAGTAATAATGGAAGTTGTTGGCTATTTGTATTAAATTTGTAAGGGATGTGTAAGTTTTGTAAAAGATTGTGTAAGTCATATTTTGGAGCATGAAATACTCCACCTCCATGAAAAATTCGAATTTGTCCTTGGGGGTTATTTTAGGAGGTTTGTGGGACAAGTAAAACTTGTCTCATACCTCTAAATTTAATTTACCAACCATACTTATGGTTGGAGAGGTGATTTGTGACTTTTATAATGAATTTTATTAAGCATGTTGCATGTTTTTAATTGCACTTTCTTACATTTTATTTAATTTGTTGTCCCGTGAGGTGTGGGCTTTTTGGAGTGTGCATGTAACTTGTCATATTTTCACCCACCTCTTTATTATGCTTGGGAGGATTAATTTTTTATTTTGTGTTTGAATTTGAGTATGTGTGATGTGGCATCCTACATGGATCCACATCATCCTTTTCTCTTCCCTCTTCTTTATAATTCAAACTCTTTTCTTGTTTTGGGTTGTTGAATCATTTTTGCAACGTCCTTGGGGCACATTTTTCTTATGTTAGAGCTCTTCTTTTTTAAGTAGCTTGGAGAAATCTTTGCATGCTTGGGAAATTTCTGTTTTGGGACTGTATTTTTGGGCTTTGAAAGCTTGTTGTTGGAAATGAGAGTAACCATGGATAGGTAGGAATTTAAATCTCCTTTTATGTTGTTATTTTATTGTTGTGTTGTGTGAATGGAGCATGTTTTGATTTATTTGTTGGCTGGTTGGGTAGACTGCCTTTGGGAAGGTGTAGGAGAAGGCTATGGGGAATCCATGTGGGGAGGGCATAAGGAATACCATTTGGAATCATATTTTTGTGGAGGGAGTTTGGGTTTGGGATCCACCATGGAAAATAAATAGCTCACATTTTTTACTTTGTGGGGGCATAAGGAAATCTGTGGGGGCATAAGGAAGGATTTTTGGGGGACATAAGGATATGTATGGTGAAATTTATCAGTGGTTTGTTACTGGTTGATGCCGAATGCCAAATTGGGAGGCATAAGTAGCTTCCCCCATAGACCTTACTCCTTTTGCTTGCATGATCAAGCCATAGTTATATTTTGAAATGTTTTTTTAAATGTAGTTGTGAACTGCTATTTTTTTGTTGAATTATGATTTAAAAGGAAATGTGTATGTGAAAGAATGATGTATGTTGTGGAAGCTAGTTGTTACCATGGTTTGACTTGCATCTATTATTGTATTCTAGTTGGGGCTCGGGGGCCAATGATGAAGGAAGGCTTCTCCTTTCATTGGATGTCTTTGTTGGGTTGAGAGCATTGCCATTCCCCCTCTTTTGTTGTGATCAAATTGGAGAAAGAGAAAATGTGCATGTTGTTGTCTTGGAGCAAAAGAAAATGCAGTTTGACAGTCCCTTGTGAAAACATATTTATTTGTAATCCTTTCCCACTTGTTGTGGATGAAATTGTAATATGTATTTTGTGAAGAAAGATGTATGTAATTTGATTATGAAGTTAGATATTTGAATTGTGAAAGACATGTATATTCTGTTATGGTTATTGGAAAGAAAGAATTAGAAATGTGTTATTTGCATCCAAAACATGGAAAGATGTAGAGATGTATTCCTTCGAATTAATAAAGAATTGTAATTTCATCTCTCATTGCATTGTTGGGTTGAGTTGGAATATCCATTTGTGATTGGAATCTCTATTTAATTGCAAAGGAAAGGAAATACGTATGTAAGGAAAATATAGTAAATTATCTTTTAGATATATACAAAATTGGAAATTAGAGTTTACAATTTATCTTTGAAATGAATTTTTACAAACTAAATGTATTAGACCAGATTAGAAATAAAATATCACATTTAAATGATAAATTGAATATACAAAATTTTCCTAGAAATAAATCTCTGCTGCAAATGTTAAAGCGGCAAGTTTAATTAAAAGCACATTCAGACCTATAGTTAAAAATCAACTTGGAAATTATATAAATTAGCATGATAAGACATTAAGGAACTCAAATTGACAAAGAACACTTAAGAAGACAAGTTAAATTAATGCAAAATCGAATCCAATCCCTCTAACAGTCATTTTTCTGTCAATTGTTGGAAAAATGCAACTTGAAATCAATTGAGAAAATTTACTTCCCTAAAACACTTTAAACCCTCCCTAGATAAATTCTCCATGTCTGTTTGGCATGTTGAGTGAAGGAGGAGATCCAATTTAATCAAATTTAGAAGTTGGAAATTTCCTTTCTAAAATCCTCGTAGATAATTTTTCAAAAATTGACCCTTTAAACTTTATCAAAATGTAAAATTTATGATTTCTATGCAAAAAGGGCATCGAGATATTTCCATAAAGTCCTTGTTTTCACAAAACAAAGCTTTATAGCTCAAGTTATAACCCTCTAAAGTTTTCATGCCTTGGCAGAAAAATTTGGGAAAATTTTCCTAGTGGCCCGCGGCCCAAAAATTTCCCATCGAAATAACCCTTAGAATTATTTTTGAAAAAATTGCTTGGGAAAATTTTGAATTTTTCTCCACCGGCCTTGAGCCAATCAGAGGCTACCACATTTCCTCATGTGGCAGTGATAGAGGCACGACACTATTTCTTCCTTAACACTTTTTGAAAATTTTAGAATTTTTTTTTAACTTTCCTCGCCGGCCCGTAGCCAGTCATAGGCTACCACCTAGCATGGCGGAGGAGCGGAACCTTTGTGAAACTTTACCTTTAGAATTTTTTTTTGGAAATTTTCCCTAAAATTTCCTGCGGCCCTACACTCCTACCCCTTCCCTTTTAGAATCCTCCCATGGACGCATGGACCCACGTGCCTAACTTTCCCCTTTTCTTCACTTTGGCACAATTCACCGAATATTCCCGCCACTCCACCTGTCTCTCTTCTCTCCGCAGTGAATGTTGGAGTGACACATGTTCATGGCAGACCCGTGGGTGCATGGAGGCCAAATTGGCTTTTCCTCCCCTTTGGCGAAATATCCAATTAACCCCCGCCGCTCCGTGCTTCCCTTTTTCCTCGACGATGACTCTGAGGCCGCCATGTGTCCTTGGAGAACCTGCAGAGGTATGGGCACAAATGGGAAATTTCTCCTATGTAAGGAAAATTTTCAAATGCCGCCCTGTGACCCACCATCCCAATATTTTCCTTTCACCCCTGCTTGACACGTGTTCCCTTTGGAAAAAATTGACCCCTAAAGTCTGCTTGCTCATATCTTGAGTTCCTGAAGGAGTTAGGAGGACTTCTTTATATCACCAGAAAGGTGAGAAAATTTCCTATCTAATGGGAATGATTTAAGGAAATTTTTAATACATTAAGAATTAGAAAAATCAAGTGTAAACTCTGATCCTGTTAGAGAGTGGGAATGGGGGTAAATTTCTCCCTGAACCTAACTGAAACTTCTAACCCTAAAATGTGAAGCTTGTGACACCTGATAATTGCTAATAAATGAAAAGTATGTCCTAGTAAATTTATATTTGTTCTAGAACCTAATAGGGTAAACTATTGTCTTGCAAGTTGGTTGTGGACACTTCTAATAAAAAAATTATTCCATAATTTTCTAACTAACCCTAGGTTGTTTCTTGGGTCTCAAGTGGGTTGTTTTAATGGAAATCACACTTGGTATCAGAGCAGTGGTTCAAAATCTTGGTTCATTGGGAACACTAGAAAACTTGAGACATAAACTTAAACCTAGCACACTTTTAAACCTAGAAAAACATCTTAGCTAGAATTTGTATATTTTAGTAAACATGGCAGTTGTGTAAAACTTAGCAAAATGAACTAACTCTCACTTTGGTCTATGTAGGAGGATCAGATAGACCAAGAGGAACCTTCACAAAGACTTAGACACACCACCACTAGCACTGGATCAGGGTGTAGCATACATCATACCCCAAATTCTACAGACCCTTAAGTATGTTAATGCGCTTATACGCGGAGGAGTAGGAGGAGGATATGTAGCGAGCCATGATAGATCCCCTTCTATCGAGGGGCAGGTATCTCCTCAGCCCAGTGAGGAGCATAAAGGAGAGAACTCCCATGTGGAGTCAGCCAAAGTAGAGTCACCACCTAGGAGATAGAGTAACAAAGTTTCAGAGCATAAAGAGAGGTCTCGGAGCCATAAACTTAGGGATGAGCGTGCAAAGAGACCGAGAGGCCACTAGACTACAACAGCAAATCACATAAGGGAGATATTGAAGCTTTGGCCCTCACATTACTCAGGTGATATGGGTGGATTTCAGGTAGAGGCCTGACTAGTGAGCTTGAGTGGTTGCTTCAAGCTTTGTCCTTATTCTAGCAACACGAAAGCTCATGTTGCGATCCATCTACTAAGGGATGGAGCAGGAGTATGGTGGAGGATAGAGGAGTAGAAGCTCCATGTAGATTCAGAGACAGTGACTTGGGAGCTATTTGAGGAGAGATTTAGGAGTAGGTATTTATCATGGAGGTTCATACAGCAGAGGATCAACGAGTTCCATGACCTCCACAGGCATCTCTTTCTATAGTAGAGTATGAGAGTAGATTTCTAGATCTACTCCAGTATGTAGAGTATATGCAGGATGAGCAGTACAGATTCACAAGTTCATCTGGGGCCTGAATTTAGATATTGGAGGTGCTATGTAGATCCACTATCCATAGACATTAGCTGAGGCTGTCTAGAAGGCCTATATTATAGAGGAGACTCGGGGAAAGACCCAGCAGGCTAGAGACCGAGTCAAGAGATGCATACAGTAGATGCAGGATGGTAGATCGAGGGGGTCAGTACCCTTCCTCATGGTGGCTAGGGTATAACATAGTCATCCTTTAGGCCATAACAATAGCAATAAGTAGTAGTAGTCCTACCCACCTCATATACCTCCATAGAGATTTGATGCACGAGATAGGTCGAGTATGGGAGCTCCTCTTAGGGGTCCCATAAGAACACAGGTGGACCTAGAGCTCACCAATAGGAGCTTGGCATCGAGACCTTAGAAGACCATAGCTAGATCAATAGGATCCACACCATAGGCTTCAGGGAACCTACGGAGGTGCTACTCATTGGGGAGGAGCAAGAGGATGTTTTGGTTGTGGAGTTATTGGACACTTTTAGAGAGATTTCCCAACTAACCCTAACAACAAGGGTAAGGCACAAATTTCAGAGCTAGCTGTTGGTGACATGGGATGTCACCACATGATTTATGTAGTAGTTGAGAACCGTCAGGAAGAGCATTAGATCACAGTCATTGATAGCACATGTAGCATTGGTGGTATTCCTACCTCTATATTGCTTGATTTTGGTTCTTCTAATTCTTTCATTGCACCATCTTTAGTAGAGCGATGCAAGTTGGTCGCATTTAGGTAGGGTCTCAGTTGGGATTTCAAGATGGCTTTTGGAGCCAAGATCTCTTTAGACTCCTTAGTTAAGAAGTGTGTAGTGGATTTGAGACCTTTCACCACTACCTCAGACCTCTATATCCTTCCTTTGGGCTCGTATGGAGTCAGTTTGGGTATAGATTGGTTATCTCGCACATAGGGCCAGGATGGATTGTTATCACAAGACTATATTTTATGCAAATGATTTGAGAGTTGATTTAGTGATTTTAGGGGTCAAGAGATCCGTTTCTATTCACACCATCTCCACTATGTAGCTTAAGCATTGTGTGTGATGGGGTTATTAGATGTATGTTGTTACAGTCAATGACAAATCAGAGGATGGGTCTAGTGGACCATTGCTAGCTAATCATCCCATTTTGAGAGAGTTTACATATGTATTTCTGGGGGAGCTACTGGGGTTACCACCCCCACATGAGATTTATTTTCATATAGATATAGTTCTGGATCAAATCCCATCTCACGAGCACCTTATCGGATGACCACCCTAAAGCTCTGTGAGCTCAAGTTACAGCTTGAGGGTCTTTTGGAGAAAGGCCTTATCTATCCTAGTGTATCCCCTTGGGGTGCACCGGTGATCTTTGTGAAGAAGAAGGATGGATCCTTGCGGTTGTGTATTGATTACCACCAACTAAACAAGGCGGTGATCAAGAATCATTATCCTCTTCCTCGTATTGATGACTTGTTTGATAGGATGAAGGGAGCCATAGTTTTCACTAATATTGATATCAAGTCAGCCTATCATCAGTTGAGGATTTCAGAGGCGAGACATTCATAAGATCACCTTTTTCATGAGATATAAGCACTATGAGTTCACAGTGGTGCCTTTTGGCTTGACTATTGCCCCTGCAGTTTTCATGAGTTTGATGAATGGGCTATTCAAGACCTTCTTAGATTGATTTGTTCTCATCTTCCTCGATGAAGTTTTTATATACTCACATATGCATGAGGAGAATGAGGGGCACCTTCACCATGTTCTTCAGTGTCTTCGTGAGTAGCAGCTTTACCGGAACTTGGAGAAGTGTGCATTCTTTCAAAAAGAGGTACAATATTTGGGTCATATCATTTCTAGGGAAGGAATCGTAGTCGATCCTTCGAGTATTAGAGCCATTATGGATTGACCAGTACCCACTACAGTGACCAAGGTGCACAGCTTCATGGGATTAGTAGGTTACTACCGGAGATTTGTTCAGGACTTCTCTCAGATTTTACACCCTATCACTTCCCTTCAGAGGAAAGGGAAGAAGTTTGTTTGGTCGAATAGATGTGAGTAGACCTTCAGGACACTAAAGGAGTGCCTCACTACAACACCTATTCATGTAGTTCCAGATCCACATGGTGATTTCTTTGTTTGCACAGATGCTTCATTGGTAGGCCTTGGAGGTGTGTTGATGCGGGAGGGTATATTAGTAGCTTTTGAGTCTCGCAAACTCAAGGTTCACGAGCTTAATTATCCAAATCACAATCTTAAGCTTGCAAAAGTTGTGTATGTTTTGGTTAGATGGAGGTATTTTCTTCCTGCCAAAATATTCACACTTAGGATAGAGCATTTGATTCTTTTCCACCTGTTCATGCAGCCCAATCTCAACACTGGTCAATGGCATTGGATGAAGTTACTTTATGAGTATGCCATGGAGA
This sequence comes from Taxus wallichiana var. yunnanensis, assembly GCA_018340775.1. Lineage (NCBI taxonomy): Eukaryota > Viridiplantae > Streptophyta > Pinopsida > Cupressales > Taxaceae > Taxus > Taxus wallichiana. Next base: position 1,016,293,471 of record CM031234.1, read on the forward strand.
TTGAGCATGCGAAGGGGAAAGAGAATGTGGTTGCAGATGCTCTCAGCAGATAGAGACATGTGGCTATGGCCACTATAGTGAGCAAAAATTTGTGGAGAAGGATTCTTCAACAACTTCCTCTTGATAGCTTCTACATTGCAGTTCAAACAGAGATCAAGTCACAGAGACCCCTTGAGGGGAATTTTTATGGTTTTTCCTTAGAAAGATGGTCTTCTTAGGCACAGAGGCTAGATATATGTTCCCAGAGATGGAGGCTTGAGGTAAGACATCTTGGTAAAGTCACATCATGCACCCTATTTAGCCCACCCAAGGGTGAAGAAGATGCATGCCACTTTGTGACAGTTATAGCATTACTGAGAGGACTTTGTCGAGACGTGGCCCGGATTTGTGTCATGATGTTTGGAGTGTCAGAGAGTTAAGGTCAAAAATCAACATCCAACAGGTCTTCTTTATCCTATGCTATACCATAATGGAAGTGGGACACCATTTCCATGGATTTCATTGTCGGGCTATTGATGTCAAGATATCACCATGATGCCATTATTGTCACAGTTAATAAGTTGACAAAAGTGGATCACTTTTCTTTGGTGAAGAAAACTTATACAGCTAGAGCAGTGGATTGGGTATATTTGGATGAGATTTTTAGGTTGCACGAGATTCCATGGAAGATAGTTTGTGACCACGATCCTTTGTACACTTCACATTTCTGGACTACCATGTAGTATGTCCTCGGGACAAGGATCAAATTCAGCACAACATATTACCCTAAGAAAAAATGACAAACTGAGCGGGTGAATTAGATTTTAGAGGACATGCTTAGGATGTATGTGATGGATCAACAGACTAAATGGGAGGAGTACCTGTACTTAGTGGAGTTTTCCTACAATAACAGTTTTTAGAGGTTCATAAGCATGGCTCCTTTTCGGGCCTTGTATGGTAGAGAGTGCAGGACACCTCTTAGTTAGGGTAGGTTAAAGGACAAAGTATCTCTTTGACCATCTCTTCTACAGGACATGGAGTAGCGGGTAGTTTTGATCGGGTAGAGATTGGGAGGTACATGAAAGGTAGAAGAAGTATGTAGATCAACATAGGATCGATTTGTATTTTGATGTGGGCATGAAGGTGTTCCTTCATGTTAGGCCACACAAGAGTTGTATCCATTATAGAAAATGTTATAAGTTGGCTCCTAGATTTTTTGGACCTTTTGAGATCTTGGAGCATATCGGCCCTTTAGCATAGCATCTAGCATTGCCACCCAACTTGTCTCGCATACATGATTTTTTTCATGTTTCAGTCCTTAGGAGATATATTGCAGATCCTTCTCATGTGTTAGATTGGACATCATTACAAGTGTAGGATCAGAGGAAAGTAATGGTGGAGCCTATTCACATCTTAGATCGCAAGACCTTGGTCCTTTGAGGTAGAGAGCTTGATCAGGTTTTGGTGCAGTGGGACAGATATGATGAGACTACAGCTATATGGGAGGATGCTACTTCATTACGAGTCCAGTTTCCACATTTATTCCAGTGACTTCTAGGAGGAATTCAAGTCTAAGGGGAGGGGGATGTAGTGCCCACTTCCATTTGACACCTACTAATACTTATTCTAATACAATTGATCACATTATAGACATTATTATGTTTTTATTTAGTATGTTGTTAGACATTTGATCATGGATTATTGTTGATCTTGATTTAGTTATGATGCATGATGATTATTAGAGACACCTTATATGTGGATGATGATATATTATTTGACATGGATGTTTCATGGATGTTGTTCAAACATGTGATTTGGATATTATGAGTTGATGTAGAAAATAGATATTATATTGATTATGATAAAGTTTTTGATTAAAAAATTCAAATGATGTAGTTGTCACTTCGATGTTGTTGTGATTCACTTACTTAGATGATTTTGTGATTTTATTTGTATCATATTGGATGTTCGATATGGCCACGAGGTGAAGGAGTTATTTGTATTTTGTAGTTTAAAAATATCACAACAAAACATCGGGGATCAGAGATCAACAACAATGGAATTCTAGGTGAATTCGACAAGGTCACCATGGAAACTCATCTTATTGTGGTGTTTATTGTTTTGTTAGGGATTTCCATGGGGGGGGATTACCTTTACAAGTGACCATGTGTATTATGTATTTTATTGATGTGGTTAATTTTTATTATTGTTGTATGTATTTTATTAGTAATATGTTCCCTTCTTTTACTTAATAAAAATGTGGTAGATTAATCTGAGGAAACAAATGGTTAAAATTTAAACAAAATTAAATTTGGGATATGGGAAAGTAATAATGGAAGTTGTTGGCTATCTGTATTAAATTTTTAAGGGATGTGTAAGTTGTGTAAGAGCTTGTGTAACTCATATTTTGGAGCATGAAATACTCCACCTCCATGACAAATTCGAATTTTTCCTTGGGGGTTATTTTAGGAGGTTTGTGGGACAAGTAAAACTTGTCTCATACCTCTAAATTTAATTTACCAACCATACTTATGGTTAGAGAGGTAATTTGTGACTTTTATAATGAATTTTATTAAAAATGTTCCATGTTTTTAATTGCACTTTCTTACATATTATTTAATTTTTTGTCCCTTGAGGTGTAGGCTTTTTGGAGTGTGCATGTAACTTGTCATATTTTCACCCACCTCTTTATTGTGCTTGGGAGAATGAATTTTATCTTTTGTGTTTGAATTTGAGGATGTGTGATGTGACATCCTACATGGATCCACATCATCCTCTTCTCTTCCCTCTTTTTATAATTCAAACTCTTTTCTTGTTTTGGGTTGTTGAATAATTTTTACAACTTCCTCGGGGCACATTTTTCTTATGTTAGAGCTCTTGCTTTTGGAAGAATCTTGGAGAAAGCTTTGCATGCTTAGGAGATTGTTATTTTGGGAGTATATTTTTGGGCTTTGAAAGCTTGCTATTGGAAAAAAGAGTTACCATGGAGAGGTAGGAATTTAAATCTCCTTTTATGTTGTTATTTTCTTGTTGTGTTTTGTGAATGGTGCATGTTTTGATTTATTTGTTGGCTGGTTGGGTAGACTGCCTTAGGGAAGGTGTAAGAGAAGGATATGGGGAATCCATGTGGGGAAATAAGGAAGGCCAATGACATCAAATTTTTCTGGAGGGATTTTAGGTTTGGGATCCACCATGAAAAAGAAATAGCTTGCATTTCTTACTTTGTGGGGGCATAAGGAAATTTGTAGGGGGCATAAGAAGGGATTTTTGGGGGGCATAAGGATATGTATGGTGAAATTTATTGGCAGTTTGTTACTGGTGGATGCCCAATTCCCAATTGGGAGGTAAAAGTAGCTTCCCCCATAGACCCTGCTCCTTTGGCTTGCACGATCAAGATTGAGTTCTGTTTTGAAATATTTTTTTAAATGTATTTTTGAACTACTATTTTTGTGTTGAATTGTGTGTTAAAAGGAAATGTGTATGTGAAAGAATGAGGTGTGTTGTGGAAGCCAGTTGTTTCCATGGGTTGAATTGCATCTATTATTGCATTTTAGTTGGGGCTCAGGGGTCAATGATGAAGGAAGGATTCTCCTTTCTTTCCATGTCTTGGTTGGGTGGAAATTGTTGCCTTTCCCCCTCTTTTGTTATGATCAACTTAAAGAAATAGAAAATGTGCATGTTGTTATCCTGGAGCAAAGGAAAAATGTAGTTTGACAGTCCCTTGTGAAAACGTATTTATTTGTAATCATTTCCCACTTGTTGTGGATGAAATTGTAAAATGTATTTTTTGAAGAAAGATGTATGTAATTTGATTATGAGGTTAAATATTTTAATTGTGAAGGACATGTTATTTGCATCCAAAACATGATAAGATGCAGAGATGTATTCCTTCTTAATTAATAAATAATTTCAAGTTCATATCTCATTACATTGTTGGGTTGAATTGGAATATCAATTTGTGATTGGAATCTCTATTTAATTGCAAAGGAAAGGAAATACGTATGTAAGGAAAATAAAGTAAATTGTCTTTTGGATATATACAATATTGGAAATTAGAATTTACAATTTAGATTTCAAATGAATTGTTTACAAACAACTAAAGGTATTAGACCAAATTAGAAATAAAATATCACACTTAAATGATAAATTGGATATACAGATTTTTTCCTAGAAATGAATCTCTACTGCAAATTTTAAAACTGGCAAGTTTAATTAAAATGCACAGTTCAAAACTACACTTAACAATAAACTTGGAAATTATATAAATTAGCATGCTAAGATATTAAGGAACTTAGATTGACAAATAACACTTATGAAGACAAGTTAAATTAATGCAAAATCGAATACAATCCCTCTAACAGTCGTTTTTCTATCAATTGTTGTAAAAATGTAACTTGATATCAATTGAGAAAATTTACTTCTATAAAACACTTTAAACCCTCCTTAGATTAATTATACATGTATTTTTGGCATGTTGAGTGAAGGAGGAGATCCAATTTAATCAATTTTAGAAGTTGGAAATTTGCAGTTGGCTTTTTAAAATCCTGCAGATCATTTTTTTCAAAATTTACCCCTTAAAATTTTTCAAAATTTAATATTTATGATTTCTATGTAAATAGGGCATCAATATCTTTCTAGAAAGTCTTTGTTTGTCTAAAACCAAGCTTTCTAGCTCAAGTTATGACCCTATAAAGTTTTCATGCCTTGCTGGGAAAATTTGGGAAAATTTTCCCTGGCGGGCCTGTGACCCGAAAATTCTGTCAAAATAACCCTTAGAAATTTTTTTATAAAAATTTGATCAGGAAATTTTTTTAATTTTTCTCCACCATCCTGTAGCCAATCAAAGGCTGCCATGTGTCCTCATGGGGCAATGGTGGAGGCATGACACTTTTTCTTCCTTAACACTTTTTGAAAATTTTGGAAAATTTTCTTAACTTTCCCCACCGGCCCACAGCCAATCATAGGCTGCCACGTGGCACGGCAGAGGGGTGGAACCTTTGCAAAACTTTACCTTTAGAATTTTTTTTTTTTGAATTTTTCCTAAAATTTCCCGTGGCCCCGTACTCCCGCCCCTGCCCTTTTGGAATCCTCCCACGAACGTGTGGACCTACACGCCTAACTTTCCCATTTTCTCCCCTTTGGCACAATTCATCGAATCTCCCCACCACTCCACCTGTCTCTCTTCTCCCCATGAAAAATGATGGAGCACCACATGTCTATGGTGAAATGTCCAATTAACCCCTGCCGCTCTACCATTCCCTTTTTCCCCGATTAATGACTCGAGGCCACCACGTGTCCTTGGATAACCCATGAAGGCATGGGCACAAATGGGAAATTTCTCCCACACAAGGAAAAATTCAAAATGCCACCCTGCGACTTGCCATCCCAAAATTTTCTTTTCACCCCTACTTGACATGTGTCCCCTTGGGAAAAATTTGACCCCTAAAGTCTGCTTTCTCATATCTTGAGTTCCTGAAGGAGTTACGAGGACTTCTTTATATCACCGGAAAGGTGAGAAAATTTCCTATACAATGGGAATGATTTAGGGAAATTTTTAATATGATAAATTTGAGAAAAATATAATTGAAACTCTGAGCCTATTAGAGAGTGGGAATGGGGGGTAAATTTCTCCCCGAACCTAACTGAAACTTCTAACCCTATAATGTGAAGCTTGTGACCCCGATAATTGCTAATAAATGAAAATTATGTCCTAGTAAATTTAGATTTATTCCAGAACCTAATAGGGTCAAATGTTTTCTTGCAACTTGGTTGTGGAAACTTCTAATAAAAAAAAAATTCCATAATTTTCTAACTAACCCTAGGTTGTTTCTTGGGTCTCAAGTGGGTTTTTTAACAGGCATCACACTATCCATCTTCATTTCCTAGTTTGAGGTTTATAATAGCAAAGAAAAAACCATCAAGGGTACCACTTTTAGAGATATCAATAAGGGTCTGGAAAATTTTAGGAAGAGATTTCAAAATCTCATGAAATGACTTAGGATGCTCTCCTCTTCCTTTTATTTTTTGGTTATTTTTTCTAATTTTGTTGAAAATATGTTGACATTGTGCTAACTTTGTGCTGACATCCTACTATTTTTGTGTTGCTTGTTGATCGGGTTTTTCTCTAGTCTTTTTTTCCCTCTTGTTTTGTACTCAATGCCTAGTCTTTGGGCCTCATATTATAGCTTGGTAGGGTCCCTACAAAAACACATTTATCCTTGATAAAAAAATAATAAATTATATTACTAAAATAAGTAATATAAACCAATGAAGTCCCACATAATCATCTCAGGATTCAAACCAATTTTTCATATAAAGATAAGAAATGAAAACAACAATCTCAAGGAGGAATCTATGAACTATCTCTATTTTATTTTTGCAAACAAAACATATGAAAAAGAAAATTTTAATAATAATGATCTAAAAGATATATGACATTTTTGTTTCCTTTTCCAATTTCAAGAAGTAAGCAAACCCAAAAATTAAAAAACTATAGAAATCATTTCTCAAGGAGGAACATGTTCTAACTCTTTTCACATTTTCCAAGTTCACAAATAACTAAGACAAAAACATATCTATTCCAGTTTTAAAAAATAAACCAAACAAGTGTATTTTCTTCCAGTTTTAACAAACTAACTAAACAAGTCTAATCTAATCCAAATTCCACATAATATCCAAAAATCCAATATGTCTATATAGGGAAAGAATAACCATAGAAACACTTTTAATAAGAGTTGTATAACTCCTTTTTAATCGTATTTTCCATATAAACCAAATTCCCAAATGTGATACTTTCATATTTCATATAATAACTTGAGAAGAAAAACCTGTTTATATAAAAATTAATAACACTCATGCTCTTCATGAGCTATAATATCAAATGGTATTCACAAATATCAAGAGTATTGAAACAAAATGATAACGACAAAGCTATATAGAAGCTTATAAAATATTGTTATCAACAAAACTTCAAAATAGCAGAAACTAAATGAAACAAGTAAAGCTCTATAAGAGTTGAATTAACTTTATAATATTTCTTAGATGAACAAAATAACCAGCAAAAATATTTATTCATATATATAAACTCATTAATGAGATAATAACTTGAGAAGATTATCATTTTTGAAAATAGACAAAAAGAGTTATTTTGGTTTTAAACACAAATATCAAAAAACCCAAAAACATTATCATTTACTTCCCATTCTTTTCCATATTTCGTAGAAAGATCGAAAACCCATAACGTATGCATGTACCAAGTCTACATTATCAAACAAAACCCAAATGTATTTGGTTCACGAGCTCATAAATAGTCTTCCTAGAACACATATTCATTTTATTTCCCTTTTAATTTACCATATTTCTAAACAAAATCTCAACCTTGAAGCATTCATTTTTCCATATTTCAACAAAGTCACAAATCCAAAACATTCATTTTTAATTTTTAAACAAGGTATATAAAAATGTATTTATGCATTTCAAAATAATAAAAGCAAGGAGTAAGATATTGGAGCACATGTCTTTATTTTCCTCAAATATTCTTAAATCTTCTAAAAAAAATTCTTCCCAGAAACAAAATTGAATCCTATCTATGTTTTAAATTAAAAAATTCCATTATAAATGTTGATAACATCAGCATCAACTTGTATGCACAATCACTCCAAATAAATCTTTATCAAAATCTCCATGCATATCTCCTAAAACCTAAAACCAAATACAAATACAACAATGTGAATGAAATGGTGGAATCGATGCATGCTTATCCTCTCAAGGAAACTTCTTCTTTCCAAGGATCTTCATTAATTTCCCACCATTCCTTCCAGCTCATGTATTTAATCAACGTTTAAACCATAAAAATTTCATGATAAACATTCAATACACCAAGAAAGCTTAAGTTAAACTTAAGTTATTTAACATTTTACCAATCGATAACCTTACATGGTGGGAAATTCAATGGGCACCACATCCCAACTTATAAACATTACCTAATGCGTTAATGGTCAATAAAAAAAAACCAACATATTAACCAATGGTGGTCCCATGACCAACTTAATATGATTAACAAAACATAAGTAACAATATTAATATATATGTACACACACACACACACACACACACACACACACACACACACACACATATATATATATATATATATATATATATATATATATATATATATATATATAATTAACTATATATATATGTAATTATATATACAATTAATTAATTATATTCACACACACACACACACACACACACACACACACACACACACACACACATATATATATGTATGTATGTATGTATGTATATTACATATACTAAAATGATGATAAATATGTGTGTATTTATACGTGTGTGTGTGTGTGTGTGTGTGTATCATGTGTGTGTATTTATTACTAATTTTATTATGTCATCAACAATACATAAATAAATAACAAGTCATAATGCAACTAGAACAAACATCTACTAACTTAGACAAGTATTATCAACCTTAATGAATGTATTAAGTAGAGATGTTACATATTTCCCCTCTTAAAATAATCATCATTTTGATGATTTAAATTTAAACATTTCTAATCATGTCAATATTAAGAAAACTCAAAATCAACACAAAAGAAAACAATTCATTTTCCTCATAAATTGGAAATTTAAAAAAAAACCAATAATAGTGTTATAACTTGGTTATATCATCCTTATCCCATTAATTTAATTCTCAAATAGTCTTCAAGATATGGCTTATATTTCCATCCAATCATAATAATTTCAAATATTTTTCATTAAACTCCCTAAAACTATCAAAAATATTTATTCGATCGCTAAAACAAGAAAGGAAAATCAGTCTTCATTTCATCTAGATTATTCCAAGTTGTTGTTTTCTTAGAATATTGGTCCTTATGACGCTTGAAAATCAACACGTGATTTCAGATGCACCTCTCGAGGTCATGTCAGGAAAGTTAGAGTGTAATATATGAGATGGTAATTTGATGGATAAATAAAGTATATGTGGGATATGTGGGAATGGTGATAATGGTAGGATACTAGTCAAGGAAATCAAAGGTTCTTAACTATAAAATTGGGGGTTTTTTCATCAAGAGCGATGAATTCTTGCATAACTTTGTATGGGGGTGATAGTACAATCAATGATGATTTTTATGCATATATCTTAGTCAATATCAATAGATCTGAGTATAGCCTGACCTCGTTGATGGATGCAGGAGAATTTTTTTTCTTCCTATAAGTATTCCTCTCAAAATAAGGTCAAGTAAGAATGGGGAGGAAGTTTGTAAAGGAAAAATCAAGGGTTGTGAGGTATAACCCTATCAACAGATTTTCCCAGTATTCTTTTGTAATGTCTACCTAGTCGTTAAGGGCAATAAGTTGGCCAATAATCTCAGGTGGTATAGGTTTTTCCCTAAAGACTAATTGACATAATCCTTGATCAATGTCTACTAGATCTATAATAGTGTTTGGTTGGCTGATGACCATGTTAAATATTCTCACGCATTGTTGTGGTGGACATGAAATGGTCATGTGGGCACCTAATTGATAAGAATGGAAACAAACAAGTAAACTAGGATCCAAAGGGATTGAGAGCTAAGTTGTTAGCCTAGGCTACTAGGGAAACAATATTTTTTTCTTTCATATTCTAAATTACCTTAAGTTCCTACCTTTAAATAAATAAAACAAATAAACCTGAATTAAACAAAAGATGATTGGTTCCCCTTTTAATTTAATTAAGTTCGATTTTCAAGTATTTAATCAAAGAAAAGTAAAGTTAAATATCTAATTGGTTTTTTATTTTCAATGAATATTTTGAATGAAATAAATTAATAAATCTAATTAAATATATAAACTATATTTTTGTATTATCTAGTTCTTCAAAAATTAAATAAAATAAAATCTATAGAAAGAGCAGAAATTAATATAAACAACAATTTACTCCTACACTAAAATAAAACAAAATAGGAATAGTTAGATGTAACTATTCCTTTGTTTGCAGATGTGGAATTAAATCTAATTTAATAGAAGATGTGTTCTAATTTATAATGATGGAAATCTAATTTCCTCTAACTACCTCTACCTCAGATTCACGGAAGAAAGAAAGCATCGAGAAGAAATTTCTTCTTTCCCGGAAACTTCCTCAGTAATTTATGAAATAAAGTGTATGTGTAATTAACTATGAAGAAATAAAATGAAGAAGTGTCGACACAAAATATTCCTCCAACTTCTTTCCCTTGAATATCCACAAGGATAAGAAGGGAATAATATATCATCAAAAAAATTTCATGCACAAACAATTTCAAGAAATTAAGAAACAATAAATTCTACTTCTTAAAAAAAATGTGTGTATTCAATCTAAATAACAATTTTCAGAGGAAATATTCAATGAAATATAAATACATCCCTAACTTGGTCAAGTATTACAATGAGATGGATTCCTAAGTATGATGATGTATTTATTGCCTCCTAATCTTCCTTTCCTTCCCAGAGATGAGTTCAAGATGATCTAAAGTGTGTAAAGCTAGCTGGTAGCAAGGTGAAAGAAAGATAAGAATGTAGTTTATTGATTTTTAAACAATCAAGAAAGTGTTAGAGTTAGATGGATGCAAGCGGACTGATCACAAATGCAAGACTAGGAAACAACATAGAAATATACAATGTTGTCTGTGTAATTCTTAGTAAGATTTTGGAATCAAAATAGTGCAATCAAATCTCAAATTGGCAACCTATCATCCAGATAAAAATTTGAATTTAATAGAAATGTGAGGAAGAAATTGTTTGGAAGACATGGTAATCAAGAAGTGAAAAATCATTAAGGAAAGAGAGAGTTAACATTCTAATAATAGTGAAAAGAGAAGAAGACTTAAACAAACTCAACATGAAAAAAATCAAGTGAAACTACTAAGAAATGTGTGAGAAAAAGAATGAAAATTTGAAACATGTGTTCAAAACATGCAATTTTAACTCTCGGATTAAAGTGCACAGAACCCCCGGTATGCACAGCCTAGTGGTTACGCAACCTCCGTGGTGGTTGAGTGACTTAAGGGAAAAACATGAAGGAAAAAAGGTAGAAAAAATTTCACAGAAGCACGAAAATCCAAAAAACTTAGAAACATGTACAAACAAGTCAAAGTAAACATGTACAAGGTGAAAGGAGAGGTTCTGGATGTTATCATTGTTCTAGAGAATGATTCTTTCATCATTAGATGCTTTACCCTACCCATCAATGTAAGAATGTGCATTTTTTGTGTGTACATATTGCCCACTTGGAGAATCGTTTTAGCCATGAATGGGAATAAAATGTTGATTCTGAGTATGGAACTCCCAAATGGGAGAGTTAGGAATTATACCTTATTCGTCTGTGTGTTGAAATCTTGCCAATCCAATCTTTCCACCACCTGAAAAAGAGAAACGAGAATAAAGTGTAGATATAAAAGGAAATTATAAAAATATTTGAAATAAAATTACAAGATTACTTACCATATCCATCGGGATGAGAAATATACCTTCTACAACACGCTATCCTTGCATATTCTCACTCAAAATGACATTAGAAAATGAAAATTTGAGCTATATGTATCTTACTTTCTACTTTTTTTAGAAATCATTTTTACATACCTACTTAGCCAAATTTGGAGCTCTTGAGTTCCTGCAACCATTTCTCTTGCAAATATAGTAAAATCAAAGATTATTAAGTTATGATGGCAACACAACTAGTGGGGGAAAAAAAGGGGCAAGAACATGTAATTTTTCATCATTTATTCATTTTTACCCTAAAACATAGCATTTGGTTGAAACTATCTATAGGAGGGAGTTTTTTTAAGTTTTGCAGTCAAAATGACTATAGGGGAGCACCTTTTACTTTATGTAACTTTTTTTTAGTGATTTTGTTCAACATTTTGTTTTTTTTTTAATTTTTTCTTATAGGGGCACAACCACCAAAGTAGTTAAGAAACCACCACTCGGTGTAGAGTGATGGTTACATAACCATTGCGGCAATTTGCACAAATGTCACAACAATTATGTAACCACCACTTTAGTAGAGTGGTGGTTTCACAACCATCAAACCACTACAGTAGTTATGTAACTATCACTCCATTAGAGATGTGATTGCACAACTACCATGGTTGTTAGGAAACCACAACCCTGCTAAGAGCATTGATTACGTAACCATCATGACTTTTTTGCATTTTAAAGGGTAAGAATGAAATTTTTATTGTTTTTTTACACTTATATTGTTTTTGTGAGCTTGTTATACAGTTATCAAATTCTAACTTGCTCTTTTTTCATTATTTTTAGATACAAGGGAGCTACATCAGATGGAATAGAGATTGAGAGTAGGAATGGTTGCCATGAGACTCTATAATTTTTGATGCATGCAGAGAGGGGTATTAAGGAGGTTAGGCCTATAAAGGATTGCATAGGTACAACCATTTTACTATCGATTTTCCTTCTATGTGACTTATTTTCTTAATGGGATGTAGACCGGAACACATTCTCGGTTTCTGGTGTCGAGGAGAGTGGATGATTACCTTAGAGGATGTCTATAGGATTCTCATATTTCCTTTCACTGGTAGGAAGTTGGTGTTGAAGAGCATCAGTTTGATAGTTGAGGCTCATAAGTAGGCCACTTATCTTAGTGATGCATAGGCACCTAACATGGGTACCAAGTAAGGGGATAGACTTGTTAGAGTTGAGACCACCCTATGCCCACTCTCTCTGTAAGACCATAATTGGTATATTGGACTCACATTTGATCCATGATAAGGGTGGAGAAAGGTTCTTATTTTTTTGGGATCCGATTGTTGAGATCATTGAGCTCTATGGAAAGGTATACGCATAGGGAGTATACATACTGGGAATTACATACCATGATTTATATAGGATTGTTAGATGTGGGGTATGGTCTATTAGCCACCCTACACTGGTTATGTCATGGGTATATGAGAGGGTCATCCCCTACCAAAGGGGTGTTGGGAAAGAAGTTCCCATGGAGATTAGAGAAGCTATATGGGTCAACACGTCTCCACTTAGGGAAACATCATAGTTAGCATCAACTTTGACCATGACAGACATGGTCACACATCCATATCAGGACATGGTTAGTATATGGGGTGAGGAGGGGATTACACATGCTACTTGCAGTACTACTATTCAGTTGGTTGAATGAAGTAGCAAAGTGGAGAATCATCCAATGTTTCTGGTACCCTAATAGTTTTGGCTACTTTATTCATATGTTCTTCCAGTAATGGCCACCACTAACAGAGAGATATGGGACATGAGAGACACCCAGAAGGGCCTACTCAAGTAGATAGTTACAATTCCTATGGTTATTATTATCTCACCATGAGTTGCACCAAATCCAGCAGTAGGTGCCACAACTAGACCAAGGCATGTCTTACAGACTGGTATAAAACCAAATCAGAGTGAAGAGGAGGATGAGGATTTAAATACATACTCAGGCTCAAGGGAAGAGTTAGACCCTGAGTGGAAGGGTATAGTGGAGGCCTCAGAGGTACTAGAGCTAAGGCAGAGGAAGAGGAGGAGTCAATAAACCTAGAGGATACACAAGAGGGATTAGTGCACCTAGAGAGGGTGGAGGAGGAGGATAAGGTTGAAGAAGAGGAAGTTCTTCCAGCTCTTGTAGAAACACCAGTCATCGATCTGAGATGGGTCTCTGGAGACTTGAGTGAGTGCAAACACACTTCTCTTACCATTACTTCTTAGATTAGACATTAGTAGGATCTTTTTTTAACATTTTCTAACTCATCATTGTTTCTTTCCTCTTTGCAGACACAATTGATGGATGATGGGATCTTATTTGATGTATGCTATTAGATTTATTTGATATTCCCCTTTGGGATTATGTAAGATGTGTCACATGTGGACCCTATAATTCCCACACATACTAGGCATCATAAAAATGTGTTCACACCATCCCGACATGTTGCAGCAAGGATGACTCAGTTGAGGACCAACATTTTCATGCATGAGAACCAAGATATATGAAAAGGATACTTATGTAGTGGAGCTAATACTACTACCGGTCATTCACATGGTAATTCTCACCAATTGACAAGTGGAGGCTCTTGTTTGACACACATCCAATCTCATCATAGGATTCATAGTAGGATTCATCACCCTGCTCCTTCCCAAGGATCCAAGAGGCATGCGTAGGCCCAAATCTTTTATTACTTTGGGATATTTTTTGATGTATATATAGATATTTTTTGTATTTTTTTATCATGGTGATAATTTTTACCATAATTTTCCTATCATGTGATGACATTGTATACGAGAAATATTGACATACATATATATATAGACATCTTATTTTTTTGGCATTATCTTACATCAGTTGATTTCACAATGGTATATCTCATCTATGTACTTTTAGATGGTTTATAATTTTTTATGTTTTTTATCTTTTTGAATGCATGTTATGGATGATTATGTAATGTGGTAAATAACATGATATCTATGATTATGTATATGATAACAAACTATAATTAGGAAAATTTATTTTGTAAGTAATGTTTAGCATTTCTATTCTATTGGGGAAATGTGTTGAATATTGTATGATGATAAGATAACCTCTCTTCAATCTTAACTCCATGCAACTAGTAGGATGTGATGGATCACCATCGATAGCCAAGAAGAATGTGAGATATGTGATTTGAAGAAGGTGAATAAAAATGATGACCAAGGGACAAGAATTTTGACAAATATTGTATTTAGAAACTTATAACCCAACCCCAATAAAAATTAACTAACCAACTTGAAATGAATTTTACTTGCAAGTTTTGACTAAAATTAGATCCATGGATGGCCTATTGATTAATGAAATATGTTTTAAGGAATGTTTGTCTCTCTTAACATATGCATCTAAATCATTTCCTTGGGAATTTTATACTTTCAAGCACTTATATTTCTTTTTCATTTAGCAATTTTGATTTATTAGTGTGACCCCTACATCTTTCCACATGCTATTAGTAAGAAACATGGGATCATCTTTGAAGAAAAAAGTAGGCGAGTAGGTGTACTTCTCTAATTTCCCAACTTCATGCTACAAGTAAGAAGCATGAGATTATCACCAAAGGTTGGAAGGGATGAAAATTGTCATTATTTACAATAAGAATATTTTTGTTTATTGTTTTTATACTATTTTTTTTTATCTTATTTGACTTTTAATTTTGATTTTTAGGGAAGAAAATTTTTCACGTAATCTCAAACCCACGTAACAAGTAGGATGTGAGGGCTTGTTACCAAAGGTTGAGATAGGTGAAAAAAAGTTCTAGGTGAAATGATTAGTTTTTTTTTCATGGAGAGATATTTTAGGGAAATATTCATCATCAATAATATTCTATGGAAAACTATAGGAAAGAAATATCCAAATCAGAAGTAACCATGAAGAATATTGAGCATACAATCCCTTATACAGAAATGTCAAAATTTATCTTAAGAATGAAAGTGATGATAAGGATTATATAATTTGAATGTGTGAAAAGAGTGTAGAATATGTATGATTAAGATATTTCCAATGTTTGAAAGTCAAATAATTACTTAAACCGTAAGTTTCCATTTTACAATTGCAACAAAATGATAATGCATGTGAAAAGAAAATGTGAATGTAAATGAGGAAAATGTGGAAATGTAAATGACTATATGTAGAAATGCTTGAGGTGAAGTGAGTTAACATATTCACTAAACTCCTCACCCTCTAAGATACACATATGATAGACACCATTTTTGTAGTCTTCCATTACTTGATAAGGCCCTAACCATTTCGGCTTGAATTTCCTACCTTCACTAACCTTTTTTCTATTCAGTTGCCAAGTCTTAGATCAAGGTATCTTACCCAAATTTCAAAATCAGATATCTTCTTATTATACTGATGACACATTTTGTCTACATAAACCCGATGATTTTTCCTATCTCTAAGTCATTTTTCATCCGGACTTTCAAAATCTTCTAAGCACGTATTTTGGTACTCATCTTCATCCAAAATACCCTATAGGGATACCTAAAGACTAGGTAATTCTACCTTTGGTAGTAAGAGTACTTCAGCACCAAATAAAATTTTGATGATTTAAGTGTCTTCATCTC
Source organism: Taxus wallichiana var. yunnanensis (assembly GCA_018340775.1). Taxonomy (NCBI): domain Eukaryota; kingdom Viridiplantae; phylum Streptophyta; class Pinopsida; order Cupressales; family Taxaceae; genus Taxus; species Taxus wallichiana. The sequence goes on from CM031234.1 coordinate 1,016,309,560, forward strand.
GATAATGAGGGAGAGAATTTCCTATAATATTAAAAAGTAGAGAAGAAATTGAGTAAAAAATCAAATATGTATTTGTGGGTCATTTTAGTATTTAACGCCATTCTAGCGTGGGCCAAAGGTAGCCACATGGATTTTGAGTGGTGAATCCCTCCAAAGTGGACCCAAAAGTCCATTATGGGATTCAAAGAGAATCGTTTCTTCTTCTCTTCATCATCCCGATCTTAGTAGATGCCGTTGTCCACTCAAAATTTGCTTCTTTTTTTGAGCCTTGTCTCAATGTTAAAAAATGAATTTTTCCCAAATGTCCCAAGTTCAGTGAAAATTTTGGGCAAGTTGTTGTTTCATTTTTTAAAAGTCGAGAAATTGAGAAAATCTACGTTTTTGGGGTCAATTTTGGGCCCGAACCGCGTGTCCCAAGTTCAAACGGCACTCTATTCCCGATCGTCCGGTTTCCCTAAGTTTGTCTTTTTCGGGCCCGTCGAAACTCCTTGTCCCAAATGTCCCAAGTTCAATTGGGCAAGTTGTTCCATTTTCGACCGAATCGCCCAAACCGCATACTTCACGCTTTTACGTCCCAAATGTCCAAAGTTCACCCGGACCCGTTGTCACATTTTCATTTGATCCGGCCGAGGCGCGTGCTTCGTGCACTTTTGTCCCGCATGTCCCAAAAGGCATTTTGCATCTTTTCCCCGCTTCGCCCGAATCGGCCGAGCCATGTGTTTCGCGCATTCGCGTCCCACATGTCCCAAATGAACCAAGTGTCATTCGTTCTTATTTTTCCTGCTCTACCCAAATATATTGCTTATTCAAATTGGTAGGTATGTATTAAATGCGCATTCATTATCCTTTCTCTCTCCTAATCGGCTATATAACGAGCGAACCCCCTATGCATTTTTCACACCGCTTCCATGCTATCCTTTGCTCGAACCCTTGCAATCTAAATTTCTGCGCGTGTATCCCTTCCCTCTGTAATTCCTTCCCGAGTTTAGTTTACGGCTCTGCCCTCCGAATTACTATCAATATGAAGATCAAATTTTAGGGACAGAACAAATCTCACCACTAGAGTCTGCTCGTTCCCAATATTGGGGACAAGTGAAGCTCGCCATCTTGACTTTGGTGATTTTTGGTCAAGGATGGCAGATGCAAACCCTACACCAATGGCATGCAGATGATTCACACGACATGGTTTGGCTTTCACTGGAGGTTTCCCAATCTCTGCAATGCAATGATATAAATTGCTTTCATGCGGAGCTCACTTCGACCCTGATTCGAGCGAATTGACCAACATACATGGGGAACTCATCACCAAACTAGACGCTGCCACCATTAGCACTGCACTGAGGATTCCAGAAATGGATAATGCCATAGTTGTTTCCCATAATCAAGCACAGCCCTGATTCAATCAAGACAGTGACAAATAAAAGGCGCGGGTGGTGAAGTCCTAGCTAAAGAACCCTAAGAAGGGAGCATCTCATCTATCCAAGACTCTTTTCTAGGATGATTTCAATGAAGAATTGTCAGATTTTATAATCCTACTAGCTCGGGTTATGGGCTTACCCTCTACTAACGAATTCCATTTCTGGATGTGCCCGCTCATCAGCATGGTGTGTGAGGGAACTCAAAATATCAACTGGGTAGAAATCATCAGCATGAACTTGGTGGAGCAGCTGTCCAATGTACAACAAATGAAGAAGTTCTACATGACTTCGTACCTGATGTATACTCTGGCGGCATCAAGGCAATGGTTTGGTTTTTCTTACATCGATGCCCACAAGGATGATCCTGTATATGCCTACTACCCGCAGTTCACCCTAGAGACCAGCAATCACAATTTTCGAAGGGTAAATGATGCTTTCACCATGTACGTGGTCAGGCTTCTTGAGGTGACACTGCTAGAAGGTTTTCTGATGAAGCCATGAACCTGATATCGCACTACGGTGCCTATTTTATCCAATTCAGAAAATTCTCCTATATCAGGCTTGCTGGCTATGAGAGCACCCCTCTGAGGCTTCCCATGTTCTGCAGTGATAAGATGGCTTTGATAGAAGTATGCAGGTAGTTAGAAAAATTACACAGAACCTGCAGAGACAAGAAGATTACTGGTTTGCACTTTCCCATCTCTTTGGGAAACTACACTTGTAAAATAGCCCTGGACGCACAGAATATAGAAAGAGCCCTGGTTCCCATCACTGTTCATTTCTTCAAGCCAAGAACTTGCTTCGACTTGAAGAAGTTCATTGAATAGAACATCAAGATAATCTATCATCATAGGGTAGATACAGAAGACTATTGGGCTGACTGTGCCGATGATTTTGAGGCTAGAAGGAGGCACTATGGCAGGTTCTCTCTGTAATTGATCCAAGAACTCGGCTTGTACCAAGTTCCTGAAGGACTCCAGGATGACAACTCTGATCTATACTCATATGAGTATGACAATGTGGTTAAGCACACTCCCTTGGAGGACTTGGATTGGAACAAGAAAGAGAAAGATGATCTGGCCGAGATCCTAGCTCCAGTCTTAGTCAGGACTAAGGTCTGGTTTGATAGAAAGTTCGAGAGCTTAGAAGGCACTCAGGAGAATCCTCCTCTAAGGATGTTTCAACACCAAGGAGGGAAGCATCGACTCCCATATCAGACACACCTGTGCAAACCCCTCCTGCCTCATCAACGCAAGGACCTGCAGCTTCCACTCCTCCTTCATCCACTCAAGTATACCAGAAGAAATTCAAAGAGGTTAAGAAGGAGCCTGTGGAAAAAGATCCTCAAAGAAAGCAGGTAGAAGTGCCTTTGGGACCAGAGAACATCATTGTTCTTAGTGAAAGTGAAGAGAGTGAAGTGCCAGCCCCTACAAATGCTCCTGAAGCTCCAACGGATAAAGATAAGGAAGTCCAGAGCACTGAACTTCCAAGTGCTATTGATTCCTCTGCAGCAATTGTCTCAAGCGCCCCACTCACATCTCAACTTGAGACAATAGCTGTGTAAACCTTGAGCATCATGAGCTCTCTGTCTCTTGGTCCTCTTGCCCCTCCTGCTACTTCCTCTTCCTCTTTTGCATGGGTGCAACCTTTTGTCGACAGTAGAAAGAGGAAATCTTCCTCTCGGAGCTCAGGGCCAAATTTTGATGTTGTGGCAGCCTTGTTAGGCACTACTCCTTCTCGTGCCAAAAAGCCAGAATCACCTCCAGGATAGTGTCTGATGCTCAGGGTCAGCAATTCCTGGAGATTGCTAAGCCTACAGTAGATAAATCAGAGCAGGACTTACAGGCATCTGACCTAGAATTCTCAAGGATTCCTATGGGAGAGTCTACCCCTGAAGGTGAGATCCACAACCTCCAGGAAACGGTCACAAGAGTCATTGGGAGGGTAGAGAAAGGGCAGCAAACTATTGAACAGTTGGAGGAACAAGCCCAGATTCTCACACGTGTTTTATCAAATCTCTTTTGTCTAAGGACAAAGTTTTGGACCCTACCCCATTGACTACCCTTCCGCCACCTGTAATTTTGAGCCAAGATGAAGTACAGAGTATCAAAGACATGCACAAGTATTCCGTCTATGGCAGAGCTATGGAGGCCATGGTGGAAGATATGCTTGTTGCAGGATTGAACTTCATCGATGAAGCTTTCAAACTCCACGGAAAGGTGAACAATTTGCAAAATGTAAGCTCTCCTCCACTATCGGGATCATAGATAAAGAGCTCAAACTGGAGCAGCCAGATAGTAGACCTCCATCTCATGGGACAGACAGATGAGAACATTTTATTGGTGAATAAGGTTTTTGATGATGCAAAGGATAATCTGTCAAAGTCCTGGGTTTACAGCATGGAGTGGAAGATCAAAGTCTTGGAGGAGGCTTTGGGAGAACTGAAGAATAGCTGGCAGAAGGGTGAGGCTTTCAAGACACTGGTCAGATCTCGCTTTCAAATATATACATTGTCATCTTCAGGATGAAACTTCTGGTGTGCCTCTTTCCTTGCAAGAAATCAAAGCTCAATTCAGAGCTTTTGTCAAAGATAATCTATTCAAGGAAAGCTCCATTTCCAAAGAGAAAATGAAGGAGATCTGCTCTCTTCAATCGCCATCAAGAAGAAAATAAAGACTATCATACTCATGTCGAGTTTGATAAGGAAATGGAGAAGTGCCTTGGATTTTGGGCTCAGTCTATAGCCAACACGTCAGTCCCTCGTGGCAGAGACATAGCCGAGGCATTGAAGAGATTCAGGAAGTGAATTTTGAAGTCAGTGGGTCCCTCCCATTCATAACCACATGTCTTCTTCTCCTTATTCTTCTCTTCTTTTCTAATTCTTTTTCTCGGATTCATTGTAATAAGTTGAGGTATTACGATTGGCAATCCTTAACTAATATTTAGTTAAAAGAAGTGGTTACAAAGAGTAACTGATTTGTAAGCTATATAATGGCCTCTCCACACCATTTTGAAAAGGAGGAAGAACTTGGCTTATTTTCTGAAAGTGTAAATAGATCATAAAGAAATCAATACAGAAGGGCTTTTCATTCTTTGTCTATCTGATCTTTTATCCCCAAGCTTTTCATTTAATTTTTGTGAAGATCATTTGTCTGTGTTATGTTAAGAAACTTTGTGTTCTAGCAGATGTTATTTACAGAACTTTGTGTCTTTAAATTCCATCTTATTTATATGATACAAATGATCTTGTTTCAATTCACTGTAACTTCGCATACATAAAGAATTACTCTGTTATCTATAATTCTGCATGTTGCCTTTCTGCTCATTCTCGTATTCTCATTCCTCAGTCCTTTTGTAATTGATGATCTTTATAGAAAACACTTTCGTAATATCCAAGTTCAACCAGAAAATCATGTTTTGTATATTTGTAAATAGGTTCATTTTTGAATAAGGGAACCTCTCCCATTAAAGAGGAGGGACTTCTTGTCCCCTGACTGTTGCTCTTCGTAAAGTCCTATTTGACGACCAATAGTTTTTGGTGACTCCGCTGGGGAAAATCATATTCCAGTTCTGTAATTTTTGATCATCCTTTGATCTGGTGACTCCGCATTTTACTCGAGGGAGAAGGGCCCTTGGTATTGAAGATTCTCAGTGCCAACTTTTGGAGCAGCAGGGTTTTCCTTTCCCTTCAACAAGAAATAGAAAGACTCGTTCGACAAGCACTCCACCTGTTCAAGATAGAATTCCTACGGGTGGTATTCCTTCAGAGCCAGCTAGTCCTAATCTTCGAGCTTTGATTCTTGCTGGTGTTGTAGTTCCTCTCCAAGCCATTTTTCCAAGAATGGTGGTACCATTGCCCTGGGGTCATCGTGTCGGGCCCCTTGCCCTTCCTCAGCCTTTGCATGAGTTACCCAGAGGTAACCGGAAGAACTTCCCTAAATTCAAAGGTGATGGTAAAGTGCATCCTGATGAACACATCGCAGCCTTCATAGTTGCATGTGGAGTTCTGGGAGTTGAACATGAAGACGTCTCCGTGAGACTGTTTCGTTGAGACTTTACAAGATAATGTTGTTGATTGGTTCTATCACCTTCCGGCTGGTGCTATCACTAGCTGGGACACCATGAGAACTAGGTTTGAAAACCATTTCAAACCAGCAGAAGATGTGCATGCCTTGCTAGCCCAAATCTCTCAGATAAAGAAAGATTCACAAGAGCCCATGAGAGAATTTGTGGCCCGATTCAATAGGTTGATTAATAAAATTCCACCAAATACTTGACCTGTTGATCAAATCCAAAAATGTTTCTTCCTAAATGCCCAATCGCCTGAAGTTAGTTATGCTAAGAAGGGCTAATCTCGCAACATTGGCTGAAGATCAAACTCTTGCTGTTAGTGTCGAGGATGATTTAATCATGTCAGGGAAGTTGAGGAGAGACCCTTCCAAATCTAAGTTTGCTTCTTCCTCCTCTTCCACCCCGGACCTAATACTGATCCATTGGTTCAAAAACTTGCGAATGATCTCATTGCCATAAAGAAACAATCGCTCAAAGCATGCTCCCTATACGCAGATGTTCCAAGGAGGAATTTTTTCCCAGAAATGTTTTCCTACTTCTCAAACAAGATTAGCACTTGAAGGACCTCCTGTTAAAGTTCCTATCAATGCAACCTGTGAAGTTGAGGAACCAGATGATGATGAGGATAATGAAGCTTGCGAGGAATTTGTGGAAGAAGTTGATGATGAAGCAGATGAACTTGAGGGATCTCGAGTTAATTTCTTCACCACTGAGGGCATTGATGATGGAGATGATTATGATGAAGTAGTAGCAGACATGAATAGTGAATCATTCACTATCATGACTCGAGAGCAGACAAATCAGAGGGAGAAAGTGACGCAGCCCCCCAAGAAATCTAAGGAGCAGCCGACAACTATCCCCGTAATTGCAAAAAGAGGATCTCCTATCCCCATTTCATCTACACCAAAGGTGAGTCCTGTCAATCCTGCTATTAAAGTTACTTCTTTTTCCCCTAAAGTTGATAAACCTAGGATCTCAAGTGATGATGGCCCGTCCACTTCTGGGTCTTTTGATATTATTGATCACCTGAAAAAGACTAAGGTTCAAATCTCAGAGGCTGAGTATTATCAAACCCATCCCAAAGCTTTTGCTAAAATGATTCACTTTGTCAATTCCCATTCTAAAACCACCTCTAAAGGCCTTTTACCCACTCCTTCTTCTACACCACAACCTAGTCTGGTAGCCGCTGTCACCTCACCTAATGACAAAATCAAACCATTTTATGTAACACTTCTTATAGCTGGCCATAGGCTCAGTAATTGTGTCATAGACTCAGGAGCCTCAGACAATGTGATGCCTGCTAAAGTAGCTCATGCCTTAGGCTTGACCCTCACACGCACTTATGGATCTTGTTACTCTATGGAGAGTAAGGAAGTGCCCCTGGTCGGAAGAATTAAAGATGCACAAGTGGCTTTTGCTGCTTTGCCTGAGAAGAGAGTTTTGGCTACCATCTTAGTAGCAGATATTCCTCCTTCATACGGGATGTTGCTAAGTAGGAACTTCTGTAAGGATGTGGGTGGAGAAATTCAAATGGATTGGTCACATGCACTCGTACCTGTTAATGGGCAAATGAAGAAGTTGCTGCCTGAGAAGCAGTCTGAGTATATTGTACAAAAAACGGATGATCCTAAAGCACAAATACTCTATGAGGATATGGGGCATGGTAACTACATGATTATGTCCCCTGATGAAATCCAACTCCCCAAAGTGTCACCTAAAGATCCTAATGGTGTTTGGATTTTAGAGTTTGATGGAAGTTGTTCCTCAGCTGGTTCTGGAGCTGGTGTCCTACTGGTGTCACCTGAAGGAAGCCTTCATCCTTTTTCATTCAAGTTGCAGTTCGAAAATACTAATAATACAACAGAGTATGAGGCTCTCATTCTTGGACTACAAGTGGCAAAAGAACAAGGTGTAAAGAATCTTCTGGCTCGTGGTGATGCGGAATTGATTGTAAAGCAAGTTAGAAACCTTTTCCAGGTAAAAAATGGAAGGTTGAAACATTACCAGAATCAGGTTTGGGATTCCATTGAATTTCTTGATGCTTTCTCCATCGAAGCAATACCTAGGGAGAAGAACAGCAGGGCTGATTCACTAGCAGTCTCAGGGTCACTACTGATTCCTCATCCTGACTTCTCTCAAGATAAGTTCACCATTGAGATGATCCATCGACCTAGTGTACCTGATAATACAAATAACTGGCAAGTTTTCAATGATGATCAACACTTTCTTTCTTTCTTAGAACTCAAGGGTAATTTTGAACAACTGTATTTTGAAGGAAGTGACAACCTGCCTCGTGAAAATGTGCCCTTTGACAAAGCAGTCACCCAAGGAGAAGAAACGGATCAGGATGGATGCATCAAACTCAAAGGAAACAAGATTCCTAAAGGATTGGTGAGTTTAGAGGAACTATTTGATAAACATGATCAGGTATGTAAAGTCTAGAGCTTCTACTGGACCTCAACAATCAGCTGAGTATGACAAAATTAATATTGGGAGTTCTACTGATCCTAAGCTCGTGAACATTGGAAAATGTTGCACAACAGATGAGAGGAAAAAAGCAATTGATCTTTTAAAGAGGTATAAGGATGTTCTTGCTTACTCTTATGAAGATTTAAAAGCTTTCAAACCAAAAGATATGCAGCATTTTATTCCTCTCAAACCTGGAATTAAGCCTTTTAAGCAGAAACAGAGGCAATACAACCCCAAAATAGCTGACACCATCTTTCAAGAAATACAGAAGTTGTTGAAGGCCAAAATCATTTTTCCCATTCACCATTCAACATGGATTGCCAATATTGTGCCTGTTAGGAAGAAAAATGGTGAGATCCACATCTGTGTTGATTTCAGGAATCTGAATCAAGCTTCCTTGAAAGATAATTATCCTTTGCCTATGATGGATCAGGTCTTGCAAGCAGTAACAGGATCTGAAATGTTATCTATGCTTGATGGATTCTCGGGATATAATCAGTAGAGTTAATATATCGCAGATCAACACAAAACAACTTTCACTACTCCTTGGGGTACCTTTGCTTACAAGAGAATGCCTTTTGGGCTCATTAATGTTGGTGCCACTTTTCAGAGAGCTATGGATCTGGCCTTTGGAAGTTTGAAAGGGAAGTGTATTGTCATATACCTTGACGACTTGACTGTGTTTTCTAAAACAAGGGCGGATCATTTTGACCACCTGGAGACAGTTCTGCTAAGATGTAGAGAACATGGGATTTCTTTGAATCCTAAAAAATCTGTCTTTTGTGTCACAGAGGGGAAATTATTAGGGCACATTGTCTCCAAAGATGGTATTAAGATTGATCCTGAGCGAGTTCAAGCTATCCAGCAAATTCCTCTCCCAACCAGCAAAAAGGGCGTGCACTCTTTCTTTGGTAAGATCAATTTTTTAAGAAGGTTCATCCCTGATTTTGCAGAGTTAACTTTGAATATTTCCCAAATGATGAAAGGAAAACAAACATTTGGTTGGTCTTCTGAAGGAAAGGAATCCTTTGAAGGTATTAAAAGAGCTATTGCTAAAACTCCTGTTTTAGCATGTCCTGATTTCAGCAAAGATTTTATTATCTATTGCTATGCCACAGATAATACCTTGGCTGCTGTTTTGACTCAAGAAGATTCTAATGAGCACGAACTCCCAATTGCATTCATGAGCTATATTTTGAAAGATCATGAGTTAAAATACACCATGATGGAAAAACATGCTTTTGCAGTGGTTAAAGCTGTCAAGCAGTTTCGTTTTTACATTCTCAACTCTCATTCCATGGTGTTGGTTCCAGATACAACTGTTAAGTCAATTCTCACACAACAGGAATTTGGATCCAAGAGAGGGAACTGGGTTGCTAAGGTCCAAGAATATGATATTGACATCAAACCGACCAAGCTTGTTCGTGGAAAAGGCCTTTGTGAGCTCATTGCTGAAGGAGCTAGACATGAGTTACTGGAGGATAAAGTTGGCCTTCCTACCATTCTGTTTCTTAGCTCAGTTGATGAATGGTATGCTGATATCACTCATTTTCTCACCTATGGAGAATGCCCCTCTCATTTAACTACCAAAGAAAAGAGGACTGTTAAACTAAGGTCAGTGCAATATGTGTTGTGGGAAAACGCCTTGTTCAAACGTGGGTTAGATGGAAGATTTTTGAAATGTGTGGACAAGGAACAACAGAAAAAGTTACTCTCAGCTTTTCATGATCAGGCATGTGGAGGGCACTATTCATCAATGGTCACTACTCATAAGATACTTCGTGGAGGATATTACTGGCCTTCCTTGTTCAGAGATGCATCCAAGTGGGTTGATAAATGTGAGGCTTGTCAGACTTTCGTGGGTAGACCTAAATTGGCCTCTTTGCCTCTTAAGCCAGTTGTAATTGAAGAACCTTTTCAACAGTGGGGTTTGGACTTCATTGGAACACTTAATCCCGCTTCTAGTGCTGGTCATACTCATGTATTAACTGCCATAGATTATTTCACCAAATGGGTAGAAGCTATTCCAGTAAAGAGTACTACTCAAGAGTGTGCAACTTCATCAAAGAGAACATCTTGGTAAGGTATGGTGTACCTAACAAGATTGTGACAGATAATGCTTCGAATTTCTCTTCAACCGAGATAATGGATTTTTGCTATGGGTATGGCATCTCTTTGGCTCACTCCTCATATTACTATCCTCAGGGAAATGGGCAAGCAGAATCCACTAATAAAAATTTGGTGACTATTATAAGGAAATTAGTCAATGAGTCTCAACGAAACTGGCACAAGAAGCTCTATGATGCTCTTTGGGCAGACAGGATTACACCAAAGAGAGCTATTGGAATGTCTCCTTTTCAAGTGGTATATGGAGTAGAAGCTCAATTTCTAGTAACAGTGGAGCTGCCAGCCTTGCATCTAATGAAGGCCATTGAAGATACTAGTTTTAGTGATGCTTTGGATAAGAGAATTATGTACCTTCACAAATTGAATGAGGACAGATTAGAGGTTGCTGATAGGATATCTATTCACCAGCAGAAGGTAAAGGTCCTGTTTGATAAGAAAGCCAGGTTCAGAGATTTCCAAGTTGGAGACACTGTTTTGTTATGGGATAAAAGGCATGAACCTCGTGGCAGCCATGGCAAGTTTGATTCCCTTTGGCTCGGACCTTTCAAGATCAGACACTTTGCTGGTAAGAATTCTTTTTATCTTGATTACATGGATGGTTCTCCTCTCCCACTTCCTTATAGTGGGTAGTACCTTAAATTGTTCAAGTCATAGGTGATTAGGGAGTCCTTTGTATATTCTGTACGGTTTTGTTTTTCTTTCCTTTTTGTTTTGGTGTGTTGTCCTCTGTATTGGTTTGCTTTTTGACTCCGTGGCCCAATGGATAAGGTACTGGTCTACTTCCCGAGTTTGTCTAAGTTCTTACCTTGTCTCATTCCTTGAATTTATGCCAAGTCATCCCCAGAAGGAGCCAGCTGTTGTCCACTCAAAATTCCCCTGCTCTTAAGGAAGTGAAAATTTTAAAATTTTGAGTTTAAGTGTCTTCTCTGTTGTACTCAATGTTAAAAGTTGAGAAATTGAGAAAATCTACGTTTTTGGGTCATTTTGTGTGTTTTTCGGGCCTGTCGGACATTTTTGTCCCGCGTGTCCCAAGTTCAAATGGGCCTCTGTTCCCCGATCGGCCGGTTTCCCCTAAGTTTGTCTTTTTCGGGCCCGTCGGAACTTCTTGTCCCAAATGTCCCAAGTTCAATTGGGCAAGTTGTTCCATTTTTGGCCAAATTGCCCGAACCACGTACTTCACGCTTTTACGTCCCAAATGTCCCAAATGTCCCAAGTTCACCCGGACCATGCATTGTCACATTGTCACATTTGTCATTGTCCGATTTTCATCCGATCCGAGCCGAGCCACGTGCTTTGCGCACTTTTGTCCCACATGTCCCAAAAGGCATTTGTGCGTCTTTTCCCGCTTCGCCCGAATCGGCCGAGCCGCGTGTTTCGCGCATTCACGTCCCACATGTCCCAAATGAACCAAGTGCCATTCGTGCTTATTTTTCCCGCTCTACCCAAATATCTTGCTTATTCAAATTGGTAGGTATGTATTAAATGCGCATTCATTATCTTTCTCTCTCCTAATCGGCTATATAACGAGCGAACCCCTATGCATTTTTCACACTGCTTCCATGCTATCCTTTGCTCGAACCCTTGCAATCTAAATTCCTGCGCGTGTATCCCTTCCCTCTGTAATTCCTTCCCGAGTTTAGTTTGCGGCTCTGCCCTCCGAATTACTATCAATATGAAGATCAAATTTCAGGGACAGGAACAAATCTCGCCACTAGAGTCTGCCGTTCCCAATATCTGGGGACAGTGAAGCTCGCCATCTTGACTTTGGTGATTTTTGGGCAAGGATGGCAGATGCAAACCCTACACCAATGGCGCAGATGATTCACGACAGTGGTTTGGCTTTCACTGGAGGTTTCCCAATCTCGGTGCAATGTGCTGATACAGTGCTTTCATGTAGAGCTCACTTCGACCCTGATTCGAGTGAATTGACCAACGTACACGGGGAACTCATCGCCAAACTAGACGTTGCCGCCATTAGCACTGCACTGAGGATTCTAGAAATGGATAATGCCATAGTTGTTTCCCAGAATCAAGCACAGGCCCTGTTCAATCAAGACAACGACAAATACAAGATGTGGGTGGCAAAGTCTTGGCTAAAGAACCCTAAGAAGGGAGCATCTCGTCTATCCAAGACTCTTTTTCGGTTGATTTCAATGAAGAATTGTCAGATTTTATAATCCTACTGGCTCGGGTTATGGGCTTACCCTCTACTAACGAATTCCATTTCTGGATGTGCCCGCTCATCAACATGGTGTGTGAGGGAACTCAAAATATCAACTGGGTGGAAATCATCAGCATGAACTTGGCGGAGCAGCTGTCCAATGTACAACAAACGAAGAAATTCTACATGACTTCGTACCTGATGTATACTCTGGCGGCATCAAGGCAATGGTTTGGTTTTTCTTACATCGATGCCCACAAGGATGATCCTGTATATGCCTACTACCCATAGTTCACCCTAGAGACCAGCAATCACAATTTCCGAAGGGTAAATGATGCTTTCACCATGTACGTGGTCAGGCTTCTTGAGGGTGACACTGCTAGAAGGTTTTCTGATGAAGCCATGAACTCTGATATCGCACTACGGTGCCTATTTTATCCAATTCAGAAAAATTCTCCTATATCAAAGCCACTTTGCTATGAGAGCACCCCTCTGAGGCTTCCCATGTTCTGCAGTGATAAGATGGATTTGATAGAAGTATGCAGGTAGTTAGACAAATTGCACAGAACCTGCAGAGACAAGAAGATTATTGGTTTGCACTTTCCCATCTCTTTGGGAAACTACACTTGTAAAACAGCCCTGGATGCACAGAATATAGAAAGAGCCCTGGTTCCCATCACTGTTCATTTCTTCAAGCCAAGAACTTGCTTCGACTTGAAGAAGTTCATGAAAGCAGAACATCAAGATAATCTATCATCATAGGGCAGATACAGAAGACTATTGGGCTGACTGTGCAGATGATTTTGAGGCTAGAAGGAGGCACTATGGCAGGTTCTCTCTGCAATTGATCCAAGAACTCGGCTTGTACCAAGTTCCTGAAGGACTCCAGGATGAAACTCTGATCTATACTCATATGAGTATGACAATGTGGTTAAGCACACTCCCTTGGAGGACTTGGATTGGAACAAGAAAGAGAAAGATGATCTGGCCGAGATCCTAGCTCCAGTCTTAGTCAGACTAAGGTCTGGTTTGATAAGAAAGTTCGAGAGCTTAGAAGGCACTCAGGAGAATCCTCCTCTAAGGATGTTTCAACACCAAGGAGGGAAGCATCGACTCCTATATCGACACACTGTGCAAACCCCCCCCGCCTCATCAACGCAAGGACCTGCAGCTTCCACTCCTTCTTCATCCACTCAAGTATACTAGAAGAAATTCAAAGAGGTTAAGAAGGAGCCTGTGGAAAAAGATCCTCAAAGAAAGCAGGTAGAAGTACCTTTGGGACCAGAGAACATCATTGTTCTCAGTGAAAGTGAAGAGAGTGAAGTGCCAGCCCCTACAAATGCTCCTGAAGCTCCAACGGATAAAGATAAGGAAGTCCAGAGCACTGAACTTCCAAGTGCTATTGATTCCTCTGCAGCAATTGTCTCAAGTGCCCCACTCACATCTCAACTTGAGATAATAGCTATGCAAACCTTGAGTGTCATGAGCTCTCTGTCTCTTGGTCCTCTTGCCTCCTCCTGCTACTTCCTCTTCCTCTTTTGCATGGGTGCAACCTTTTGTCGACAGTAGAAAGAGGAAATCTTCCTCTCGGAGCTCAGGGCCAAATTTTGATGCTGTGGTAGCCTTGTTAGGCACTACTCCTTCTCGTGCCAAAAAGCCAGAATCACCTCCAGGATAGTGTCTGATGCTCAGGGTCAGCAATTCCTGGAGATTGCTAAGCCTACAGTAGATAAATCAGAGCAGGACTTACAGGCATCTGACCTAGAATTCTCAAGGATTCCTATGGGAGAGTCTACCCCTGAAGGTGAGATCCACAACCTCCAGGAAACGGTCACAAGAGTCATTGGGAGGGTAGAGAAAGGGCAGAAAACTATTGAACAGTTGGAGGAACAAGCCCAGATTCTCACAGGTTTTATCAAATCTCTTTTGTCTAAGGACAAAGTTTTGGACCCTACCCCATTGACTACCCTTCCGCCACCTGTAATTTTGAGCCAAGATGAAGTACAGAGTATCAAAGACATGCACAAGTATTCGTCTATGGCAGAGCTATGGAGGCCATGGTGGAAGATATGCTTGTTGCAGGATTGAACTTCATCGATGAAGCTTTCAAACTCCACGGAAAGGTGAACAATTTGCAACAGAAGCTCTCCTCCACTATCGGGATCATAGATAAAGAGCTCAAACTCTGGAGCAGTTTTATAGTAGACCTCCATCTCATGGGACAGACAGATGAGAACATTTTATTGGTGAATAAGGTTTTTGATGATGCAAAGGATAATCTGTCAAAGTCCTGGGTTTACAGCATGGAGTGGAAGATCAAAGTCTTGGAGGAGGCTTTGGGAGAACTGAAGAATAGCTGGCAGAAGGGTGAGGCTTTCAAGACACTGGTTGTATCTGCTTTCAAAGATATACATTGTCATCTTCAGGATGAAACTTCTGGTGTGCCTCTTTCCTTGCAAGAAATCAAAGCTCAATTCAGAGCTTTTGTCAAAGATAATCTATTCAAGGAAAGCTCCATTTCCAAAGAGAAAATGAAGGAGATCTTCTCTCTTCAATCTGCCATTGAAGAAGAAAATAAAGACTATCATACTCATGTCGAGTTTGATAAGGAAATGGAGAAGTGCCTGGATTTTGGGCTCTCGGGCCTATAGCCAACACGTCAGTCCCTCATGGCAGAGACATAGCCGAGGCATTGAAGAGATTCAGGCAGCGAATTTTGAAGTCAGTGGGTCCCTCCCATTCATAACCACCTGTCTTCTTCTCCTTATTCTTCTCTTCTTTTCTAATTCTTTTTCTTGGATTCATTGTAATAAGTTGAGGTATTGTGATTGGCAATCCTTAACTAATCTTTAGTTAAAAGAAGTGGTTACAAAGAGTAACTGATTTGTAAGCTATATAATGGCCTCTCCATGCCATTTTGAAGAAGGAGGAAGAACTTGGCTTATTTTCTGAAAGTGTAAATAGATCATAAAGAAATCAATACATAAGGGCTTTTCATTCTTTGTCTATCTGATCTCTTTTATCCCCAAGCTTTTCATTTAATTTTGTGAAGATCATTTGTCTGTGTTATGTTAAGAAACTTTGTGTTCTGGCAGATGTTATTTACAGAACTTTGTGTCTTTAAATTCCATCTTATTTATATGATACAAATGATCTTGTTTCAATTCACTGTAACTTCACATACATAAAGAATTACTCTTATCTATAATTCGCATGTTGCCTCATTCTCGCTCATTCTCGTATTCTCATTCCTAGAAAACCTTTTGTAATTGATGATCTTTATAGAAAACACTTTCGTAATATCCAAGTTCAAAGAAAATCATGTTTTGCATATTTGTAAATAGGTTCGTTTTGAATAAGGAACCTCTCCCAGAGGGACTTCTTGTCCCCGACTATTGCTCTTCAGAAAGTCCTATTTGACGACAACACATGCCATCAAAAATATTTATGATAGAGAAGTTATTTTATAATTATGTACTTAGTAGCTATGACACACAATCATTTGTTGTGAATTATCCCCTTCAAGATATGTATAATCTATAATGTGGTTTATTATATATGTACACCATGGGCATGAAGTAATGGGGTTTTTTTCTATATAGTAAACACATTCATCAGGGAATTCCAAGTCAACTACATGTCTACAATTTATTGGGTTGTTAGCTAACCAATTAGCAATGATTTATCCCTTGACCAAATTTTGATTGACAAACATAAGTTCAAATTTACCCATTAAATTTATGAATATGCCCACCTTCTACGATCCAATTTAAAAATCACCCTCATTTTTGATTGGGAATATAATTCCTTAACCTCTTAGTTATAAAGACAATTGCTAAACATTATTTCTCTACTTAGGTATACCAATGTTTTTAGTCAAGGAGCATACAACTAATGAAATAAAAGGATCATTCATGACCATAATCATCCTCCTATGCTAATATGCATGCTATCAAAACATTTTTGGCTCGAGAATACAAGATTATAGGATGATCTTCCTTAGGCATCATGAGTTTTTGTGGTGATTTGAGGAAGCACTTGACTGACTCAAACACATCATGACATTCATCATTCCATGCTTTGGAACACTCTTTCTTTACAAATTCATTAATAGGATGAATATCATATGTCAAATTGGGAACAAACCTATGGATTTCCCAAAGATTTCCTAGAAATACCTAATACCAGAGTCATCTATTGGTGGATTCATTTCAAGAATCATCTAGATTTTTATAGGATCTACATCGATTCCTTGAGAGGAAATGATGTAACAAAATAACTTACCTCTCATGACTATGAATAATCATTTCTCTGGATTTAATGTAATTCCCGCTTCAAACTACCACTTGAGACCAAGAACTAAACTAGGATTAGCTAGGAAAATTATGTAATAATTTTTATTTTATTTTTTCGAGTGTTTGTAAAGAGGGTTACAAGATCACAGTTAGCACAAACTAGATAAGGATTAACAAGCAATACTTACTTATAACAAATACTCTAAGAAACTAATAAGAACAAAGCACAAGGTCAAAACAAGAAGTTATATTCATCACTTAGGTTAGGAGAGTGAAATCCCTCTCTCTCGCCCAAACAGCTTCCAGGGTTCAACTTTATTTTTCACACATTTAGAAACATAAAAAATTTCCTAAATCATGTCCATTGGATAGGAAATTCTCTCACCTTTCCAACCATATAAATAATTCCTCATAACTCCTTATAAATCACAAGTTATGGCCCGACAGAGTTCTGGGGAGAAATTTTTTCCCTTGAGCGGGTTTGGTGAGGAAGGACACATGTTGCTTCTCGATTGGTGCAAGGAGAAGTAGATCAATGGAAAAAAAGGGGAAATTGAGGTTTTATGAGTTAAAATCTCAAAAGAGAGAAGATCTCTGCGCTCCCGCCGATGTCCAATTTTCCTATGTTAGCACATGATTGGACGGGAGCCGGTGGGTCGCGGGGAAAAACTAGGAATTTTTCCCAAGGTCAAAAATCAAATTTTCTAAAGGAAAATTTTCCTTCGTACCTCCGATTTAGCTAAAAAGGCCATGTGTCATCCTATGATTGGACGCTAGTCGGTGGAATGACAGAGAGATTAATGTTTTGTGCCAAAAGTATTTGAAAGTCAAAAAGACTTCTTGAGGAACGTACGTCTGTTAGGACACATGTCGAGTGCCTGATTGGGTGTAGGGGTGTGGGGCCATGGAGAAAAATATTAAAATTTTTCCAAAAGATTTTAAATGATTAATTTTTCAAATTTATCTCGCATGCCCACCAAGCTACATGTCAGCACGTGATTGGGTGTGGGCCGTAGGGAAAAATGGGAAAATTTTCCCAAGTCAATTTTTTTCTTTAAAAAGTTATTTTTTAAAAAAAAATTTACCCCTCCAAAGTGCCACGTGGCATCATATGATTGGCGAGATAGTGTTGCGGGGCTATGGACTTTTTGGGGAAATTTTTCCAAAGTTTAAATTTTGATTTAATATAGTTAGATTGATTTTTGGATGGCCATTTTGAAGTAAAACTTCAAATGGCCATAACTTTGATAGAAAAGTAAATTTTAGGCAAACAAGAACTTTCCAGAAATATCTCGAGTCCTCTTCACACATAAATCATAAATTTTTGATTATGGGGAATTTTATAAGGTCAATTTTAAGAAATCAATCTGTGGGGTTTAAATTCAAAGCGGCAATTTTTCCAGCTTGTCTATTTGATTAAATTTGAACTCCTCCTTTACTCAACATGTTAAATAGACATGAAGGATCAGTATAGGGAGGGTTTAGAGTAATTTAGTGAATTAAAATTTTCCATTATGGTCGAGGTTGCATTTTTTTGGCAATAGACAAAAAAATGACTTTGCAAGTTCCCATTTGAAATTCATTAAGTTTTAGTGATTAGTTCTTGACTGTTTTAGTGAATTAGAGTTCCTTAGGTCTTCCTAATGTGAATCTCAAAGTTTTATAACTTATTGTTGAGTATAATTTTGAACTACTCATTTTTAATAAAACATGAATTACCAGGATGAAGTTTTAATTCGGTGAACTGATTTCTTTAAGTCTGTATGCCAATTTATCTTTTAAAAGTGTGTATAGTTGTCTAATTGGTGTCATATAATTTCTTATTAAGTCTTCTATGCAATTTTGAGTTAGATTACTATTTAGATTTCAATTTTAATTATACATCTTACAAGGACTACAACATTTTCCATCATTTCCACGCATTTTTTCTTTTCAAAACAAAAATTACAAATATAACAATAAGTAAAATGCAATACAATAATGAAAGTTGAGGAAGAGAGGTACTTGCATTATTTATTTCTAGCAATAACTCAACAACTTATTTCTTTCTTCAAATTTCAAAGTGTAATTTACAAACTGTATGACATTCTTTTTCAAAACAAAGAATGGAATAATAACTCTTTACATTTTCTAATGAATCTCAATATTTCCTTTACAATACAAGGTGCCTTCTTATTACAAATAATGATGAAATTCATCCACTTCAAGTGGGTAAATAACAATGAAATTTCTCAAAGGATGGGACTGTCAAACTGTGTTTTCTCTAGGCTCCAAAATAGTAGCATGCTGATTTCTTCTTCTTTGAAACTTGATCACAACAAGGAAGGGGAAAGGATATACTCTCCACCCAACCAATACATCCAATGGGAAAGGAGAATCCATCCTTCCCTATTGTCCCCCGAGCTCCAACCATATTGGAATAGAGAATGAACATTACCACATGACAACAAGGCTTCTTTAACAACAAACAACGTTCTTTTCTCATGCATAGAACACCAAAATGCACAGTACAAACAAATACAACAGTTCACAACTGCAATAAGAATCATACACAAAGCACATGGGCTTGATCAAGCAAGCCATCAAAAGCAAGAACTATGGGGAATCTCCGTATGCCTCCCAATTTGGAGTTGGTCATCCACCAAAATGCATACCACCAATAAACACGTCAAACCCATTAACCTTATATCTCCCAACCCCTCCTTATGCCCCCCAAAGTTTCTCCCTTATGCCCCCAAGAGTAAGAAATGCAAGCATTTTCTTTTCCTAGGTGGACCCCAATGCAAAACTCCCTCCACAATAGAACAAGTGCCATTTGCAATCCCTTATGCCCCCCATATGAAGTCTCCATAGTCTTCTTCTACACCTTTCCCTAAGCATTCTAGCCAACCATCCATGAATACACAACACAATCATCATTTCATTCATGCAAGAAAAGGGAAAAACAACATATAAAAGTACAAGATCCTACCTCTCCATAGTGGAGATTGTTTTGAAAATACCGTTTCTTCAATGCTCAAATATACAGTCCAAAACAATAACACCAAGCATGCAAATCAATTTCCAAACTCTCTCCATAAGCAAGACTCCAACAACAATAAAAATTTGACCTCAAGGGCAAAGAACAAAGTTTCAACAAACCTAAATGAGAAATAAGCTTCACTTTTATAGGAAGGTAAGGAGAGAGGATGATGTGGATCCAAGTGGGATGCCACATAATTTTTCCTCATCCCCAAGAGGAAATCAACATCAACCAACAAATCACAATAAATAAGAATGACAAAATGACTTCCACACTTCAAAACAACCCACACCCCAAAAAGGGACTGCATTAAAAAGTAAGGGAAGTGCAATTAAAACTTACAAATGTTATTTCAAAAAGCATTATAAATTCCTATATTTACACTCCAAATCATAGGAATGGTTGATGGATTATTTTAAGAGGTGTGGGACAAGTTTAACTTGTCCCACAAGCCTCCAAATTTTGCCTCCAAGGTCAAATTTGAATTCCATAAAAGATGGAGTGTTTGACCTTCCAAAATCAGCCTTACATACTCTTACATATATCTTACACATCCTTACAAATTGACTTACACACTCTTCCAACATTAATATCTAAGACAACAACTTTATTAATTACATTCCACATCCCAATTTTTTTTTAAATTTTAACTATAACTATATAGCTCCCACATTAAAACTATCACGTTTAAATTAAATTACAAGAAGGAACACGTACTAAATAAAATACATACAAAAATAATAAAAAGGAACACATAAATAAAAAACATATCCCATGGTTACATATAATGGAAATCCCCCATGGGAAATCCTAACATAACACAACACACAACAATTACAATTGCCATGGTGAACCCGTTGATTTCACCGAGAATTTCAATATGGTTCATCTCCGGTCCCCGACATTGTTGTGAGTTTTAACATGTAAAATGCAAATACTTCCTTCAGCCTCATGGCTGCATCGGACATCCAAAATTATATAAACAATATTTCAAAATCATCTAAATAGATAAATCACAACAACATCATTAATTTAACATCATCATTTTTAATAAAATAAATAAGCTATATTATCTTTGAAATTCCACCATACCATATCTACTCAAATATCCAATATCATAAGTCCAAATCAACATCTATAATATGTCTATGTCATAACAAAGTATATCATCAACCACATATAGAAATTTCTCTAGTAATCATCAATGATAATAATTGAATCCGGATCAATACTTGGTCCATAATCTAACATCTAACCATCATACTAAAACAAACATAATAGTGTCCATAATATGATCAATAGTATCAAAATTTGCAAAGAAAATTGGGCACTACATCCCTTCCCCTTAGACTCAAATTCCTCCTGGAATTCACTGGAAAAAATGTGGAAATTGCACTCGTAATGCTATGGTATCCTCCCAAGTGGCTGCAGTCTCATCGTTTCTATCCCACTGCACCCATACCTGATCAATCTCTCTGCCTTGATGGCCAAGGGTCCTACAATCTATGATATGAATAGGCTCCACCATTACCTGCCCCTAATCCTACACCTTCAATGATGTCTAGTCCAATACATGAGAAGGATCTATAATGTACCGCCTAAGGACAGAAACATGAAACACATCATGTACGTGAGACAAGCTGGATGGCAATGCTAGATGGTAGGCCAAAGGGCCGATACGCTCCAAGATCTCAAAAGGACCAACAAATCTAAGATCCAACTTAGAACCTTTTCCATAGCAGATAGGGCTCTTGTTTGGTTTAACATGAAGGGACACCTTCATGCCCACATCAAAGTTATGATCAATCCTATGCTGATCTACATACTTTTTCTACATATCATGTGCCTCCTGCAATCTATTCCTGATCAACACTACATGTTGCTCCATGTCTTGCAAAAGAACTGGTCCAAGAGATACTCTATCCACCAACATGTCCCAACTAAGGGGTGTCCTACACTCTCTACCATATAATGCCTGAAAAGTAGCCATGCTTATAGAACTCTAAAAACTATTATTATAGGCAAGCTCCACTAAGTACAGGTACTCCTCCCACTTAGAATGCTAATACATCATGTACATTCTGAGCATGTCCTCTAAAATATGATTTACTCGCTCAGAATTTCCATCTGTCTCGGGGTGATTTTCCGTGCTGAAATTAATCCTCGTCCCAATGACATCTTGTATGGTAGTCTAGAAGTGTGAAGTGTACAAAGGATCGTGGTCACAAATGATCTTCCACGGAATCTGTGTAACCTAACAATCAAATCTAAATATACACATGCCACTACACTAGTTATATAAGTGGTCTTCACCAGTGAAAAGTGAGCCACTTTTGTCAATTTATCAACTATGACCATAATGGCATCGTTGTGATATCTTGACATAGGTAGCCCAACAATGAAATCCATGGAAATGGTGTCCCACTTCCATTCTGGTATGGCATGAGGATAAAGAAGATATGATGGATGCTTATGCTTGACCTCAACCCTTTGGCACTCTAAGCACCATGACACAAACTGAGCCATGTCTCAACAAATTCCTCTCTAGTGATACAACTGTCGCAAAGTGGCATGCATCTTCTTCACCTTGGGATGGGCTGAATAGGGTCTATGATGTGCCTCTACCAAGATGTCCTACCTCAAGCCTCCATCTATGGGGACATATATCATGCCTCTATGTCTAATAAGACCATCTTCCTCTAAGGAGAAACCATCAAACTTCCCCTCAAGGGGTCTCTGTGACTCTATCTCTGCTCATACTATCATGTACAAGCTGTCAAGAGGAACCTGCTGAAGAATCCTACCCCACAAATTTGTGCTCATAGAGGTAGCCATAGCCACATGTGTCCATCTACTGAGAGCATCTACAACCACATTTTCCTTCCCCTTTGCATGCTCTATCACCATGTCATACTCAAAAAGAAACTCCATCCAATGTCATTGATGAGCATTTAGATTGGGTTACGTGAAGAGGTGGCAAAGACTCAAATGATCTGTCCTAAGTGTGAATCTCCATCCAAGAAGAAAATGTCTCCATCTAACCAAAGCATGCACAACTACCACAAGCTCAAGATCATGGGTAGGATAATTAAGCTCGTGATCCTTGAGTTTACACGACTCAAAAGCTATAACCCTACCATCCTGCATCAACACACCTCTAAGCCTTGCTAAAGAAGCACCTGTGAAAACAAATAATTCACCCTGTGGATCCAACACTGTAAGAATGGGTGCTGTAGTAAGGAATTTATTTAGTGTCATAAAGGTCTACTCGTATTTGTCCATCCAAAAAAACTTCTTCCCTTTCCTCTGAAGGGAAGTGATAGGGTGCGCTATCCGAGAGAAGTCCTGAACAAATCTCCGCTAGTATCCTGCTAGAGCCATGAATCTGTGTACCTTGGTCACTATAGTGGGTGCTGGGAAATCCATAATGGCTCTAATCTTGGAAGGATCAACTACAATACCTTCCCCACAAATAACATGACCCAAATACTGCACCTCTATCTGGAAGAAAGAACACTTCTCCAAGTTCCCGAAAAGTTGTTACTCATGAAGACATTGACGAACCTAGTGAAGGTGCCCTTCATGCTCCTCACATGTACATGAGTATATCAAAAATTCATCAAGGAAGGTGAGCATGAAGTGATCTAAAAAGGTTATGAATATCCCATTCATCAAACCCATAAACACTATAGGGGCATTCGTCAAACCTAAAGGCACCACTATGAACTAATAGTGCCCATATCTCATGCGGAAGGTGGTCTTATGAATGTCTTCCTCTGAAATCATCAAATGATGGTAGCCTGACTTGAGATCAATCTTAGAGAACACCATGGCTCCCTTCATCTGATCTAACAAGTCATCAATATGAGGAAGAGGATAATGATTCTTGATTTTCACTTTGTTCAACTGGAGGTAATCAATACACAACCGTAATGATCCATCCTTCTTCTTCATGAAAATCACTGGTGCACCCCAAGGGGATACACTAGGATGGATAAGGCCCTTCTCCAAAAGGCCCTCAAGCTGCAACTTGAGCTCATAGAGCTCCGGGGTGGTCATCCGATAAGGTTCTCGTGAGATAGGCTCTTCTCCAAGGACTAAGTCTATATGGAAATCAATCTCATGTGGGGGTGGCATCCTCGGTAGCTCCTTAGAAATACAACATAAAACTCTCTCAAGATGGGATGATCATCTAGCGATGGTCCATTAGACCCATCCTCTGACCTGTCACTAACTATAACAACATACATCTGACAACCCCGTTGCACAAACCGCTTAAGCTGCATAGCGGAAATGGTATGAATAGAAATGGGTCTCCTGACCCCTGTAATCACCGACTCAACTCCAAGATCATCTACACAAGATATATTCTTGTGATAGTAATCCATCCTGGCCCTATGTGTAGATAACCAATCCATGCCTAATACAACTCCACACGAGCCCAAAGGAAGAATACAGAGATCTGAGGTGGTGGTGAAAGGTCCCAAATCTACAACAAACTCCTTGACTAAGGAGTCCATAGAGATCTTGGCTCTAGAAGCCATCTCGACATCCCAACTAAGACCCTACCTAACGCCACCACTTACATCACTCTAATAAATATGGTGAAATGAAAGAATCAGAAGAACCAAAATCATACACTATAGAGGTAGGAATACCACCAATGCTACCTGTGGTCTCAATGAATGTGCTCAAGTGCTCTTCCTGATGGTTCTCAACCACTACATAAATCCTATGGCTATGTCCCATGTCACCAACTGTCGGCTCAGAAACTAGTGCCTTACCCTTGTTAGGGTTCTGAGGGTAATCTCTCTAGAAATGTCCAACTACTCCACATCCAAAGAAACCACTTGATCCTCTCCAAGGAGCAACACCTCCTAGTAGGTTCCCTCGAAGCCTGTGGTGTGGATCCTAATGATCCGACTATGGTCTATTATGGCCTCTACTGGAAAGCTCCAGTTGACTAAGCTCTAGGTCCACCCTGTGTCCTGATGTGACCCCTAGGAGGAGGCACCATACTCCGACCTCTCTGTGACTCAGCTCTATGAGGAGGTCTATATGGTGGGCGAGACTACTGCTGCTACTGTGGCTGAAAGGATGACTATGCTGAATGCTTCCCACCATGAGGAAGAGGTACTAAACCTCTCGATCTACCATCCTACATCTACTGAATGTAGCTTCTGACTTGGTCTCTAGCCTGTTGGGTTTTACCCCGAGTCTCCTCTGTAATTTAGGCCTTCTCTACGACCTCTGCTAAAGTCTGTGGGCAGTGAATTTGTATTGCCCCTCCAATATCCAAATTCAGGCCACAAATGAACCTATGAATCTGCACCTTCTCATCCTACATATACCCTACATATTGAAGTAGGGCTAGAAATCTATTCTCATACTCTACTATTGAAAGGGTATCTTATCAGAGGTCATGGAACTCGTCAATCCTCTATTGGATGAACCTCCGTGATAGGTACCTACTCCTAAATCTCTCCTCAAACAAATCCCAAGTCACTGTCTCTAAATCTACATGGATCTGCTACTCCTCTATCCTCCACCACACTCCTACTCCATCCCTCAATAGATGGATCGCAACACGAGCTTTCGTGTTGCTAGAGCAAGGACAAAGCTTGAAGAAACCACTCAAGATCACTAGCCAAGCCTCTACCTAAAATCCACCTATATCACCTGAGTAATGTGAGGGCCTAAGCTTCAGAATCTCCTTAATTTGATCCATTGCTATGGTCTATCGGCCTCTAGGCCTTTCTGCAAGCTCATCCCTAAGCCTAGGGCTCTAAGACCTCTCTCTATTCTCCAGAACTCTGTCACCGTGTCTCCTAGGTGGTGAATCCACTTTGTTTGACTCCACATGGGAGTTCTCTCCTCTATGTTCCTCACTAAGTGGAGGAGGTGCATGTCCCTCAATAGAAGTAACTCTATCATGTCTTCCTAAGTTCCCTCCTACTGATCCTCCATGTAGAGCGGCATTAACATCTGAAGGGTCTGTAAAATATGAGGTAGAATGGCTACTACACCCTGATCTGGTGGTGGTGGTGGTGAATCTAGGTCTCTATGAATGTTTCTTTCACTCCATCTTCACCTCCTACATAGACCAAAATGAGAGTTAGTTCATTACTTCAAGCCTTCTTCAGTTTCTAAGTTTACTATTGTGAACAATTTTCAAACAGTTTTGTTTTCTAGATTAACAGGTTTGTTAGTTTTAAGGTTTCAAGACTCAATTTTCTAGTGTGCCCAATGGTCCAATATTTTTAACCACTACTCTGATACCAAGTGTAATTCTCGCTTCAAACAACCACTTGAGACCAAGAACCAAACTAGGATTAGCTAGGAAAATTATGGAATATTATTTTTTTGAGTGTTTGCAAAGAGGGTTCCAAGATCACAGTTAGCACAAAATAGATAAGGATTAATAAGAAATAATTACTTGTAAAAAGTACTCCAAGCAACTAATAACAACAAGGCACAAGGTAAAAACAAGAAGTTAAATTCATCACTTAGGTTAGGAGAGTGAAATCCCTCTCATCTCTGCCCAAACAGGCATACAGGGTTCAACTTGATTTTACAAACATTTAGATTCATCAAAAATTTCTTAAATCATTCCCATAGGATAGGAAATTCTCTCAAATTTCCAACCATATAAAGAATTCCTCCTAACTCCTTATAAATCTCAAGTTACTGCCCGGTGGAGTTCGGGGATAAATTTTCCTTTAGGGAGTCCGCGGGCTTAAGGAGAATTTTTTTCCCTTGAGCGGGTTTGAGGAGGAAGGACACATGTTGCTTCTCGATTGGTGCAAGGAGAAGAGGCCCAGCAGAATAAAAGGGGAAATTGAGGTTTTATGAGTTAAAATATCAAAGGAGAGAAGATCTTCGCGCTCCCGCCGATGTCCAATTTGCCATGTGTCAGCATGTGATTGGACGAGGGCTGGTAGGTAAAGTGGGAAAAATTGGGAATTTTTCCCAACGTCAAAAATAAAAAATTTTGAAGAAATTTTTTCCTTCATACCTCTGATTTGACTAAAATGGCCACGTGGCATCCCGTGATTGGATGTGGGTCAATGGAGTGACAGAGAGATTTAATGTTTTGTGCCAAAAGTATTTGAAAGTCAAAAAAGACTTACACGGGCTCAAACGTCTGTTAGGACACGTGTCGATGCGATTGTGCGTGGGGGTACAGGGCCATGGAGAAAAAAAGTAAAAAACTTTCCAAAAGATTTTAAATGATTAAGTTTTCAAATTTATCCATGCACCCACCAAGCCACATGTCAGCATGTGATTGGCTGCGGGCTGCTGGGAAAAATGGGAAAATTTTCCCAAGTCAATTTTTTTTAAAAAAAGTTAAGTTTTTTGTAAAGGTCCGTCCCCTCCAAAGTGCCACGTGGCATCATATTATTGGTGAGAGTGTTGCGGGGCCATGGAATTTTGGGGAAATTTTGCCAACGTTCAAATTTTGATTTTAATATAGTTAGATTGATTTTTGGATGGCCATTTTGAAGTAAAACTTCAAATGGCCATAAATTTTGATAGAAAAGTTAGTTTTGGGAAAAGAATAACTTTTTGGAAATTTCTTGGAGTCTTCTTCACATAAGAATCATCAATTTTGGATTTTGAGAAAGTTTCAAATGTCAATTTTAAGAAATCAATCTGTAGGGTTTAAATTCAAAACTGGCAATTTTTCCAACTTGTCAATTTGATTAAATTTGAACTCCTCCTTCACTCAACATGTCCAATAGACATGGAGGATCAGTCTAGGGAGGGTTTAGTGTATTTTTGTGAAGTCAAATTTTCCATTTTGTTCGAGGTTGCAGTTTTCTAGCAATAGATGGAAAACGATTGTGCAAGTTCCCGTATGAAATTCATTAAGTTTTAGTGATTCGTTCTTGATTTGTTTTAGTGAATTAGAGTTCCTTAGATCTTCCTAATGTGAATCTCAATGTTGTATGACTTATTGTTGAGTATAAGTTTGAACTGCTCATTTTTAATAAAACTGAATTGTCAGGATGAAGTTTTAATTCGGTGAACTGTTTTCTTTAAGTTTGCATGCCAATTTATCTTTTAAAAGTGTGTATAGTTGTTTAATTTGTGTCATATAATTTCTCATTAAGTATCCTATACAATTTTGAGTTAGATTACAATTCAAATTTTAATTTCAATTATACATCTTGCAAGGAATACAACATTTTCCATCATTTCCATGCATTATTTCTTTTCAAAATAGAAATTACAAATATAACAGCAATTAAAATGCAATACAACAATGCAAGTTGAGGAAGAGAGGTACTTTCATTATTGATTTCCAGCAATAACTTAACAACTTATTTCTTTCTTCAAATTTCAAAGTGCAATTTACAAACTGTATGACATTATTTTCCAAAACAGAGAATGGAATAATAACTCTTTACATTTTCTAATGAATCTCAATATTTCCTGTACAATACAAGGTGCCTTCTTATTAAAAATAATGATGCAATTCATCCAGTTCGAGTGGGAAAATAACAATGAAATTTCTCAAAGGATGGGAATGTCAAACTCTATTTTCTCCAAGCTCCAAAACAACAACATGCTGATTTCTTCTTCTTTGTAACTTGATCACAACAAGGAAGGGGAAAGGCAATTCTCTCCACTCAACCAAGACATGCAATGGAAAAGGAGACTCCATCCTTCCCCATTGGCTGCTTTGAGCCACAACCATATTGGAAAAAATAATGAACATAAACACATGGAAACAAGGCTTATTTCACAACAAACAACATTATTTTCTCATGCATAGAACAACAAAATGCATAGTCCAAACAAAGACAGTAGTTCACAACTGCAATAAGAATCATACACACGTCACATGGGCTTGATCAAGCAAGCCATCAAGAGCAAGAACTATGGGGAATCTCCTTATGCCTCCCAATTTGGAATTGGGCATCCACCAGAATGCATACCACTAATAAACACATCAAACCCATAAACCTTATATCTCCCAACCCCTCCTTATGCCCCCAAGAGTAAGAAATGCAAGTAGTTTATTTTCCTAGGTGGATCCTAATCCAAAACTCCCTCCAAAATTAAAAAAGTACCATTAGCAATCCCGTATGCCCCCATATGAAGTCCCCATAGTCTTCACCTACACCTTTCCCTAAGCATTCTACCCAACCATCCATGAATACACAGAAGCAGTCATCATTTCATTCATGTAAGAAAAGGGAAAACCAACATATAAAAAGGACAAGATCCTACCTCTCCATAGTGGAGATTGTTTCCAAAATAATAGTTCCTTCAATGCTCAAATATGCAGTCCAAAACAACAACACCAAGCATTTAATTCAATTTCCAAACTCTCTCCATAAGCAAGACTCCAACAACAATAAAAATTCGACCCCAAGGGCAAAGATAAAAGTTTCAACAACCCCAAATGAGCAAGAAGCTTCACTTTTATAGGAAGGGAAAGAGAGAGGATGATGTGGAACCAAGTGGGATGCCACATCATTTTTACTCATTCCCAAGAGGAAATCAACATCAAGCAACAAATCACAATAAATAATAATGACAAAATGACTTCCACACTTCAAAACAACCCACACTCGAAAAAGGGACTGCATTAAAAATATGTCGGGAAGTGCAATTAAAAATTACAAATGTTATTTCAAAAGCATTATAAATTCCTATATTTACCCTCCAAACCATAGGAATGGTTGGTGGATTATTTTAAGAGGTGTGGGACAAGTTTAACTTGTCCCACAAGCCTCCAAATTTTGCCTCCAAGGTCAAATTTGAATTCCATAAAAGATGGAGTGTTTGACCTTCCAAAATCATCCTTACATACTCTTACATATATCTTACACATCCTTACAAATTGACTTACACACTCTTCCAACATTAATATCTAAGACAACAATTTTATTATTTACATTACACATCCCAATTAAATTTAATCAAAGTTTAACTATATATCTCCCTCATTAAAACTATCACATTTAAATTAAATTACAGGAAGGAACACTTTACTAAATAAAATACATACAACAATAATAAAAAGGAACACATAAATAAAACACATATCCCATGGTCACATATAATGGAAATCCCCCATGGGAAATCCTAACATAACACAACACACAACAATTACAGTTACCATGGTGACCCCGTTGATTTCACCCAAAATTTCAATATGGTTAGTCTCCAGTCCCCGACATTGTTGTGATTTTTAACCTGCAAAATGTAAATACCTCCTTCGGCCTCGTGGCCACATCAGACATCCAAAATGATATAAACAATATTTCAAAATCATCTAAACACACAAATCACAACAACATCATTAATTTAACATTATCATTTTTAATAAAATAAATCAACTATATCATCATCAAAATTCCACCATACCAGATCTACTCAAATATCCAATATCATAAGTCCAAATCAACATCTATAATATGTCCATGTCATAACAAGTATATCATCAACCACATATAGAAATGTCTCTAGTAATCATCAATCATAATAACTGAATCCAGATCAATACTAGTCCATGATCTAACATCTAACCATCATACTAAAACAAACATAATAGTGTCCATAATATGATCAATAGTATCAAAATCAGTATCAAAAGTGTCAAAGGGAAGTGGGCACTACATTTAATGTGACACCCTCTTCTATCATTAGTGAAATAATTATTCAAAGAAGCTCAAGGTGGTTTCCTCTCTTCTTATCTTTCTCTAAGA
Source organism: Taxus wallichiana var. yunnanensis (assembly GCA_018340775.1). Classification (NCBI taxonomy): domain Eukaryota; kingdom Viridiplantae; phylum Streptophyta; class Pinopsida; order Cupressales; family Taxaceae; genus Taxus; species Taxus wallichiana. The sequence continues at coordinate 1,016,339,844 of CM031234.1, forward strand.
TATTGTCAACGTAAGATTCCACAATATTTTGAATAATATCGTGGAATGTATAAGTCATGGAACGTTGATACATAGTATTAGCATTATTCAAACAAAAAGACATGACGATGTAACATAAGTTTTCCCAAGGATTGGTAGAGGTATTCTTTGTTTGATCTTCCTCAAATTTCCTTATTTGGTTATACCAATAGAACCCATCCAAAAGGGATTAAAACTCACAACTATCCATCGCATCAACAATGATATCAATGGATGGTAATGGGAACTCTTCCTTAGGAAAATCTTTGTTTATGTCTCTAAAATTAATATATATTCTTATTTTCCATTCTTTTTTAGGACTAGGATGATGTTGGAAAACAATATAGAGTAGTCCACTAGCTTTATAAACCCTACATACAAAAGTTTCATCTCTTATTCTTTGACCATTAAAGCTACTTTAGGATTCATCGGTCTTAGCTTTTATTTAATGGGTTTCACATCAAGTTTGGTAACTAGGTTATGAACCACCATGTCTAGAGAGACACTTTTCATGTCTTTATAAATAAATTTGAAACCTATGGAATGTTCTTTAAACAATTTCATATGTTCTTCTCTTTCCTCGGATGACAATGAAGAACCAAGATTCAGAATTCTAGGCTCTTCCTCTTTCTCAATGTTTATTTCAATCATTCATTCTAATAGGGATGTATTCCCCTCTTCAAAATTAGGCTAAAATTTAGATATGTTTTTGGTCTCTACATATGCTAAAATTGCATTATTAGGCATCTTGCAAATTAAAATTTTAACCCGGATTGAGACCATTAATTCTTTCTCTTTCATTTCCTTGCTAGGAAAAAAACAATAATAAGAAGACATTATAGAATCAACAATTTGATTATTCTCTCTTGGTTTTTATTCTATGGAGATAAATTCAAAATCTTTACACAACTCACAAACAATAGACTTATAAATCTAGAGATGTTCTTCTCTAGTCTCATTAACCTTTGAAACTTGATTTGTGATGAGTTGCGAGTCACATTGGACTCTAACATTACACACTGCCATCCTCTGGTGAAAATAAGATCAAGAAGTAAGGCTTCACGCTCTTTTTTATTATTGGTATACTCAAAATTTAACTTTAAGGAAAAAGGAATGATCCCACCTTTTGGAGAAGTTAGAACCACCTCGGTCCCTGCATCATAAAAAAAAATTCTCCATCGTAATGGAAGATATAACAATTTTCAAGAAAATAATATTTATCATTTTTCTTAGAATCCTCTTCCTAAAATTTGGAAACATCAACCATGCATATCTCTTCATGGCCAACTGCGGGGAGAGAGGCTATGCCAAGTGAATTTCCCATACCTAAAGAATTGAAAGGGAGAATAATTGATATGTCATCTTCCAAAAGATTCACTATCTCTTTTTTTGTCTTAGTAGGCATAGTCTCTACTAGATAAGTTTTACTATCAATATTATCTACCCATTCAATTGTTTTAGGTGTCTGTAACTTAGTTTTCAGAACTAGTTTTGTAGTGAGAACCATTTCATTAGAAGGAGATGGTTTGTTCAATTGATTAGCTAGGATTTAAAACTTAGAATAGACCTTCAGATTCTTCTTAAGGTTCGCTAGGTGAATATAAAATGGTGTAAGATCACCCTAAGCTACAAATACCTTACCCAAGTGAAGGAATCTCACTTCTTGAAATAATGTGGAAGGGATGGCCTTCATCCTATAGATCCACAACCTACCAAGAATCATATTATATTTTTTTCCCCTATCTATAATATAGAATTCATTTAGAATGGTCTTAGGCCCAAGGGTAACTAGAATAATAATGATTTTGATTGACATGGATTTAAGAATATAGTAACCCCTTAGCATGTTTTGGGTGGATGAGAAATTGGTCTCTCCATATCCTAACTTCTATAAGAAGGAGGAAATTTTTTTATGGGATCCCCATCATCAATCATTTATATCTTAAAATAATTACTATAAATCCACACTTAAAAATACACACGAGATCACCTCTTTGTGTCAACTCATCATCTGTAGGCATTTTGTTAATGTCAAACACAAACCTAATATATCTTTCATGTTGACCTGGAGGATAGACATCAAAATATATGTGGTTAATCTAGGCCTCATGAGGGTGTGTGACTTGTACTAGGTGAGAAAGACTGAATGCTTCCAATAAGGCAAATCGATGAGATGGTAATGGAAAATTCTTCAACAAATCAAAGGAAATGTGAGAAAATGTTTTACTGAGATATGTGATCATGTCATAGGCTCCAGCTAGTTTGGGAACCATTACTGAATCATGTTTTATAAGAGGATAAGAGGGAAGATGTTGTGATATATAATCCCAAGTACATGTAATGGTATTTACCTTTGAATCTATCTCTAATTTGACTAAGCATGCTATTTTTACCTTGTTTCTATGGTCTAAGTTAGAGGCAACTCTAGGATCATTCGATGTAGAAGACTCGTGATCATTATTTGATACAGGAATCCATTTTTTGGCATTCTAAGGATTGTTTTTTTTCTCTAGATGCTTGGGGAAATAGTCTCTAGAAGTCCCTAGGCTAGCACTTTGAATATTGGAAGGTCCTATATGAGTGTTATTATAATCTCCCCCAGTGTTGGTTAAGAACATGTCAATGAACAACTACCTTTAGTCTTTGGGGAGCTCTTTTATGAGCTTATTTTAGTCTCTACAAGTCTAATCATCATGACCTATCACTCTATGAAACCCGCAATACAAATTGGGATCATAATCTATTGGCGTCTAATTTTGAATTTGTTGCGGCCCATAATTTGGGTTATTATTCGATATTTATTGTTATACTTATAATTTGAATCCCCTTGGCTAGGATTTTGATATTGTGTTGGTCATTGGGTTTTTGTTTGATAAGGAAATGGAAATTTAAAATCAATTGTATTAATAAAGGGAGCATCATTTTTAACCCTTTAATTGTTCATATTTTCGTTATTATTGTTTACATTTTTGGCATTCATAACCTTTAGCTTTTTAGGTTGATTGGTGACACCATGTTCTATGGCATCATGGTTTTGATTCAGGACTTTGGTTCCTTGGTTTTTATTTAAGGTATTTGTATAATTCTAATTATCTAGGTTAGAGGTGATTAACCTCCCATTAGTTCCATAGTTTTTACGACCACCATAAATTATTTCTTTGTCAATGCAAAGTGCACCTTTTAAGACTTCCTCATAACTTCATAGGGAAAACTTCTGTACGTCCTCCTTGGTTTCTTGATCATGAGAATGGAGGAACATATCATAGAGTTCTATTTGGTCCATGTTTAGAGCACTCCCAAAGGAATAGAGAACTTATTGCCTTTGTTGGATGAAGTGGGAAGAACACTCGTTTTTCTCTTGGTTGATGTGCAAGAAATATCTTATTCCTATTCTCAACAACTTTTTCATGTAAAATTATTTGATAAATTAAGATACAAGTTATTTAAATGAATGTATGAATACAAATCAAGAGAAGTATATTCTATTTTTTTGGGAATATCTTAGAAATGACATCATCCCATGGAAGTAACTCTCATATTGTAGTAGTGTATTCGTTAACATGGTCATTTGTATCTCCCTCTCCTTTAAATTTAGGGAGGTCATGAAATGTACATGGGAGTGTTACACCTCGTATTGTAAAATCAAGAGGTTGATTTAGACACTCAAAATAAGTTACCACTCACATAGCATTCAACCATTAAGGAGATTTGGGGAGGATGGGAGGTGGTGTATAAGTCGATAAAGTGTGGCGAAGGTGTTATACATGGTGTAAGGAAACCTTAGATGTTGTGTGTAAGGACCAGGAAAGGTGTACATGTCTATTTGAGTAGATTTAGAATACATATGGACATAGGGTGGGATGGCACTAGGTTATGGACTGGTGAGCGTATAACTAAAGAACATCACATTATTTGGTGGAATAACATTTGAAAATGCACTTCCATACAACCCTTTTGTGGGATGTGTATAAGAAGTATGGGGATTCATTCCTAGTGTATTGGATCCCATAAGGATACCTCTAGGACTAGGACCTCCTAAATAGACATGTTGTGGTGGTTGTTACAATAGATGACGATTAATGGCAAAGGTGTAGTGCGGATAGCATGGAGTATTACCATGTCTAGTCATCTGTATAGGTTGTGAATCCTGAGTGACCTCTAATTTCTTAATCCTTCCCACTAACATTGAAATAACATCATTAGGTGAAGGATGTGAATCTTGTGTAGGAATGTGTTGTACATTACTCGGCTGAGGGATTATATGGTACCCCCTTATGAATTGATCTTTAAATGGATCCTCCTTTTTTGATGTTTCCTCTATTCTTGGAGGGGTTAGGCTGCATTTTTTTCCAACAAGACATTACTATTATACACTTATAACTTATCTAGGGATCCATCTGGAGCATTGGTGCAGTCAACGCTTTGGGAAAACCACGCTAATAGTTAATCATGTTTTTGTGAATGGAATGGAAAGGACTCAGATTTCATATTAATCTAGGGTATCAATAAGACCCATTGATATAGACCATGCTCTCTTATAAAGGTCATCTTTTTAGAGTTTGAAAACTCTTGGTGAGAGTTGTAGCTTGGCTAGTATATTTACTTGATCCTTATAGTCGAACCGGATGTAGGAGGAGATAGTAATTTCTATGAATAGTTATCAACCCACCTTGATAATGAGGGTGAGTGTTGAGGACTCACTTGATTATAATAGGATTCAAGACCTAAAATAGGCCTAGAATAGTCTTAACTGACATATTCAAGGGGTGTATAAAAACCCACAGAATAATGGGAGAGGAGAAGGATGAATGAAAGAAAAGAAAAAATGGATATGAAAAGAAACTATTCCTTCACATCGGGTTCACCAATTGTGTACGAATAAAAATCAACACATGATTTTAGATGCATGTGACCTCCTAAGGTCATGCCGGGATAACCAAAATCTTATATATGGGATGGTAATGTGATTGTTAACCTAAAACCCCAACATAATTGTGAGGCTTAGGCATGGATCAATCAAGGTTAAGGATGTATGCGGGAAATACACCACCACTATGCTAAAGATAGAAAAGTAAATAACAACATACAAGATAATTTAATCCCAAAACTCCAATATTTATTCATATATCAAAATGCATTACATCAAGTACATATACATCTCTTTCATTCTAACTCTCTTTATCTCAAAATGGCACTCTCACATAAGTCTTTTGTGAGGCCTACTCTACATATTCATATTCTCACTTCTTACATTGATTTCTTTCTTTCTCTTCATGATTATACTAAATATTCTCTCTCATTTTCATGATATCCTCATATCCCTCATTTTACATCATTATATAGCCTTTAAAAGTCAAAAATATGTCTTTTCACTCATAATGACCCATGGTAACCATTGGCTAACACTTATTTATATTATTAACTACTAATTAGTGGATATTTACATATATAAAATGGTATTTGTGCATTTTTCTTGTGTAAAATATTTCATATTCTTCATTATTATCATTCTAATATATTTTTGGATTTCGTGGTATATAATAATGCTCATATAAATCTCGTAAAAATCACAAAGTAATGTTTTAATATGAATATTCCTGTCAACATCATCCCTCTACTTCAAACATTGTCTCATCCTCCAAAAAACCAAGTGATGATTTAAGGTATTATTATTCACTACTAGAAGAATGTTGCTCTTGAGGAAGCCTGCTCTTCTCACTCATTTTCGTGATATAATATTTTCTCCTCATTTTACATCATTAAATAGCCTTTAAAGGAAAAATTTATGTCTTTTCACTAATTATGACCCAATGTAACCATTGGTTAACACTAATTTACATTATTAACTAGTAATTAGTGAATATTTACACATATATCATGGTATTTACGTATTTTTCTTGTGTAAACTATTATATATTCTTCATCATTATTATTTTAATATGTTTATGGCTTCCGTAGTATATTATAATGCTCATATAGATCCCGTGAACATCATAAAATAACTTTGTAATATGAATAAATTTTGTTATGCCTCTGTCATCTTCTATCTTATTCTGTCTTTGATTTTTCTTTATTCCGTGGATCTTTTATTGGCTTCCATGGATTTTTCCCATATATCGTGGCTTTTTTGGTCTTGGTGGCTTTACTTTGTATCTCGTGACTTCCTTTGTTTATCATGGCTTGCTTCTTTATATCGCGGATTTGTGGTCTTTGGTGGGTTTTATCCTTTGTACGCAACTTCTCCATTCTCTTCATGGCTGGCTTTATCTCTTCACAACTAGCTTTATCACTTCACAATTATCTTTATCTTCTTGTGGATATATCCCTAACTTTGTGGATGGTACCTTAACTCCTACCAACCATGATTGATAAACAAAGTATAAGTGGGATAGGTAGGAATGTTGATAATGACAAGATACTCGTCAAGGAAATTGAAGGTTATAAATTGGAAAATTGGGGGTTTTTTCATCAAGAGAGATGAATGCTCACCTAACATGAGCGAGGTTGATAGTAAGATCAAAGATGATCATTGTGTGTATTTCTTGGTCAATATTAGTGGATCCAATTATATCCCAACCTAGTTGAAATATGCACAGGAATTATCCTTCTTCCTCTAACGGTCATGTAAGAATGGGGATGAAGTGTGTAAAGGAAAAATTAAGGTTTGCGAGGTGTAACACTATTATCATGATTGGCTCAGTATTCTTCCATAATGTCTACCTTATTGTTAAGTGCAATAATTTCAACAATACTCTCAGGTGGTATAGGTGTTTCCCTATAGAATAAATGATGTAAGGCTTGGTCAATGTCCACTTCAATTCTAACAATTTTAAATTGGTTGATGATCCAATAAAATATTCTCACACATTGTTATAGTGAACTCAAAATGGTCATATGGTCACAAAATCGACAAGAATGGAAACAAATAAGAAAACTAGGATTGAAAGGGACTAAGAGCTAAGTTTTGGTAGCCTAGGCCACTAGAGAAATAGGAGGTGTGTTCTCTCCAATCCTAAATTACCTTAAGTTCCTACCTTTAAATAAATAAAACAAAACAGACTGAATTAAACAAAAGATGACTGATTTCCCATTTTATTTTAATTAAGTTTGATTTGAAAGTATTTAATCAAAGAAAAGTAAAGCAAACTCTATAATTTTGTTTGTATTTTCAATGAATCTTTTGAATGAAAAAAATAAATAAATATAAATAAATCTCTAAACTATATTTTTGTATTTTTTGGTTATTGGGAAATAAAATAAAATGAAATCTACAAACATAGACAAATAAATTAATATAAACAACAATATACTTCTACACTAAAATAAAACAAAATAGGGAATACTCGGATGTTGCTATTCCTATGTTACAAGATGTGGAATTAAATCCAATTTAACAGAATGTGTATTCTAATTTATAATCCTAGAAATATAATTTCTTTTAACTACATCTACCTCAAATTCACGGGAAGAAAGAAAGCTTCTTAGAAGAAATTTCTTCTTTCCTTGGAAACATCCTCGCAAAGTATGAAATAAACATACGTGTAATTAACTATGAAGAAATAAAATGAAGAAGTGTAGACATGGAAGCTTCCTCCAACTTCTTTCTCTTTCAGATCCACAACAGAGATAAGAAGGGAAGAAGATATTAGTAGAATTTTGTTCGTACATATACAATTTCAAGAAATGAAAAAATGATAAATTCTACTTCTTAAAACAAATGTGTATATTCAATTTAAATAACAATATTTATAGGAAAGCTTAAAATAAATATAAATACATCCCTAACCTAGTTAATTTTGTACTCAGATTGCTTCCCAAATATAATGATGGATTTATTGCCTTCTCATCTTCCTTTCCTTCCCATAGATGAGTTCCAAGTGATCCAAAGTGTGCAAAGATGGCTAGTTGCAATGTGAACAAAAGAGAAGACTTTAGTTGATTGATTTGAAATAAATCAATAAAGTGTTGGAGCTGAATGGTTGCAAGAGGATTGGTAATAAATTCAATACTAAGAAAGAATAGATAAATGTATTGTGTTGTATGTGTAATTCTTAATATGATTTTGGTAGCATAATAGTGCAATCAATGATCAAATTTGTAACCTATCATCCAGATTAAAAAATTTATTTTATAGAAATGTGAGGAAGAAAAAGTATAGAACACGTGGAAATAAGTAATTGCCAAATCATCAAGAAAAGATGGATTTAACATTCTAATAAAATTAAAATAAGAAGAAGACTCAAATACAAACTCATCAAGACAAAAATCAAATGAAATGACCAATAAATGTGTAAGAAAAAGACTCACAAATTTAAAACACCCATTCAAAACAAGCAATTTGAACTCTCAGATTAAAGTGCATAGAACCACTAATATGCATAGACCGGTAGTTATATAAATATTGTAGTGGTTACGTAATCACTGGTCTAAGCATACCGATGGTTACGTAACTACCTCTGATGTTTTGTAACCGTCGTGAAGGTTATGTGACTTAAGGGGAAAATATGAAGGAAAAGAGGTAGAAAACATTTTGGAGAAGAACGGAAAGCTAAAAAAATTATAAATAGGGATAAACAAGTCAAAGTTCAGATGTAAAAGATGAAGAGAGAGGATTTGGATCTCATCATTATTCTTGAGAAGGATTATTTCATCATTTGATGATTTACCCTACCCATCAATGTAGCATCATGCAATTTTGGGTGCGTACAGTCCCATTGGACCTTACATTGTGCAAGTTCACAGTTTTTGAGATGAAATTTGTGAGTTTCAAACACTCTAATTGGTTCAAATATGATGATTCCCATGTTCTGAACCTGTAATAAGTTCTAATTGATAATAAGTGATAAATTAGAAACATACTTTTTAAGCAAAGATATATGAAAACAATTATGCATCTTCGACAATATGTGAGGTGATGATTATTTATAAGCCACCAAAATTATCACTTCTAGGACTTTAAAGTGTCTTACATATCTAGGTGATAAATTTTTAGCTTTGTCAAATTAAATAGAGCTCTTTTTGGGTTTTACCTAAATAGTACCTTGTCTCCTTTCTCAAATTTTCTGTCAATTCTTTTTAAATCAGGGTAGATGTTTTTCCTATCGGTTTCTTATTTCAATCACTCATGAATGAGCTTAACTTTATTAACCCTAGATTCTGGCATATGGTGCATCATGAATTTCATTCTAAGATCATTACACAATGGCACATAAAATTCATTGTTACGTCGTAAGACTCCATCCTCATCAAATCTAAAACCCTTGTATCTTTTATCATTCATATTTTATTCTAACATAGTTATGACTTATTGATAATATGAATCAACTTGAATTTATGTCTTAAATTCTTCCTTAAATTGTGTTCTAAGGGTCACAATTGTGGAAATATGCTTCTTGTGGCTCAGCGCATCATCCACTCAATTTTCTTTTCCTTTTATGTAACTAATATCAAATTCATATTAGGATAGAAATTCTAACCACCTACGTTGTTTTGTGTTCAAATTGGGTTGTGTAAAAATGTATTTCAACCCTAAATGATATATTTTCAGTTCATATTGATTTCCTAACAAATAATGTCTGTCGATTTATAAGTAATGAATTAAGAAATAAAACTCTAAGTCATGGGTAACATAGTACTTCTCATGCACCTTCAATTTAATACTATCATAAGTAATTACATTATTATTTTAAAGAAGTATTCCACCCAATCCTTCACATGAGTCATCATTTACCATGGTAAAGTTTCCATTGGGATCTATAACTTTTAATATATGAGTAGGTGTAAGTTTTTCTTTTAAAAAGTTAAATTCATTCTCACACTTTTCAGTCCATACAAAATTTTTATCCTTTTTATACAATGAAGTGGTTTTTCCAACCACTCTTGAAAATTATTTTAAAAAAATTCTCTAACACCCATCCCAGTCCATAAACATTCTTACCTCATGTATGTTTTTAGGTGTTGGGAACTTAGTAATAGCCAAGATCCCATCCATTTTTATTATATGGAAAAGATATTGTACTTTGTTTTGATATTAAAAACACTTTGAAATCTTAACATACAATTTTATTTTTCTTGGCACTTCTAACACTATTATTAAGTGTTCATTTTTCTCATCAATGATCTTAGAGTAAATCAGAATATCATCAAGAAAAAATAGAATAAACTTATCTAAATATCCTTGAAAAATGTTATTCATAAGCTTCATTAATTTTTTTGGTGCATTAGTGATTCCAAATGGTAAAACAGTAAACCCTTATGCCCATAACATGTTATGCTCATAGCAAGCGATCGGCCTCGGCTTGGAAGGATACCGCTTCTTCAACAAGAGGGTTATCAAAGAGGCTGAAGAGAGAAGATTTGTGGAGGAGGAGGAGAAGCTTATATTCAACACCGCGGGTCTGCTTGTTAATTCAATTCCTTCTCCGTATGATGAAGTCACCCGCATGATGATTCGCTACATATCCTTGGAAGGCAGGTTTGTTACTGTCCCTGCCAAGCACCTTGTCTTTTTGAATCACTTTCGTAGGAGTAGGTTGGTTTGCTTCCCCCACTATCTGTTAAACTCTCTTGAGCGCTCCATTTTGGAGTTCCAGAAGCATACCCGGGCGGTTCCCCTTCACCAAGGGCTTATTCTGCTTATTCACAAGCACTGCCTTATCAAATTCCCCGGTCTCCCTTCCTCTCCCGGCCTGGCTTTGTTGGGCTCCGTTGCTGCCAGTCCTGTCTCCCCTGCTGTCCCTGCTGCTGCCCCCGCCTCCGGTGCTGATGCCCCCATGCAGGCTGCTCATGCTTCTCCTTCTTTTCCTCCTGCTGCTGCCCCTGCCACCCACACTGTCTCTACTTCTAAACGTGTCACCAGGGCTTCTAGGAGACTCAACCTTGAGTCTACTGCTGAGGGGGATGAACCTTTGGATGACATTGCTCGTGATCTGCTGAACATTAGTAGTGCCAGTCCCCAGGCGGCACCAACGGATAACCCTTCTAGAAGATTGGAGGCCTTAGAGGCTGAGCTTAAATTGCTGAAGGATGAGGTAAAAAATCTTGCTAAGCAAAAAGGCAAAAAAAGCATTGAGGGAGAAGGGAGCATTGGCAATAGCCAGCTTGATGAAATATACAAAAAACTGACCTCCCTAGACTCCCGCCTTGGGAAAACGAAGACTAGGCATGAGTATAATATTGCAGCATTCAGGGCCATAGAGGAATTCATCGAAGGTCATGCAAGAAGTGTTTCGCATCTCAGCGGTGTCCCGATTACTCTTTGGGGCAATGAGAAAGAGAGTAAAAGAACCAGAGAGGAGCTCGATAAGACGGATGCTGCTCATATGACCACGCTGGGTATGTATCATGCTTGGAAAAAAGTAAAGATGAGTATTGATCAAGCGGCCAAGAAGTAGTCCAGTTTTACTACTGCTTCTTGGCCGTAAGGCTTTTATTTTATTTTCTTGCCGTTGTTTTGCTGTTAAGTCTCGTTTGTGTTGCTGTTTCTAGGCTTCGGTGTTCTTTGCTGTAACTTTTGTGCTTTGATACAGCTTCTCTGCTCCTCTCTCTTATTCAGGCTTTTAGGCCTCCTTTTGTACACAAGGGTATAGTCCCTTTCAAAAAACTATTTACCAATATTAAAAAAACATGTTATGAATGTTATTTTATGAATATCCTCATCTTGTATCCTTAACTAATGATAAACAAATTGTAAATAAATCTTAGAATAAATAGATGCATATCACATCTTGTTGAAGATATGATCAATCCTTGGTAAAGGATATCTATTCTTTATCATTTTTTTGTGAAGCATACAATATTCAATGCATAAGCTTAATGTTTATTCTTCTTTTTAACAAAAAAATTACTGGTGCTTCACAAAGAGACACACTAGGTTGGATCAATCCTTTAGAAAAAATTTCATGCACTTGTGCTTTTAGTTCAACCAAATATTTAGTTGTCATCCTATAAGGTTCTTTTGATATAGATTCAGTTCTTGGTTTAATTTCAATTGCAAAATCAAACTCTTTTTTTTAGGAATTTTTGGAAGATATCTAGAAGAAATACCTAAACTCACATAAAACTAGAAAATATTCCAAAGAATTCTTACCTTCCTCACTAAAATATAAAATTTTAATGGAATATAACATGCAACCTTTAGTTTTGGCTTTCTTAAGTTGTATTTTAGATATTTTTCTAACTTCAAAATCTCTCTTAATACCCTAATTGATGGCTTTCGTATTTCATCAATACATTCTATATGGTTTTTCAAATAGTCCATTATTTCCTTGTGTTTGGACAATCATTTTACTTCTATTATGATGTCATAAGAACCTAAGGGGGCCACATAAAGTTCAATTTTGGTGGTAAAACTAGGTAATTCCAATGTTGCTTTAAACAAAAATTTGTCTACCATATGAATAACATCATTCGTGTATTGAATAGTCCATATGTTTTCCATAAATATAGATTTCTTAGATAATTTATCAGCTAACTAACTTGAAATAAAAAACTCAGTAGCACAAGGGTCAGACAAAATAGTAATTGGAAAACCATAAATCTTACCTGACACTTCTATAGGGGTAGCCTATTTTTCTTCTTAATGGTCACCCACTTCAAAGCATGAATTCTTTATTGCTATTTATTCCCCTTATTATTTTTAGGAAATTTTTTTGAATAGTTCTCACCATTGCATTTAAAACATCCCCAAAAGGACCTTTTCTTTTAAATTTATCTTCACCAAAAGCAACATTTCTCTGCTTGTTCTTTGTTATATTTACAATAGGTTTAGATGTTGTATTTTTCTGAAAGCCTTCATTTTTCTACCCTCTTTATTCCACTAAGTTTTCCTAGGAGTGGTCTAGGTAAGATAATTCTTTTCTTTTGTTTCTCATCTCTAAAGGATGAAATTTCTTACAATTTTTGTTCTTGTCTTATGGCCTTTCAAATATTACTTCCATAGTAGATGGTCCATGAACATCTACCTCACCTCCTATGTTTGGGTTTAGTCCCATGATAAACTTACGGATTAAAATTTTTTCATCATTTTGGTATTGGGTCAAGTATTTTAATATCTTAGTAAAATTTTCCCAATACTCTACAATACTCAATTTATGATGTGTTAAGTTCTAAAATTCAAGCATTTTCTAATCAAAATAGAGTTGAGGCAACTAGTGTTGATGAAAATATACCTTGAACTAATCCCAAGTGATGGAGGTAGTATCTACTCCTAATTCCATCTTATAGTTATCCCTCCATGAAGATGTTTCCTCAAAAAATTGGAAATCACCCCATACTACGTTAGTTTCCTCCGAAAAGTCCCTTATTTCAAATTATTTCACCATTTCACTTAGCCAGTGTTCAATACCATTTCCCACAGTTATTTCATCAAGTATGGGTGGGTTGATTATTTTTTCATCCTTAGACACTTCATTAGCCAAGTAATCTTCTATATCCTCTTTTTCATTGTTATCATCTTGTTGTTCAAGTTTTTCTTCCTCATATTATTCAATTTTTTCTTCCTTATAATCTTCATTTTCACCCACTACATGTTTCTCCAAGGAATCTATCTAAGTACAGGTATCCTGAAGGAATGTTAGAATTTTATATAACTTCTCAACCATTGAACCTTCTGTATTAGCTAAATCGGTTACATCATCACAACTCACCCTTCTTCTAACCATTGTATCATGTTAATGAAATGATAAGATGTTTGTTAGCATTATGAACCCATTGAGTCTAAAATATGATAAACCTACATATCTGATACCAAAATGTAACATCCATGTTATCAGTCATTGAAACCAAGGGAATTTAAAAAAAAAACATACCCTTAATGTTTAACTAATGTTATTAATGATTAACATTATTATTTATCTTGTTTCTAAATAATACAATATTATCAAATACTAATAATCCATCTTATAACATACAATAACCATGTGCAACTATAAGCATCTATTTAGATCACCATGATATCCCTTGATTCACTCTTTCCGAGTGTGTATACTATGTATACTTGGTTAAACATTTTATAGGTTATTAGAAACATATGCATCTCCTTAGTTCCTACCTTAAATATATTTATGCAACTTCCATCTGGCATCTGACCTTGTTGATATAAGGGAATGGTGAATAGATGATGTAGTTAGAAATTACATTACTTTGGCCAAATTTTTCAAGCATTATGTTGCAAGCTTAGTTTCAAGATTGCATACTATCCCACAAAACTTATCTTTCATCACCACACAACCATCTCAATATAGTTATCTAGATTCATTGTTATTTAAGAATGGGAATTAGTTTAGAAGAGGAATATTCTATACCGGCTTATTCCTTAAAGAAATAAAATCCCATTTTTACCATCTTAGGATCCCTATGGGAAAGATAGGTACTCGATATTGATTGGAATCCTTACATCTGTATTATCATTCCCATATCCATCCTAAGTTGACACAAAGAAATATACTATCAAGAAGAAGAAGGAACATTATACCCATACTTGTTATATTCACAGGTTAACTTAGATAAAGTAACTAAGTATTTCTTAATGATTCATTTTAAAAGTATTGTTTTCAAAATACTAATAGGTTTCCATAAGAGGTCATGGTAACTCCATGATTTACTAGCCATTATTATTACCCCATATCATATTTCCATCACTTCCATTTGTCTTATTTTCTACACCTAATCCATGTCATTAGGTGTAGGTTTACTATTTAGTTTCTTGTATCGATTTGTTTCATTACATTCACTCATTATGGATAGTATTTATCCCATTAAGTACATTGTTTTTCATGGTTAGTCTATTGGCATAGCAGCTAATTAACACGATGAGATCCCTCTCCACCTTGAGTTTGAGATTTTGGTGTGATGGCAAGTCGTTTAGCTCTGATACCATGAAAAGAGTTTGCAAGAATCGAATCATAAATGAGGCACCATGAAGTAGTTGCACTCCAATGGAATCGTGATAGCTCCAGTGATAGCAAGGAAAAAATTGATCAGTAATGGAAGAACTTGCTCAACAGAAACAAATCTTGCATATAGAGGAAAGACAGTGGAGTGTCTTGGCATGGTCATAAATGAGTAGAAAAGGGGTACATATAGGGTGCTGAGTAACCCTAGTACAT
This sequence comes from Taxus wallichiana var. yunnanensis, assembly GCA_018340775.1. NCBI lineage: Eukaryota > Viridiplantae > Streptophyta > Pinopsida > Cupressales > Taxaceae > Taxus > Taxus wallichiana. Next base: position 1,016,354,969 of record CM031234.1, read on the forward strand.
GACACACATGAAACCCTAAACCTAACCCACGTGAGATGACCCTCCAACATGAGAGGAGGACACATAGGATAACTCACACTAACATAGTCCGTTTAATAACATAAGTTACAACAATATCTTTATTTCATTTTAATTTTTATCATTTTTTTGTGTATCATTATTTAGTATGCATTTATCATTATAATTGTATTAATGAAATCAACAATCGTACATAACTTAAACATAATCAAATTAATTATTAAATAAGATTTATAATAGAACATCCATATTTTCAATTCAAAAAAGTAGTTCATAAACTAGATAAGTCATAAAATCTTATTTCAAATAAGAATAACCCTTATTCTTCATTAACAATAATTTACATCAATATGCAAGAATAAGAAATTGAGCCATAAGTCCCTGAATATGATACAATGACATTTCAATTAAATTATCAATTGATTACAATAATCTTTTCTAGATTTATAAAAAAATAAACTTAAGATGTAAAAAACATCACAAATCAAATCCAAAATGTCACTTCAAGTATGTTGACCTTTCTTGAAAATTTGTAGGATAGAAATGGATATGGGCCAACTCATAATAACTAGCATGAGTCCACCACATACTCATAATCCATGATGTAATTATAATGAAATAATTATATAAGTAATGGCTAAGTTCATTCTTAATCATCATGTCATAATTATAAACTTCCTATTTTATAATAAGAAATTTATCTCCTGATCATATAAAATTGATAAATTATTATTATATAAAATCGTTATGACCATTATCCCTATTTACAACCATATTAATAAATTTCAGTCATTTAAATAATATTAGAAAACCTATATAGAAACATAAAACAACAATAACAACTTAAATAACTCACAAGTTATCCAACTAACATTAAAATATCCATGTTTGGCTATCCATCATTGTGCAAACATAATAACAGTAATAACCCAAGGACTATCCCAACTAGTTCCTTTAATTAGTTGAAACTAATGAAGTAATACTCTAAGAGTTCCTTGTTGAGTTGAATTCTCCTATTTATATAGATATATATTTAAAAACACTCAATTTTATGCAAGAACTCATTAATTTGACACAAAATTATCAAAATGACTTTTTACATGATGGGAAAGAAATCCCATCATCTATAGTAAAATACTAAATTACATATCTAAAATAAGAATATAAACCAATTCGGTCTTGCATAATAATCTTAGGATTTGAACCCATTTTTCATATTATGATAAGAAATGAAAACAACAAGCTCAAGGAGGAAGCTATGAACTATCTCTATTTTATTTTTACAACCAAAATATATCCAGAAAGAGAATGTCAACAATTGTTGGTCTTTTGAAATAATAACTAGGTATCAAAAGAACATGTGATAGTGGCATGCAAGAAGGAAGAGCGTGAGAAGTCATGAGGGGCTGACAAAATTGTACCTTGAGGTTTTGCACCTGTAGAGACAAAGTTCAGGAATTAGACATTTTACTTTGATCAAACTAAAAATAGGATGCAGTGCAGAGCATGTAAAAGATAAGAGCATGAAGACTTCATGACCAAGGAAAATCTATTTTGGGATCAAGTGGAAGATCACGAGTCATGTAGAGTTCAAGCTAATAATAGGATTAGATCAGAGTTTATTTATAGAGATAATATATTATTAGTGAAGCTTACATGCTTCATAGTTATCTTTGTATGTACACATGACTATTTTGAGCATATAACCTATTTTGAGAATGTTTATTCAGTGAAGGGAAATTCCCCACCCATTTATTCATGTGATGTATTTTACTATTCAGATACATTGTGTGAGAGTTTTGAGTTTTGATCACCGTATGTATTAGAATTATGTTGCTGGTAAGAACTTGAGCACATGACTTTTATGACAGTCCTTCTATGTATTCAACTTCTTATTTTTGATGAGATAATATAATGGATTGTTTTAGATGGATATTGGTTATTGATGTCTATATTCATGGTACTTGTATGGTAAATATAATCTTTATCCTTATTTTATTCATTATACATTATGGTTGTGATCTGATTTTTGTTATGATTTGCCTTTAATTACTTGGTATGGTTATGGAATATATGAATATGCATGTTAACCTATAGACAAGGGTTCCATGAAAGAGGGACATGGTAGGATTTGTGCACTTTGGTGAGAGATCAAACCTATCTAAGTGAAGTGCCATTGCATCTAGGAATATGAGTATAATTTAAGAGTAAATTTTGGTTATGTTGCTGAGACCTCTTTTTAAACTGTTTTCCATTGTGTTGCATGATGATGGTGTATCGATTGACTCTTGTGGCCATTGAGGATTGGGTAATCAAAGAACAAAATCAGATTGGGTGAAGATATGGTTTTGGACTTGACTTAATATGTGTAAGTGGGTGGAAGATAATCTATATCATGAGCTCTCTGAGATTTTTTTACATTGTTTTCTAATAGATTTTTACGAGTGGCTATTCATGTATGCATTGAAGAAAAATTAAAGTTAAAGACCAAGGGTTTGGGAAAAAGAAGAGTAACAAAATGTTTTGATGTAAATGAACCATGGACACATGTTGTAGATCATTTATGGGCTGGTGTTGTGTGCAGTTATACTTTGGATTAAGGTCTCTCTATGTATTCTTTCCTGAAAGTTACCAAGTTTTAATTTTTACGTGATCCCAGAGGATCTTACATTCTCTTTGTTACTTTATAAATTAAGATCTTGATGGTGCTATTGAGTTTAAATCACCTACCTATTTCTAGATAAACATACCACTGCACACATGATTAAGAGTAAATGTGGTGGTAGATGGTGGACCTTTTGGCAGAAAGGTAGAGAGAGGAAAGGTGGATTAAATATAATAAAGTATGGGATAGGGAATTAGTGAAGCAGTGTGATATTGAGGATTTTGTGAAGTTACAGAGGATGATTTCTCATGAATAGTTTAAAGCTCACATGGAAGATGTGGAGCTAGAGCATTAGGATCTCACCCACCTAGGAAAGCACAGTAGAGAATCCCCTTTGGCTTCTAATGAGGGAAAATCAGAGTAGGAAAGAGTAAGGACCATGGGCGTGCATATGATCCCACCTAGTGACCTAGCCCTTGCACTTGGTGTTCTAATTCCATAAGTAGTCATTGATAATCATGCAAGTGTAGGTAATTTAGTAACTTTGGGTAGATATAATTTTCCTTTGAATACAAAAGTATATAAAAAAACACACACACCTATGGCTACATAAACATAGTCTTTGTTGTTTAGAGGCCTGATTGGAGGAATATTTTCTAGTGTGTCATCAGGATAGAGTATGGGTGGGCCAAACATTGGGAACATTTATGAAAGTAATAAAACTTCACAAATTATGGGAGTTTAGTTTAGTACCACTATTGGGACTCAAGGAAATACATCCACTGGTCCAGCACCCATTGCTGGAGGATTAAGTGGATTAGGAGGGTTGGGATCAAGTGGATCGGGTGGTTTTTGGAGGTGGAGGAAGTACTGGTGGTAGTTATAGGTCAGGAGGATAAGGACCACATCCCCAAAAACCCCCACATTAACCTCAACAAGTTTATTATGAGATGTATCTCTGCTTGACAAAATATATAGGTATTGAATATGTTGTAGAGTATGTGCATAAGTGTGAGTTATTATGGAGTGCTAAGGGAGTTACGAGGCTTAGATAGGAAGGAAAGTCAGTTTTCTACTTATCTTTAGGGGAACATACATATATGGTACAGAACAATGACCCACATTAGACTGCAATGTATTATAATACTTTTTGCTCTACATTTCTAGCAGAGTTCCATATTCTTGAGTTTGAGCAGAAAAGTATCAGCATGTTTAAGGACATTAAACAGGGATTTTTTGAAAGTGTTCGAGAGTATGACATGTTTTTCAAAATTTTATTACCAAACTTTTCTTATGAAATACACCCTAATTAGCATGTACATTGGTTTTTTGGTGGGATGTTGACTCCTTTTCAAAGGGAAATATCTCATAATACCTTTATAGAACCACGTGATGCCTTAGAAGTAGATATACACACTAAGGTAGTTGGGAGTGTGGACACAAGGGTGATCATAAATTTTAGAGGCACATGTTACAACTATGGTGGAATAGTTGGAGAAGCTCTTTGTTAATTCAACTCATGAGACGTGCAGTGGGATATGGTCTACTGATTTGTAAGTTTGAAGGACATACCAAATATAGTTATCCTTGTAAGTTGGTATGCGTTATGTTTTAATATTGTGAAATTTTTCATTTGGACCATGATGCAAGTAGATTTCATCTTTTGCATCATGTGATCAGGAATAATGTGTCTATGTACTGTAATATTTGTAAGACTCATACCCATGATACCTCTGACTATAGATTAATTGATCAAATTCATGAGGCCATTGAGACTAGTGTGTGCTAGACTAGTGTAGCATGTGGATCTAACGAACAAGTAGAATAACACAATGAAGGGAATGATAATGCTGATAACATGAATAGAGGATTTCATAGAGGATATAGAGGTTGAGGTAATATAGGTGAAAGAAGAAGATATCCTAAAGGAACTTGTTATTCTTGTGGATCTCTTGATCATTATCAGCATGAGTTCCATTAGAATGTGGTTTTCTCATGGTGTGGAAAACAACACAAATTTGAAGAATTTCTAGACTTATATGAGCATATGAGAAAGCATCATAGGGATGACAAGGGTGTAGTTATGATTAAGATACAACACATAGATGGAGATTGGTGGATGTCAAAGATTGGACTTAATTATGAATTACAACTCATACTAGTTACTATATGAGTTGAGGCTACTCGTGCACATGAACCTCTAAATTATAATCCAACTATAAAAAATAAATCTATAATAAATGCCAAGTACTCTAATGATACACATCAAAAAGAGGTTTATCATGATACTATGGACATTATTAGGGATCTAAAAGAAGAAATTCATATCCTTAAGGAGTAGGTTCACATGATGGAACGGGAAAAGAAGGTTGAACTCCCACATAAGGACATAGATGATTGAAAGTGAGTATGTCGAATGTTGCATCAGGAGAACATAATCCCTTTATTAGGGAAATGGTTGAGAGAAAAGGTACCACAAGAAGGTAATGAGTGTGAAAGGAAGATACTTCATGAAAATCTACCTCCCCATAATCCTGAGTATGATAAGGAGATCACATTGAATGTATTCATAGATGGATTGATTTTGAGAAAAATTACAATAGATACAGGTGTGGAAGTTAATGTACTCATGTTGGATGCTTGAAATTAGATGGGAAGATGACCATTATAGCCTTCTTCAAATGTGTTGTATATGTTGAACAGAACTAAGGCCATGCCTATTTGAGTAGTTAAGGATGCAAATATTATGATTCAGGGAGCCATGTTTACTAAGGACTTTGAAGTGTTGTAATTAGATGAGGTAGATAGCTTCCCTGAATTTATTAGGTGCCCTTGGTGTTATGTGAATAATGTAGATTTAAGCTTCAACAACAGGTACATTAGCTTTGAGAATAAGGAAGAGCATGTTATTATACCTTTGACAGATGGAAAGGTTTCTGCATATGTTGAACCTTTGAATTAAGATGACTTGAACAAGATATAGTCACGCATAATTAGAGAGCCTGAGGTAAATGAGTCATCTAAGGAAGGAGTTATATTGTGGGGTGATTTTCATTCGATTCATCGATACCACAAGTATTTCTTGTGATAACTAGGCTCATTGAATGTATGAAGTATTTGGATGAGAGGCTAAGAACATAGTTACTCACCGATCAAGTTTTGTATGGTTAGTTATTTGAGTTATAACCAGGTACCTAGGTACACTAGTGAAGGAAATCCTGATGTATTTATGTGTGTCATGGAATCCTAGTGGAAGAATGAAGGATATATATTAAATATGTTGGTATATACTCTTTGTGGGACAACATCACGTTGGTGGACTACACAAAAATACAACTTATTAGAATTGCGAGAAGTGAGAGTCACTTTTCCTACTAGGTTCCTAAGGAGCAATGTACCTTCTCAGATATACGAGTTTCATGGGAAGTCCCCTGCTTTGCATCATGTCTAGGAGTGTGAGATACTTTTGAAGAAGGGGCAAGATTCCTTGCCACCATCACTCTAGGTACATAAGTTCTACACCACCCTAGGCAGTTGTGCGTGTGCATGGTATGTCCATGCAAAATTGACAAGAGAAATAATTAATTGGAAGGAGATGACCTCAGGTATGATTCACACTTTTGATTAATTTTCTACTAAACCTCCAATTAATGAAGCATTATAGATTATGAAGCACCTTACTTTGGGAGATAACGCAAAGGATGAGGAACTTTTGATAGAGATATTTGGTGAGTTGGACTTAGAGGCATTCCTTGGCCTAGAAGAGAGAGAAGAAGAATAAATGGTCCATGTCTAGGAAGAAAAGGAAAAGGGTAAACTGGTATGCCTATTAAATGATGAGGATGATGAGAAAAATAGGCTAGATGTTAACCAAACTGAAGGTACATGTGAGGTGATGGACACAACAGACGAAAAGGTGCGCACGTATCATGATCCGATGAAAACAAATAAGGTAAACATTGGAAGAGATGTAGAGCCTAAATAGGCCATTATTGGTGATTATTTGTTGGAGTAGGAAGTTACTAAGATAATTGAACTCTTGAGTAACTTTCAGGACTTTTTTTCATGAGGTTATCATGATTTAAAGGGAGTACACCCTTCTTTAGGTGAGATGTGAATCAATCTTAAAGAAGGCATGTACCCGATTAGGAAGATTCCTTACATGATGAATCTTAATCTATGCATCAAGGTTAGGGAGGAAATTGATAACATGCTCAAGTCTAGTATAATTAAGCCCATTGAGGAGTCAGAATGGGTTAGCCCCATGGTCATCAATATTAATAAAGATGAAATTATAAGTATATGTGTGGAATACAAAGAATTACATGTTTCATGTGTTATTGATCCTTTTCCCACCCTATTTACAAAAGATATTCTTGAGGGATTTTCATGACAAAAGATCTATTCTTTTAATGATGGATTTTTAGGTTATCATCAAGTGTGCATAGCAAAGGAATGTCAGGAAAATACAACTTTATCCAGTGAATGGGGAAATTTTGCATACAAAGTGATGCACTTTGGATTGAATAATGCGCTAGCTAGTGATGCTCTCGCACATTGTTTTACATGACTTTCAGGACTTTATTTGTATGTTTTCATAGGTATATCTAGATGACTAGACAGTTTATGGCTTGGTCAAGGATCATTGTACAAATTTAAGGATAATGTTTGAGAAGTACACTATGTGAATATTAAGAAGTGTATCTTTGTAACACCTTTTGGAACTTTTATTGGGCATATTATTCATAAAGAAGGATTACTGGTAGATCCAACCAAGATAACAGTGATCTTGGGTTTTGAAGAACCTAATAATTAAAGTGAAGTGTGTGGATTTCTTGGACATACCAAATATTATAAGAAATTCATTAAAGTCTATGCAAGGATTGTTGTGCCCTTTAAGGAATTACTGAAGACTAAAGGAAATTTATATTGGAGCGACAAGCAGTAGTAGGCATTTGAAAATTTGAAAGAGAAGTTGACTATTGTGCCTATTTTACGCTTTCCTTCTTGGGATAAGCCCTTTCATGTTCATGTTAATGATTCTACAATGGAAATTGGTGTAGTTTTAGTGCAAACAAGAGAGGGAATTATATACCACTCTATATTTTTGTAAGAGGGAAGTAAAATCCTATAGAACATAATTATACAACTACTAAGCATGAGGCTTTATCCATGATATACACGTTGCACAAGTTCAGACAACACTTATCGACAACACCATTTATCTTCTTTACAAATCATATGAAACTTAAGTATTTTGTCAACAAGCCTATTTTGTAAGGGAACATTTGTAGGTGGATGCTACTATTTCAAGAGTTTAATTTTATAGTTGTGGTTAAACTAGGGAAAATTAATTCAGGACCTGTCCATTTGTCAAGAATTAATATTGGTGAGGACGCACAAAGCATTGAGGATATAACTCTTGATGTGCAACTTTTCATATTGAATTAGGCACCCATATCTCTAGAGGACATTGTATTATTCTTGTACACTGGTCAGGCACATGAGGGAATGAAAAATTTAGATAAGAATAAACTTTCAATAAGCATGAAACCCTATCAATTGATAGGTGGAGAATTTTATAAACTAGGTCGTGATGAATTTGTATGCCTGTGTGTTTTCGAGCATGAGTGAGAGGCCATTATGGAAGAATCTCATGGTGGAATTGTATGAGGTTATTATGTCTAAGATGCCAATGTGCATGAGATTCTGATGGCTGGCCTTTGGTGGGAAACTATGTATAAATATATAAAAGAATATGTCAAGGCATTTGATCATTTTTGGCAGCTTGGGAAATCTAGAACTAGAGATGAAATTCTTTTACGGCCTATTACAAGTGATAAACCTTTTTATAAATGGGCTATTGATTTTTTAAGACCCATTTCCCCACCACACATAGGATCAACATGCTCTATATTATAACTTGTATAAACTATCTTATAAGGTAAGTAGAAACAATACCTAAAAATGATCGTACATCAGCTACAACATCGATATTTTATGATAGAACATTATCATCAGGTATGGATGTCCTATAAGTTTAACAAGTGATAGGGGCACTCATTTCTTAAATGAGACCATCATAATTCTCTTCATTGATTTTATGGTAGCACACCATAAAAAAACACCCTATCACCCACATGAAAATGGAACTACTAAGGCTTTCAATAATATTTTAGGGCATACATTGACAAAGATTTGTGATGTTGGAAGGAAGGATTGGGATGAAAAAGTTTCTGTTGTACTTTGGGCATGTCAAACAACTTATAAAATATTGAATAAGACCACACCCTTTTATTTGGAATTTGGTGCAAAGGTTTTACTGCATGTGGAGTTTATGTTGTCATCCTTGTGTATTGTACAAAGAGGAGGACTAGATGATGAGCAAGATATGGAAGAGAAAATAGAAAAATTTATGTAGTTAGATGAGATGTGCACTATTTCTTGGTAGATCTAGAAGATAGTGTTTCACCATTTTCTTTATGTTTTTAATGACGAAATAGATAAGGGTAAGGGCCAAGGAGCAATACCTATTTATGTTGGTCGATTGATGGTTGTTGCATGCGTTGTGACTTCTTGATCCAATGCCAACTATGAGAGCTTCATTTTGGCTAGGAGGAACTACCTGTAATAGAAAAAAAGACCACAAAAGAGAAGTTAAATGATATATGACAGTGGACTTCCTAGTGTATGCTAGTTCCGGGAAGTGTGATACTTCTTAGATGGCTATAAATCCACTATTTAAAACAAATTAATACAAGAAATAAGTAAATTCCTATTGTATTTGATATGATTTAGGTATCTCATTCAAGTACAATAAGAAAATCCAATCACAACAGGCTAGGCTATAGTTGGATATGAAAGATGAGATATCTGTCAAGGTACTGGGGCTGGTCAGGGTCTGATTCTGGGTTGTTTAGGTCAACTGGTAGAAGGTTGTTTGGCTCTATTCTTGGGTAGGCTATAAAACAAAGAGATCGATGTCGGTTGGGTATAACCGATGATGGTTTAAGGAAGAACGATAACGGTTATTGTTGGTGTAAATTCACAGCACCCTCAAAATGACCTATGGATCTACTTTTCTAAGGAAATGTCATCTGGTGTGAATGCACAACATTGAGATTTCCCAAAGTGTGGGACCTTTGAAAATGGGGAAATCTCTCTAGAGAAGGTTGGTTCCTCTTCCTAAACTACCTGCCACAAGCTATTCCAGTGCAAGAAAGCTAATCTAATCCTAATATAACTATGCCAAGGAGACAGAGAGAGAGAAAAGATAGAAAAACAAATCCTACACTAAAACAGGATACACTAGAGAAGGAAAATTTTGAACATCTATCAAAACTACCATGGAACAAGAAGAGGTGAGCAATGGAAAGAATGGACAAGTGCATCACAAAACTAACGATGGATTTCACACAAAAAATGTTCCAAAACTCCATGAATACAGCTCTAAAACCTATAATGAACATTCAAACATACAAAAATACCTTCAATAAAGAGAGGAAAAAATAAAATAAGTAAAAAATGAGCAAGGATGGACAAATGCATCACAAAACATGTTTTTATTGCTCCAGAAGTTTGTAAAAAATATCATTTTTTTGGTAATAGGAAAAAAATGCCCTTACAGAGAAGGCGAGGAGGTTCTAACTCCATTTTTTACCCTGGGGAAGAAAAGAAGGGAGGGCAGAGAAGAATGATGAACAACTTTTTAAAAATGAGCCAAAACTGACTTTTAACCATCGAGCAGAATGGAAGAAAGGAGAAAACACGGGAAAATATGATTTGGAACTTCAACCACCATCAAGATTCATCTAATTGGCCTAAAAAATGATGGGCTTCCATGAAAATTCCCATACTTCGAATTACATTGCTTTACAGAGAAAAAAAAGGCCCATACTTCATTAAGTTTGGTGGTTAGAGTCGTTTTCTATGTTTTTTACATGCCGAGACGTTTTTCTATTTTTATCCCAACAAAATCCATCAAAAATTCAAAATCTATAGGTCAAACATGTAGAAAATTTCACCATCTTTCCAATGATATAAATAACATGAAAATCTGAGCTCTGGATCAAAAGATATGGCCCTTTGAAGATTTAGGGAAAAAATTGGGTTAGCGAGCCGAAACTTGAAATTTTTCCCCTTTTTTGAATTTGGGAAAAATTTCCAAAATTTCCCACCCCCGCCACTCCACTGCCATGTGTCACTTTCCCATTCGCCGATGGGAATGCGGGCTCAAACCTTGCCTTTTCTCCTTTGATTTTTTTACCGGGAAAATTTCCCAAAGTTTCCTCACGCTCCACCGCTCTGCTGCCACGTGTCATCTTCTCGGTAACTTCACGGGGATGCGCTTCAACATTTTCCCTTGTGCCTTTTGCAATTTTGAAAAATTTCACTAGAAATTTCCACACTTTTGACCCCCACCACCGAATGGACACGTGTCACTTCCAAATTAGACGCAGAGCCTTCGCAACTTTTTCTCCATCCTCGTCCGCTGGCCTATGGGCCGGTTTTCCCCTTTGTGCCCTTTGCCCACTTTGGAAAAAATTTCAACTTCACTCCACTCCCCGACTTTCACTGCTACGTGGTAAAGCATATCATATGTCATGCGGGCTCGCTTAGGGAAATTTTTCCCAAAAACTCCACCGAGCCATAACTTGAAAATTATAAGGAGTTAGGAGGAAAATTTTACCTTTTTAGAAATGTGAGAAAAAATCCTATCTGATGGGGCCATTTCTAGAAAATTTTGAGTCCTTAAAGCATGCAAAAAATTCATTTAAGTTCTAGAAAAGGAAAAGGAGGAGGAGTTAGCTAAAAATAAGCATGGGCTTATTTTAGATAACACTTTTGGCAACTCAGAGGAGTCATCTGCCTGTTAGATTAATGACCAGTGGCCTTTAAAGTATCCATTGGGCATGGAGTCATGAGTAGTAGCCTACAAATGTATATGAACTTTGAAAACATCCCTCTGAGCCACTTAAAAGCTCACTGAACTGGAGTTTTTTTTCACCAAAATGCCACTGAAATGGATTGTGCAAGAGGAAAACCAGCACCACAAAAACTATGTATAAAATTAGAAATCATACATACCCCAAGTGGGATATGTAGAGTGTGCACAAGCACTTCTTCTACTAAAATAAAACCTACCTACTCTAATCTAACTAGAAGCAAAGGTGAGCTAAACAAACCCTACAATTGGTTGTGCAAAATAGCTTCCTTTCTTCAAAATTGCAAGCCATGCAAACGATTTGGAGCTGAGTATGGCTGCTAGGATGAGTGGAAAATCAACAAGCAGCTGGTATTCTACCCAAATTAGTAAGGTTTCAACTGAAAGAAAATTGAATACCTCTTTTAGTTTCTCTGCATTTGGATTGAAGAGGTATGGCAGTTGATCCTTGGTACTTTATAGCTCATCCTCATGCTTAGAAGCAAGCATGACTAGTTGTGACTTCTCCTTTGGCTCCAATGAAGCCAAATACCTTATTAGGAAAGGTCTGATCCATTTGATATGCCCATAGGTCTGATTTTAAACTCAAAAAATGGAGTCTTCGTATAGACCTTCTTGAATGGATGGTGTGGAAGAAATGATGGAACTCTTCTGCTGTTTTCCTTCCTCTAATGAAGAACATGGAAGATTTAAATCTTCTAATCTTGATTCCTAAGAGCTGCTATAAGATGCAGGCTGTTGAAAACAAAAGTTCCCCTCCATGACAATAGGCTCAAGTGTTTGGAATATGGATGATGAAGGAGAAAATGGTGTGATTTCAACAGTTCCTCTTTATCAAAACAACCCTCCAAATCGAGACAGGTAAACTACCTCATTGCAGTCCTCCGCCGCAAATGTTAAACCTCTTCCATGGTGTTCTCTTGATCTACAACTTGATCACCTGGTTTCTTTCATCCTCTAACATTGAGTTTGAGATGAAGTAGAAAGAAGAACTGAAGGTTCTTCTATAGCTCGCTTCATGCTCAAATCTTTTGGATCTGTAATTTTCTCCCCCACAACTGGAATGTGCTCCTCTTCTTTTGGATTTGGAGTAGCTTCTCCTTCCTCTATTGTTTGAAGACAATCTTTCTTTTTATTGAACTCTTCCTCTAGCATGAAGTTTTTCAAGTCAAACTCTTCAATCTACTGCTCTAGAGGATAAGTTGGGACTGCAAGATCTTCTTCAGAGCTTGTTTCCATGGCTGATTGTGTAACTTGAATTGGACCAGAATTTCCTTCAAGTAGAGTTCCAACATGGACACTACATTCTGAGAAAATTAATTGTTGATATTCCTCTTCTTTTTTCTCTTCTTCTACTGCAACAAACTTAGTCCTAACCACCACTTGTTCTTCAACCTTTACCTCCTTTTTAGGATTCACCAACAAAGGAATTTTCTCAATCCCGTATCTAAGAGCCAAGCTTACCAAACTTCTTATTTTTTCTTCTTTGTTTGGCTCTTCTCTTTGCTATCCTTCATGACTGATTTTTTTATTTTCATTTTCCCAACATGGACTTGGGAATGTAAGAGGAGGGGTGGGTTGGAGTTCAATTGATTTTGTAATTTTTTGTTATGGTGGAGGAGGTAGAAAATCTTGTTTCCTTGGAATTAAAGGTATTTATTTTAGCTCTTATGGAGGGGATGACTATTATGAAAGGAAGAGGATAGAAGAATTGAGATGGGGTGGAAGACTAGGGGATGGAGAAATGGAATCAACACTTGGGGCAACATGGGCTAGATTTGGAATTTGACATTTGAAATGAGATGGTGCTGCTTTAGGAATGGAAGGAGAAAACCTAGATGATGGTGTAGAACTTACCCCTTGATGAGGTTTCTCAACACCAAATTTATAGGCCTCTATCTCCACTGTCTATTGTGCAAGTTGGGGCAGCATCTCAATCATGAATTCTAACTTCTCTTGAGGGTTGTAATGTCTTGGAAAATGGAATCCCCATGGATAGGGTTCTCTAAAACCAATCTTAAATGCCTTCATTTGTGCTTGAGCCCTTGATTGCACCATGCCAACCTCCATTTTTTGAATTTTATCCAAAAAATCTGCACTTTCTTCTTGATTGCCCTCATCATATGCGTATCCTTGTGCTTGATGTGCTTCATAGCCAAACTGATTTTGGCATTTCTCATATGGATATGCATACTAATTTTGAATTTGATCAAAATGCTGATCTGGAGGATTTGAAAAACATGTTGGAGGTGGAATATATTGTTGTTGTTGTGAATGTAAATTCCATGATGGAAATGAAGTCATGATTGCACAACTTCATGGAATGAAATAAGATGGAAGAGATGGAAAGAAGAATGAATGGAAAATGAATGGAAAGAGGGTCTGCAACTCAGAGAATGAGTTATTTACTAGATGGAGTCACCATATGTGCTTTTGAATATGCCTCCAAAGGCTGAATCTTTAACAGGAACACACCAACCTATCAAAAATAAAGTGGAAGACCTCTAAGGTCCCACCGGGTGTGCCAAAATTGTTAGTTCAAATTCATAGCACCCCAAAATGACCTATGGATCTATTTTTCTAAGGAAATGTAATTTGGTGTGAATGCACAACATTGATCTTTCCCAAAGTGTGGGACCTTTGCAAATGGGGAAAGCTCTCCAGAGAAGGCTATTTCCTCTTCCTAAACCACTTGTCACAAGCTATTCCAGTGTAGGCAAGCTAATATAATCCTAATATAACTATGCCAAGGAGAAAGAGAGAGAGAAAAGAGGGAAACAGAGCCTACACTAAAATGGTAATACACCAGAGAAGGAAAATGTTGAACATCTATCAAAACGCCATGGAACAAGAAGAGGTGAGCAATGGAAAGGATGGACAAGTGCATAAAAAAACCAAGGATGGATTTCACAAAAAAAATGTTCCAAAACTCCATGAACATGGCTCTAAAACCTGCAATGAACATTCAAACATGCAAAAATACTTGGAATTAAGAGAGGCAAGAAGAAAACAAGCAAAAAATGAGCAAGGATGGACAAATGCATCACAAAACACGTTTTTATTACTCCAGAAGTTTGCACAAAACATCATTTTACTAGTAAGAGGAAAAAATACCATTACAGAGCATGGGAGGAGGTTCTAACTCCATTTTCAACCCTAAGGAAGAAAAGAAGGGAGGGCAGAGAAGAATTATGAACAACTTTTTACAAATGAGCCAAAATTGGCTTTTAACCATCAAGTAGAATGGAAGAAAGGAGAAAACATGGGAAAATCTTATTTGGAACTTCAACCACCAACAATATTAATCTAATTTACCTGAAAAATTATGGGTTTCCATGAAAAATCCCATACTTCGAATTACATTGTTTTACAGAGCAAAGTAGAGGCCCATAATTCATTAATTTTGGTGGTTGGAGTCATTTTCTGTGTTTTTGCATGTAAGAGACATTTTTCAATTTTTTATCCCACAAATCTCCATCAAAATTCAAAATGGAGGGGTCCAACATGTATATAATTTCACCATTTTTCCAATGATATAAAGAATGTGAAAATCCAAGCTCTAGATCAAAAGATATGGCCCTCCAAAGATTTAGGGAAAAATGGCAATTTTAGGGAAAAAAATTAGGTTAGCGGGCCAAAATTTGAAAATTTTCCCCTTTTTTGAATTTGGGAAAATTCCCCACACCCTTCTACTCCTCTACCATGTGTCACTTTCCCATTCACTGATGGGAACACGGGCTCAAACCTCACCTTTTCTCCTTTGATTTTTTTATTAGGAAAATTTTCCAAATTTTCCCCACACTCCGCCACTCCACTACCACGTGTTGGCTTCTAGTCACTCCATGGGGATGTGATTTAACATTTTCCTTTGTGCCTTTTTCAATTTTCAAAAATTTCACCAAAACCTTCCGTGCTTCTAACCCCCGCCACTGACTAGACACGTGTCGCTTCCACATTAGACGCAGGGCCTTCACAACTTTTTCTCCATCCTCCTTCGCGGGCTTGTGGGCCAGTTTTACCCTTTGCCCACTTTGGTGAATTTTTCAACTTCGCTCTACTACCCCAACTTCTGCCACTATGTGGTAGCATTTCATTGGCTGCGGGCTTGCTTAGGGAAATTTTCTCCAAAAAAATCCACTGAGCCATAACTTGAAAATTACAAGGAGTTAGAAGGAAAATTTTACCTTTCTAGAAAGGTGAGAAAAATCCTATCTGATGGAGCCATTTCCAGAAAATTTTGAGTCCCTTAAGCATGCCAAAAATTCATTTAAGTTCCAAAAAGGAAAAGGAGGAGGAGTTAGCCAAAAATAAGCATGGGCTTATTTTGGATAACAAGATTATGGGTAACCAACATCAATAGAGTAGGGTGACAATAGTTCACTAAAAACTTTATTGAAGATTTTGGGTGAGGTTGGATGAGGCTAAAGAAGGGGATGATAAGGTCTATGGGAATGTTAAGAACACTCAGAGAGGTGGAAGGGCCAGGATAGGTAATCTAATAAATGGGTGGGTGAGGTTTTTGGGTTTTGTCAGAAAGATGGCTATGGATGAATGAGAATGTTAATAGAAGAATGATAAAAGAAGTGATAACACCTCTATGAACAGAATTGCAATGGAAATGATTAATGATAAAACACTTACCAATGTTGCAGTTCCAATGGTTGGGTGGTGGTGATGATTGGTTGATGGAATGGAGCTTTGTGCAATAATGACGCTTCCTAGAATGTTACCGTGAGTGCTAATGCTTCTAGATATCCCTGGTGCTAGTTATGGATGTTTGGGTGCATGAAAGGACTCTAGTTCTACTTAATGTAGCTCTCTTCTCATCATTCTTGCTCTCGAATGTTCCAACCCAAAAACAAGGCTGTTTAGGTGAATAAATGGTAACCGATGACGAATCCGGGTTAACCGACATCGGTTTAGGGGTGACCAGTGTCAGTTAAGGCGTGATTCCCTAATTTTACTAAAATGGGTAGATATTTCTAATTTCTTCAGCCCATTTAGTTTTTTTCTGAAGATTAGAACAAAAACTTCCCTTCTAATGGGCGGGAATGTGGTTAGAGATATTTTAGGGATTGATTTTAGGGTTAGACCAAATCTTAGCTCATTAAGGAAAGTAAGACTTAGTTATTGTTAGTTATGGAAACATGCCAAGAATAGGTCTAGGGTGAGGTGGTGGGGTAGAAATTAAGATAATTATATAATAAATATTGTGAGGATATATATTACTTTGATTAAATCAATTAAATTAATAGCGGTGTGGGGTGGAAGGGACCCTAGTTAGGTGAGTATGTTTGAGCTGGTTACTTGGTGAGGGACTAAGGGGAGTGTGATCCAATTTTGGTGTCTACTGATGGGTCGTTGTACTATTCCAATCATTTAATTGACATAATCTTGGTCAGTGTCATTCTTAAACCAGGGCTGTGTCCAAGGCAATATGCAATAGAGTCTAGGAGAACCAGTTATGCATTGAGTTTGTTGGGGGTTGCTTAGCTTAGTGGCTATTCTATGGAAGTGCAGTTAAAATCTATGGAAATTAAATACAAGTCTACGGAATTCAACTGTTTGCAATGAAATGGATTTCAACAACTAATCTTCTACTGTAAAGTAAAATACGCACACACTTATTCTTAACAATTTAAACCATAACTGAATAACTGGAATTCAACAGAAAGCAAGACTGTTTATGAGCTAAATTTGCATGGCAAAAGCATCTACTTAAAAGTGAAAGCAATAATGGAGAAAACAAGGACAATTAATCAAAGCATGCATGCAACAACTCATCAAATGATAATTGCAGTAAAACTAATCGAAGGACTGTATGCATGAAAAACTTAAAGTAACCTTGTATCTCCTCGGTTGAGTGGGCCCTTGCTCTTCCTCGGGATAGAGTGATCAAAAACTTCTGATTCTCAAAATGCCATATATTTCATTAACTTTCAAATGAGTTCATAACATATCCAAAAAAAAAAATCCAGAACAGTCTGTAGATAATTTTCTTCGATAAATCAAAAAGTGGTACCACCAGTTCTAAAGACAAAGTCTTCATATAGATAATGTTTGTTACAAGATCCACCATATCGGGTGGCATTAAACACTATTTAATAAAATATAAATTAAAAATCTTAGATTCCTATGGGTCGTTAGAGTCAAGCCCAAGCTAATAGGTCAATTTGGAAACAGTCTTCAGCCACATGCATCGAACTCGGGCAACTTATCCACCAGTAACCTCCATCATTCCCTGCACACATCATCACATTTGATCTCATAAAAATAGTTAGTAGGAGGTCATGTGATAAATGGTTTTCATAAATAATAGCAAGGAAAAATGCATCAACCTACTAAGACATGACTATACAAAACATCCCCATATACAAATGAGTCATATCACGAAGAGTATTTCTAGTCTGAAGAAATGATATTAATGAGCCAAACTATGCACTCATCATTCCCCCTGACTTTACCTATTGCATGTCCCAATGCAACTCATCTACGTCCTACTCGCCTTCCAAGTTGTTCAGCCATGTCATACTCCTTGAATTGATCAGTGTATTGCTTTGTGGTATTCTTGCAGCCCTGAGTATTGGAGGTAATTTCCACCCAGCGGTGAAACTATCATGGGACTGTGTTGCATTGTTCTACCATGTTGTGAGAGGGCTCAAGAGGAGTGGAGGCCGTACTTGAAGGCCGACCCATTCATTAGTGTATTGTTGGCTGGTATTTTCTGTGGTTTTTCTAATAATGGCTATGAGGGCATCACCCCTTTGCATGCTCCAGCTCAAATTCTGAGGAGAGAGGACCTCCCTACGTTTTAAAGGTAGGATTAAAGTATCTCATCTCCTATCGCAAGCTTGCCAATGAACTCC
Organism: Taxus wallichiana var. yunnanensis; assembly: GCA_018340775.1. Classification (NCBI taxonomy): domain Eukaryota; kingdom Viridiplantae; phylum Streptophyta; class Pinopsida; order Cupressales; family Taxaceae; genus Taxus; species Taxus wallichiana. The sequence continues at coordinate 1,016,373,402 of CM031234.1, forward strand.
AAAATTCTCCTGACTATAATTTTCAAAATCATTAATGCACTGAAGCAAAATCTGAGAAGTATGCGCCCCAACCCCTCCCTAGTAATATAATGATCTAAAGTTATTTCGCAAGGTGACATCTGTGTGATGGGTTGGGTGAATGTAAAATCCAATTGACAGAGAAGTGTTATTGAAACTGTCTGTTTGTTGTCTCTAAGTTATCTAATTCCTCAATACAGAATGAAATGCTTTAATTTGAAAATCCCCCACAAATAGGTTGATCAAGAAATTAGGGACATTGGTTACTACCATGTTATGTAAATAAAATTCACAGAGCAAATTTTGAATTTCCGGAGTGTTGTTCTTGTAGACTGATAAAAAACTAGGTCCATCGGGAATTTCGTGAGGGGCTTGAGAACACAATTGAAATAACTGCCAAGAATAAAATTGCTCCTAGACATACATGTTGTAGACTAAGGAGGGTTTCCTACAGATAAAGTAGTTTGATGGCTAAAGGACAAACAAAGTCTAAGATAGATGTTAATTTTTGTTTTTCCTCTTCCAAAGATTCTTTTTCCTTTTTTAATTTTTGATTTTCTTTCTGCAATTCCCTTTTCTAAAGGGAAAACTATTGGAAATTATTTAAGAGGGTAAGACTTGTATCACATTTTCACTTTAGACAACTCACTTCATGCTGCAGGGTAGCAATCTCCGAATGTTTTCTACTGTCTTTTGTGTAAATTCAGCTTGTAATAAAAGGGTGGACTCTTCCATACCTTGTAACTAAGATTTTAGCAATGCAATTTCCTCCAAATAGCTGTGAGAAGGCTCCACTTGGATGTCAAGCATTTCTAGAGCTCTAGTGTGAATTTCTCAGAGATGACAGAACAATAGATGATGGAGAAGCCGAGACATCCTCCATATGTAGCTCCTCCCCAATGTGGGCGATGTCATCAGGAAAGGACTCGATTGGAAACCACCTGTCTGCAAACATGAGCCAAGCCACCGGGACCATAGTTGCATGGAGGAAGAGGGGACCATGGGATGATTGCCTTTTGAATCAGAAATGGATGGGGGTGGTCCCTCAGGAGTACCAACCCTGTCGGTGTGCATAGGAACGTCAGTTACCTCAGCTTGACTATGTGAAGGGCCCGATGCAAGGGTAGACCGAGGTGTAGAAGAGAGACCAGATTTTAGTTGCTTAGGCCTGGACCCTTCACCAACATGTCCCTCGAGCCTTCGCTTTGGGAAAAAGAAAACTTGGTGTGAACACAATAGGTGAATCAACCCTAGGTGCTTAAGCATAGACTTGCCCCATTGGACCGGTGTTTCTGGCATACCTTAATGATAGAATTTATGAGGTACTCGAAAATTGACCCAAAGGGCCTGGTTGACATGTCCCTTTTTAAGGTGAATGAGCATTTTGAGTGCATCACCACCCAGAATAGAAGCCTGTCCATCGCATATAAAATACTTGTTGACCCATTTAGCAATCTCACCCTGATTCCGGAAAACTTCTTTGCTTAACACCCGTCTGGAAACCTAATGGAGTCAGATGACCTCCGGGAGTGCCTCTCCTTCATCATGGAACTGAGCAATAAGACTTTGCAAAGGGGCATTTGTCATAACCTTTAACCTGAAATTTGGTAGGCCAGACAAGGTCGAAATGACCTGACTGGTGATTTCAACTTGTCATCCACCAACTTGCGAGCATGTGGACTCAAAATTGTTCAAGAACTCTTCCACAATGTTCTCATCAAACCCTTCAAATTGCTGAATGAAATATAACCATCTAAAATCATGAAATACCTGCAAAATGGTGGCATTCCAGAGTAAGGCGTCAGGTGAAGCAGGTTCTTATGTCTTTCGTGGTCCCATGCTAAGTGAAAAAAATAAGAAATACATAGTAGTGGAAAGAACATAGCAGATCGTTTCTTCCACTTCCCATCGAGTGTTTGATGAAACTAGTTGTGATTGATGTGCATACCATAATGGGAAGAGGTAGTTGCAGAGCATTAAATTTAAAATGACACCTTATTCCTTAGGTAATGCAACATCAAGTGAAGGTGACGGTGAAAAAATAGTGATGAGACTCGACCACCCATGTGAGATTAATATTTTTACGGCGGCACATATCCCATGGTGGAGGAGCATGCGCCATCTGTCCTGATGTTGGAGAGTGTGACACATCAAAGCATGTGGAGATTTATGAGGCATTACTCCTATTATGCCGTCATTCATAAAGCTAGATTTGGAAGAGATCCAGAATGATCATAACAATCATTTCATGATGGCATCATAATGACAAATGACTACATGGGGGAATGTTTCGCATAGAAATATCATTAGCAAGTTAAATGCACTTACCCATGCTACACTTAGTCAACCAATATCCATAGATTCCCACACCCTATAATTTGGGATGAAACATGATTAGCGGTAGTAGAAACAATGAAAATTCCTGCATTTATTGGAAATTACTATAAAAACTGCTAAGGGAAGAAGATCGAATGAAGGATCATCTTCCTTTATTGAATTTGAAAAAGATTAATTACTCCATGCGTGAGAGGTAAAGAGCCTCCTTAGCATGCATATCCATTTGTAACAGAATGTCATCGGTGAAGGTCTGCTTATCCAGTGGTTGGTGGTAAACTTGGAGCCTATGCCCATTCACCAAAAGAGTTCATTTATCTCCATCAATTGGTATCAATCAAACAAAGCCATTATCAAACACTTGATGCACTTGATAGGGACCTAACCAACACATACGCAACTTTCCTTTAAACTGCTGATAGCGGGAATCAAAGAGTAAAACCCACTGTCCTTCATAAAATATTCTTTTTTTTTGATGTGAGCATCATGCCAAGTTTTCCGCTGATGCTGTAGAATTTCAGTTTGCTGCTGTGCCTCCATCTGCATTTCATCTAGTTCATTCAACTGCAACACTCGTTCACACTGTGCTTCATCCAAATCGATCCCAACTTCCAATGTTGTTCACTAGATGTGCAACTCGAACTCAACAGGTAACAGTGGTTTCTTCCCAAAGACTAGCTCATAGGGAGAGAAACCAGTAGTTTTTTTCCAGGTCGTGTTATAGGCCCAGATGGCCTCAAGAAGCTTTGGTACCCAATTCTTTCTATCAGCATTAACCACCTTAGAATATTCTCGAGCTCTCGATTGGTTACCTCTACTTTCCCATTAGATTGGGGGTGATATGGTGATGATTTCCAGTGCCTAATTCTATAGATTCCTAAGAAAGATTCAATCATATTTGAAACAAATTAAGGACCTTGATCAGATACAATGGCCCTTGGTGCTCCAAATCACAGCAATATCTGGTTGTAGAGAAAACCAGCAACAACATATTCATTGGTAGATGCCAATTCTTGAACTTCAGCCCATTTGGTGATATAGTCCATGCATACCAAGAGATACTCCTTCCCGAAAGATGAAGGATCAAATGGTCCAACAAAATCAATACCACATTTCTCAAATGGCCCTAGAACCAACTGAGGGTTAAGATGCATTTCTGTAGAAAGTGTAGGTTTTCCCATTCATTGGCATGCATCACAATGCCATACATACTTCTTGACAATCTTATGGAGTGAAGGCCAATAGTACCCTGCTCCAAAGATCTTGTGAATTATTCATTTCACTGAACAATTTCCACCACCTGACTCATCATGACATGCTCATAATATGTCATGTACCTCATCCTCATGAACACACCTACGAAGAACCATTTTAGGACGGCATATGAATAAGAATCCGTTACACCATTTATATGTTGCACTATTTCTAACCAATCGCCTTCTTTCCTTATGAGTAAAATAAGTAGGAAACTTCCCTATTGTTAAATAATTTGTGAGATTAGTGAACCAGGGAGTCTTAGTGGAGATAGAAAACAAGTGTTCATCGAGAAATTGATCTTGGACTGCTTTGTCATCACCTGAAACATTTATTCTGGAAAGAAATTCAACAACAATGTTAGATTTCCCAGGCTTATCTATGATAGTGAGATTGAATTCTTGTAATAAGAGCAACCAGCGAATGAGCCTTCCGCCAACCACTGGTTTGTTCATCAAATATCAAATGACAGAGTACAAAAATTTTATATCTAGTGATGTAATGACGAAATTTATTCAAAGCATATACCACAGCCAAAAACTCTTTTTCCGTAGTAGTGTAATTCTTTTCCGTAGGAGTCAGATTTTTGCTGATAAAGTAAATTGCATACATATGATCTTCTAAGTCTTTTTGTCCAAGGACAGTGCCCATAGCTATATTAGAAGCATCAGTGTGGATATGGAAAGGTTGTCCCTAGTCAGGGCCACATAAGACAGGGGTTGTTGTCATCTTTTATTTGATAGAATCAAATGCCTGCTGACACTGAGAAGACCGTTCAAAAACACAATATTTGGTTAGTAATGAAAACATTGGGATGTAAATTTTGCTAAAATATTTAATGAATCGGTGGTAATAACCTCCATGGCCAAGGAAAGTTTTGATGTCGGTCCGATTAGCTCGTAGGTAATTAGGTGATGACTGATATCTTTTTGGGATCCACCTTTATACCTTGGGCTGACACATGGTGACCTAAGAAAATTCCTTGATCAACCATCATTAGACATTTTTCATGACTCAGAGATAGTTGGTGTTGTTCACATCAACTGAGTACTTTCTCAAGATTATTCAAAGATTCATCAAAAGTGGATCCATGAATAGTGAAATCATCCATATAAAACTCAACACAGTCGTTAGCAAGATCTGCAAAAATGGCCAAGACTGCCCACTGAAATGTGGCAGGGGCATTACAAAGCCCAAAAGGTAAGACTCTATAAGTGAATGTACCCCAAGGGCACGTAAAAGTAGTCTTATCCTGATCAGTAGGGGCAATACTAATTTTATTATACCCACTAAACCCATCCAAGAAAGAGAAATATTTCTTACCAGCCAAATTGTCTAGGACTTGGTCAATGAAAGGCAAGGGAAAATAATCTTTCTTGGTGGCTTTGTTAAGTTCCCTGTAATCAACACATATTTTCCATTTACCATTCTTCTTGGGAATAATAACTAATGGGGAAACCCACTAACTATCAAATATAGGATAGATGAAACCTACCTTTAGGAGCTTTTCAATCTTAGTTTTGACTATGTCTCTCAATGCTGGATTGATTCTTCATTGCAGCTACCTTATAGGTTTGACAACATCGGTGTAGATATGATGTGTACAGATGCTAGGATGAATTCCTTTCATATCAGTGTAATCCCAAGAAAAAGCATGGGAATTTTTCTTCAGAACCTCAAGCACCCTAGCTTCTTGATTGACCTCTAAGTCACTTCCTATAGTTAGCTCTCTACCCATACTGACAAGCACCTGCTTAGTATCATCCGCAAGAGCAAGCTCTATACTAGTGATAAAAGAATTCAATGGGCAAACATGGGGCTGGAGCATGTGTAGGATGGATACGTTATCAAAAGACAGAACCTTAGTTAAAGGACAATAGAAATTAGGAACTAGATGTTTAGAATTATAAGCATAAATTTTCCTACCAGAATCAACAAAGGTAATGTCTTCTATCGATATTCTGAGTTCCGTAGAAGTAGTACTGATTTCCGTAGTTGTAGAGTCCTTAGAATCAGTCAGCACATAAGACTCTGCAGCCTCCATCATATGATTATGTATTGCAATAGTGGCAAGAAAAGAAGAATTCAAAGAGTTAGCATCCAAAGAATCCACCCATACCTGGTCACAATTGTTTGTATAAGGTTGAGCAGGAGGATATAATGAAATGTGTTTAGATTTTTGCCCATTTAGAATTGTCATGTTGCCTGATCTACAGTCAATGTAAGCAGCAACCGTAGCTAGCCAAGGTCTCCCCAAGATGACTAGATATCCCAACTTCGAGATTTAGGCTGCAAAACCATGAAATCAACTGGGTACTCCCATGATTCAACATAGTGACCATTATATCTTCAACCACACCATCAGGTACAACAATGGATTGATTTGCTAACTGCATAACAATGTTGGTTGGTTGAAGTCCTGTCAAGGATAGTTGGTTAAACATTTCTGTTGTGATGACATTAATAGCAACACCAAGATCCACCAAAACATTAGATATTGACTGGGTGTTTATACAAATAGTAATGACAGGGCTCCCAGGATCCCCATATTTTGGTGAGATGAGGGTGCCAACAACTAAATCAGCCAAATTTCCTTCGACTCTGACAGTCTTTGGGTATTTCTTTTTTCTTCCTAGCATCTTTATACATTCGTTTCTAATGGTTTGGTTTAGTTCAGGGATGTCCCTTATTACACGTAGTAGTGGAACCTCAATATGTACTTTTTTCAATTCCTGAACTAGTTCTGTTTCATCTGCAATCCGAGTGTCTTGTAATCACTCAGGGAAAGGGGCTATAGTTGGTTTGGGTATTTGAGCATCCTACTCATCTAGCATTGGTGAAGAACCAGTGTTACCTTCAAGTTTTTCTTCCTTATTGGCATCATCAGGTAGTTCTGTGATAACAACAGGAGGGTTCAATATTTTGCCAGATCGTAATCATAAATTACCAATAGTGTTAACCTGCATGGTATTACCCGCATCTGTGTCATCAATCGAAGCTGTTTGTTGATTTTTGGATTGGCTACTGGCTGACCTAGAAGTTGTGTTTGTGTTGCTTTTCCTTGATTTTGGTAGGCTGGAGGTGGAGGCATTAAAGCTTGTTGTGGCTGCTGGAACCTACGTTGTTGATTATTGTTTTGTGGTGGTGCCCAGGACTAATTTTGGCTAAAATTTTGTTGAGGACCCCACTACTGATTGTGCCAAGGATTGGCTATTGGTGGTGGAGCCCAACCTGGTTGAGTGTAGGGATTTGTCCAAGGTGTTGGATATGGATAAGTCATCCAGTTTTAGTTTTCCCATTCAGGTCGTCCCTAAGAAGATTGAGAGGCCTGATTTGGCCATGGAATTCTCCAGGGATTCTGAGTTGGTCTAGATGGGAACCCACCCTGATTGTTTGGTCTCTGGACAAAATTTAATTTAGCACTTGTTTGAGAGATGGAATTCAATCCTCCCTTCAATTGTGGTAGAAGTGTGCAATGTTTAGTTGCATGGTCAGTAACTTTGCAAATTAAGCACATATGTGTGACATCTAAAGGAAATTCTATCAAGGGGTGTCTCTTCCGACATTTAGGGAAATACATGTCCAATGGTTCTTTAACAGGTGTGGATTTTGCCTTGAGTCCATCTATGATGGATGTTAATTGCAGCAGAATCTTTGTTTTCATGTTGGCCATTTCTTCTAGAAGTTCAGAGGTACCCAGAGACTTGGATTTTTGTTTCCTTCTTATCCCTCCATGTGTTCTAGAATATCTTCTACATAGCTCAGTAATTTGTTCCATGGTAAGCTTATGCATGTCTCCACCTCCCATGAGATGGAGAGAATCCTTGGTTTCTTCATCTAGTCCTTTTAGAAAGACTATTTTAGTGATGTCTGCATGCAACTCATACCCACTACATTTATGAAGAAAGAGGAATCTATCCAGATAATCCTCTAGATTCTCATCTTCCTTTTCCGTATTTGGAAGAACTCTTCCTTCCTATCCCTTCCTCTACAATAGTCTTGGTATTTATCCAAGAAGGTTGTTTCCATGGCTTCCCAAGAATTAATGGAGTTAGATGGTAACCCCATAAACCATCTCATAGTAGAATCCTTGAGAGTGGAGGGAAATAATTTGAGTTTTTGATTGTCAGTTCGGTAATCATATGTTTGGCATAGGATTTTAAATTCAAATAGAAATTGATCAGGGTCTTCTTTGGTCATTCCTCGAAAGAGGGGGAGGATGGATGGTGAGATTTTTTCATGGGTGCATCCTCATCTACATCGAGGATAATGGGGTATGTAAATGTTCATCCTAAAGGTTGTTCTTCAGCATTTCCAAGATCCCCCATTGCAAAATGATGTGAAGAGGATACAGAATGCTCATAAAAGGTTCTAGGCATGGAATTAGAATCTATATCAATCTCAGTGTTTCTCTCTTGTGAAGTTTCTAAAGATATTTTTTGAATATTGCGTGCTATAAATATCCCTTGGTTATCTCGTGACCTATACATCCAGGTTGGTTGGTTTAAATCAAGGTCCGAGAGAACTACTGGTTTCCTATATGAACTCTATTAACACCCATAACATATGGAATAAAATAATGGAGCTTATGGTTATGTAGTTCCCCAGAAATGGTGCCAAAAATGATGGGTCATTGTATTCTTCCAATCATTTAACTGACATAATCTTGGTCAGTGTCATTCTTAAACTAGGGCTATGTCCAAGGAAATATGCAATAGAGTCTAGGAGAACCAGTTATGCATTGAGTTTGTTGGGGGGTTGCTTAGCTTAGTGGCTATCCTTTATAATTGCGCAGTTAAAATCTACGAAAATTAAATACAAGTCTATGGAATTCAACTATTTGCAATGAAATGGATTTGAACAAATAATCTTTTACTATAAAGTAAAATATGCACACACTTATTCTTAACAATTTAAACCATAACTAAATAACTGGAATTCAATAGAAAGCAGTACTTTTTATGAGCTAAATTTACATGGAAAAAGCATCTACTTAAAAGTGAAAGCAATAATGGAGAAAACAGGACAGTTAATCAAAGCATGCATGCAACAACTCATCAAATGATAATTGTAGTAAAACTAATCAAAGGACTGTATGCATAAAAAACTTAAAGTAACCTCATATCTCCTTGGTTGAGTGGGCCCTTGCTCTTCCTCGGGATAGAGTGATCAATAACTTTTGATTCTCAAAATTCCATAGATTTCATTAAATTTCAAATGAGTTCATAACATATACAAAAACAAAAATCTAGAACGATCAGTAGATAATTTTCTTCAATAAATCAAAAATTTGTACCACCATTTCTAAAGACAAAGTCTTCATATAGATAATGTTTGTTACAAGATCCACCATATTGGGTGGCATTAAACACTGTTTATTCAAATATCAATTAAAACTCTTAGATTCCTGCGGGCCGTTAGAATCAAGCCCAAGATAATAGGTAAATTTGGAAATAGCCTTCAGCCGCATGCATCGAACTCGAGCAACTTATCCACTAGTAACCTCCATCATTCCCTGCACACATCATCACATTTGATCTCATAAAAATAGTTATTAGGAGGTCATGTGATAAATGGTTTTCATAAATAATAGCAAGGAAAAATGCATCAACCTACTAAGACATGACTATACAAAACATCTCCATATACAAATGAGTCATATCACGAAGAGTATTTCTAGTCTGAAGAAATAATATTAATGAGCCAAACTATGCACCCATCTACATTTTTCCCCCTTTTGTTGTGTGGCTTGTATTGGTAGCGGCGGTGATAAAAATAAGATATGGGTGCCCCATGTGTGGGTGAAGGTGATCCCCCTCAAACTAGGAACGGATGAGGTAGAATACTGAATCTATGAGTGGTTTGATAAAAGGTGGATGTGATGAAGAGGAAGGTGGACAACTGGGGTAATGGGTTAAAGTTCTAATTGGGTAATCAAGGTAATGGGAAAGTGTCAAAGGTAGCGACAGTCAAATGCACACACACATATAAACTGTGGCACAATACCAAGTTGAAGAGAATGTAAACTCTACATCGTTTAAGGTCGATAAGTTTATCCAAACAAAGTGATGTGATTATGGTATCCAAGGTATAGGATATGGTTGAGAAGCACAATGTAGGTGAGGTGCAGGAACGTTTAGGTATGTTTCGGTACACAAAAGGTAAGGTCAAGATAAACACCATGGTAATAGGCAAAGTAAGGTATGTAGGTCAAAGAACACAGGTAATAGTGTTGAGAGGTATAACGAGCACATGAGTTCACAGGTCACTAACAATGTTCCAAGTCTAAGTAGCTGACATGGTTAATAGTGTCGCAAGGTATAGCAAGCACATGATTTCATAGGTCACTAACAATGTTCTGGGTCTAGGTAGCTAGGTCATGACACAGGTAGGGCAGAGGTATGGATAAAATAACAAGTCCCAAAATGTAATTAAGGAAAGGTATAGGTAAGGTAGGAATGGAGGTTGGTTGTAATAAGGGTGGGTAAGGTCAAATGATGGTGGGTAAGGGTAAATGATGTTCAAAAATGGGGAAAGGGTATGGGCAAGAGTATGACAAGTAACCGATGCCGGTCATACGTAACCGGTGATGGTCTAGGTAAGCTGATCACGGTTTATTAGGAAAGATGACCGATGTCAGTTTGGGTACAATTGACCATGGTTTGCTAGGGCACAAGACCGATGTCGGTTTAGGTATAATTGACGTTGGTCAAGTCAATGTGGTATATATAAAAAAAAAGACATAATATAGATTCATTTGTACATTTTGGATTTTGTGAAAATGACAAGAGTATGAGACTTTTGTGTCTTGGCAAGAGGAAAGTACGTGGGACCATACCGAGGTGAGGTGGAGAGATCCGATTGGAGAGGAGAGACATGTAGACAGGAATGGTTATCACGTGGGGTGACGATTAGTCATCATTGATGATCAATGTATCCATGTTTTTGACATATTTTTGATATGTATACAGGCCTGTGTGCCAAAGATGATGATGATGTAGATGAGAGTTTTTATTATTTTTGATCATATACCAGCCTGTGTGCCAAAGATGGTGAGGTTTTATATGAGATCTTTTGAGAGATTGTGATTATTATTGGTACATATGTTCACATGTATTTTTATATAGACTATCTGATTTATAGATTATGGTGTTTATAGTATGGATGGTGTACATATTTTAATTTTCATTGTTATATATAGATAGGTGGAAATCAAGTGGATTAGGCCTGATAGAGTCAAGGTCGTGTAGGCATGGTAGAGTCAGTTTGTTTAGGAATGGATGGAATCGGGTCTTAGGCATGGATTGAGTCAAGTTAGTTTAGGCATGATGGATTCAGGTTGGATTTGGCAGGGATTGAGTAAGGTTGACTTAGGCATGGTGGAGTCAAGTTGGTTTAGGAATGGATAGAGTCGGAGGTTGACTTAGGCATGATTTATTCAGTTGACTTAGGCATAGTGGAGTCGATTAGTTTAGGCATGGATCGAGTCAGGTTGACTTGCGCATGGATCGAGTCGAAGTTGACTTAAGCATTGATTGAGTCAGGTTGACTTAGGCACGATTGAGTCAGGTTGACTTAGGCATGGTGGAGTCAAAGGTTGGTTTAGGTATGGTTTAGTTTCAAATTCATTAATTTGTGTAAATTATGATGGTAAAGATGTGTAAAATTGTTGTTTATTGGGTGTAATTTCTAGTTATTGATATATAAAGGAAACTAACTAGGGTAGAATGTAAATATGAGAAGGAAAGATGGAATTTGTTAGGGTAGATACTGGCTGAGCTAACATCTAAGGGCCCCATTCCCTTGAAGTGTTGCCTACATAGTCCCGGAAAAGGGACCTCGGACCGATGTAGTTCTCCCACAAGCTAGGGAAGATTAGGGTGAAATAGCGGAATGGGTTGATGGGTGCTAGGCATGGGTGAATGTAGGTTATAGTCATGATTGATTTTAGGTCGTAGGAATGGTTAAGATTAGGTCGTAGGCATGGTTGATTGATTTTTAAATATAGGTGTCGAGGATTTGGTCTTGTATAGAATAATCAATAAGTAATGAGGAAGGTGAATGGTAGGAGGTGGTAAAAGAGTCACTTAATTTGATAAGAACCCTAATGAGTCAATTCATACCTAAGAGGGGATTATGAATGTAAGACCCTAAATGTGTTTCATAATCGACCATTCTAAGGGTGAATAAAGTGGCATTATCACGAAATTTCACGTTTGTGGAAAGTCCCTTGAGTAAAATGAAAATTAGGCTAAAAAGGAAAAGAGGTGAGAATGGGAAGTTTAACATAACTTAGTGTATGACGGTGTGTTTTTAGAACAACAAGAAACCCAAAATCCAAAATAGGAAAGTCCATGAAAAAATTTCATCTTTTTTCTTCATTTGTTTATTTTATTTTAATAGGTGATCGATACGGGAAGTCTATATGGGGACAGTATATTATCTCCTTGAGCTTTTCGTGAAGCTGATCGATGCGGGAAGATTTTAAATATTGATTACACTTTTGTAATGACCTTATCTATCCATCCTTCAAGGATCATTCTATTTATATTGGTGGAATTAGTGTGAAAATATGTCTCATTTGAGGGGGTCATCTTTTTCTGGAAGTTTAACTCAAGGAGTTGTATCCCTTTTATTTTTAGAAGTTTAATTCATGGACAAGACTATAGAGGAAGACTAGGTTCTTGTTTAGAAAACAAGACCATAACACAGAGATTAACTATGGAAGAGGTGGTTTTGAGTGATGAATGACCATGAGATTCCATCTTCAAGAAAATTGTGATGCTTGGTTAAAACAACCCACTTGAGACCCAAGAAACAACCTAGGGTTAGTTAGAAACTTATGGAATATTTTTTTTATTTGAAGTGTCCATAACCAAGTTGCAAGACAACAGTTGACCCTATGAGGTTCTGGAACAAATCTAAATTAATGGAACATATTTTTCCTTCATTAACAAATATCAAGTTCACATGGTTCAAATTTTAGGGTTAGAAGTTTCAGTTAGGTTCAGGGAGTAATTTACCCCATGCCCACTCTCTAATAGGCTCATATTTTCAAAAAAAAAATTCTTATACTTATCATATTCAAAATTTCCATAAATCATTCCCATTGGATAAGAAATTTTCTCACCTTTCTAGTGATATAAATAAGTCCTCCTAACTCCTCCAGAAACTCAAGATATGGGCAAGAGGACTTTAGAGGTCAAATTTTCCCCAAGGGGACACATGTCAAGCACGGGTGAAAAGCAAATTTTGGGTTGGTGGGTTATAAGGCAAAGTGTTTGGAATTATTCCTTACATGGGAAAAAATTTCCATTTGTGCCTGCGCCTCTGCGGGTCATCCAAGGACACGTGGCGGCCTCAGAGTAATCGCCAGAAAACAAGGGAAGGGCGGAGTGGTGAGGGTTTATTGGACAATTCACCAAAGGGTAAGAAAATCCAATTTGGCCTCCACGTGAATGTGGGTCTACTAGGGACATGTGGCGCTCCATCACTTGTCACAGGAGAAGAGAGACACAGTGAGCAACGGGGATATTCGGAAAATTTCACTAAAGGGGAGAAAAAGGAAGAAGATTGACGTGCGGGTCCACACGTCCGCAGAAGGATCTCGAGGTAGGGCAGGAGTGTGGGGCCATAGAAGGTTTAAGGGAAATTTTCCCAAACAAATCTCAAAGGCAAAAATGTCACAGTTGGTTCCGCCCCCTCTACCAACACGCCATGCTGCCATGTGGCAGCCTGTGATAGGCCACGGGCCAGCGGGGCAAAAAGGTAAAATTTTCTAAAATTTTAAAAAGGTCCTAAGGAAAAAATAATGTTGCACCTCCACCATTGCCCCTTGAGGACACATGGCACCCTTCAATTGGTTGTAAATTTGTGCAAAGGAAAATTCAAAATTTTTCCCAAGCCAAAAATTTTAAAAAGAAATTTCCTAAGGATTTTAACGGGATTTTTTTGGGCCGCGGGCCCACCAGTGGAAAATTTTCCCACCGAGGAATGAAAAATTCAGATGGTCATAACTTGAGCTAGAAATCTCGGGTTTGGGAAAACGATGAATTTCTAGAAATATCTCGATGCCCTCTTTGTAGAGAAAATAAAAATTTTACATTTTGGTAAATTTAAAGGGGTAAATTTTACAAAATAGATCGTAGGATTTTGAAAGCCAACCTGGTAATTCCCAACTTTCAAATTTTATTAAATTGGATCTCCTCCTTCACTAAACATGCCAAATAGACATGGAGGATTGCTCTAGGGATGGTTTAGAGTGTTTTAGGGAAGTTAATTTTCTCAATTTATTCAAGTTTGAATTTTTTCCAACAATTGACAGAAAATGGTGAGGAAAGGATTGGCTCGATTTTGCAATGTTCTAAATAGTTTTCTTAAGTTTTCTTTGTCAATTTGAGTTCCTTAATGTCTTAGCATGCTAATTTATATCATTTCCAATTTGATTATTAAGTGTAGGTCTGAACTGTGCATTTTATTTAAATTTATTTCAGTTTAAAGTTTATAACAGAGATCTATTTCTTTTAAAATTGTATATCAATTTTATACCTCAAAGGTGGCATATTATTTCCAATACAATCTAATACATTCAGTTACTTTAAGAAAACCATTCCAAAGCTAAATTACAAATTCTAAATTTCTATTTTACACATTTCCAAAAATACAAAATACAACATTGTTTCCATGTGCATTTCTTCTTTCGAAACAAAGATCTAACCATCTCTTTTGTCATGCAATGAAAAAATTGCATTTAATTCAACAATGCATATGAGAGAAGGTCTTTCAATTCTTTATTAATTCCAATTATATACTTTACATATTTCAATGTTGGAAAACAATAACAACATTCAATTTATTTCTTTCCAATGTACAGATTAGAATGTAAGTGTTTTTCACATTTCAAATATACACCTTCATAATAAATTACAACATCATTTCTCTAGAAATATACATTACAATTTCATCCACATCACGTGGGAAAGGATTATAAATGAGTATGTTTCACAAGGTACTGTCTAACTACATTTTTCTTTGCTCCAGGACAACAACATGGACATTTTATTTTTCTCCAAGTTGATCACAACAAAAGTGGGGGAAAGGAAACACTCTCCACCCAACCAAGACATCCAATGAAAGGAGAAACCTTCCTTCAGCATTGGCCCCCGAGCCCCAACCAAAATAGAATAAGATATACCATTCAACCCATGGCAAAAAATGGCTTCCACAACACACAAAATTTATTCAAACATGCACATTTCAATATAAAACATAGTTCAACACAAAACAATAGTTTACAACTGCAATAGAAAACATTCAAATCAAAACTCAAGCTTGATCATGCAAGCCAAAGGAGAAAGGTATATGGGGGAAGCTACTTATGCCTCCCAATTGGGAATTGGGCATACACTAGAACAAACCACCAATAAATTTCACCATATATATCCTTATGCCCCCCACTAATCCCTCCTTATGCCCCCCACAAATTTCCTTATGCCCCCACAAAGTAAGAAATGCAAGCTATTTCTTTTCCATGGTGGATCCCAAACCCAAACTCCCTCCACAAAATCTTATGCCAATGGCATTCCCTTATGCCCCCCACATGGATTCCCCATATCCTTCTCCTACACCATTCCTATGGCAGTCTACCCAACCAGCCAACAAATACAATAAAACATTCTCCATACACACAACACAACAAGAAAATAACAACAATAAAGAAGGAATAAATGCCTACCTTTCCATGGTAGATTTTGTTTCCAATAACAAGCTCTCAAATGCAAAAACACAGTCCAAAACAAAAATCTCCCAAGCATGCAAAGCTTTCTCCAAACTTCCTCCAAAAACAAGAGCTCCAACACAAGAAAATGTGCCCCCAAGGAAGTTGCAAAAATGATTCAACAACCCAAAAAAAGGCAAGAGTTTGAATTATATAGAAGAGGGAAGAAGAGAGGATGATGTGGATCCATGTAGGATGCCACATCACACATCCTCAAATTCAAACACAAAAGACAAAATCCATTCTCCTAAGCAAAATAAAGAGGTGGGTAAAAGTATGACAAGTTACTTGCACACTCCAAAAAAACCACACCTCAAGGGACAATAAATTAAATAAAATGTAATACAGTGCAATCCAAAACAAGCAACATGATTAATAAAATTCATTACAAAAGTCAAAAATCACTTCTCCAAATATAAGTATGGTTGGTAAATTAAATTTATAGGTATGGGAGGGACAAGTTCTACTTATCCCACAAGCCTCTGAAAATAGCTCCCAAGGACAAATTCGAATTTCCATGGAGGTAAAGTATTTCATACTCAAAAATCAGACTTACACAACTCTTACACAACTTACACATCCCTTACATAATTAATACAAAGAACCAACAACTTCCATTATTAATTTCCCATATCCCAATTTAATTTATTGAAATTTTAACTATATGATTCCTCACATTAATTCTCCACAAATTTAATTAAATAAAGAAACACATCACTAATAAAATTCATACAAAAATAATAAAAATTAACCACATTAATAAAATACACAACCCCATGGTCACACATAAAGGAAACCCCCCCTTGGGAATCCCAAAAAAAATACAACACACACACACACAAGACATGTTGCCATGGTGACCTTGTCAAAATCACCTAGAATTCCATTTTGGTTGGTCTCCAATCCCCTGATGTTTTGTTGTGATATTTTTATCCTGTAAAATTCAAATACCTCCTTCAACCTCATGTCCATATCAAAAAATCCAAAATGAATATAAATATAATCACAAAATCATCTAAATAAGTGAATCACAACAATATCAAGGAACTTTAGCATTATCACATACAATTCATCCCAACAACTATATTATCATCATAACTATCCAAAATCACATGTCCAAACAACATCCATAAAACATCCATGTCAAATAGTATGTCATCATCCACATATGAGTGTCTCTAATAATCATCATGTATCATATCCAAATCAAGATCAATAATAATCCATGATCAATTGTTTAACAACATACTAAATAAAAACATAATAATGTCGATAATGTGATCAATAGTATCAGCATAAGCATCAAAAGGTGTTAAAGGGAAGTGGGCACTACAAAAATGAAAAAGTATCCACGAGAATCATGTTATGATTAGAGCCGTGGTACTAATATTGAAGATAAGGCTAAAAGGTGACGGGTAATCACGTGATTCTTGTTTAGTCATGGATCCTCATAATGGGTAATATGGAAGGTGAACATCACTCAAGGGATGAGCGATCAACCTGACAAAAAGTTATATAGGACTTGATATCAATAATAGAATGGTTGAATATGAAAGGAATTAAGGGGTTCAAGTTCAGGATTACCTTTGAGTGAAGACAAACGATAAGAACCTAATCCATAGGCATGGGTAATGATATAGGGTCTAAGAAAATTAGGATTAAATTTTCCCTGTTCACTTTTCTCCTCTTTGGTTATATGTTGATTTTCCTTCAGACAAGGTCACCGACTTGAAAGATTCATTTGTGAACATGTTTTTCATAGGCACGTTTGATACATTTTTAGTAGATTTTGAGATGGTCAAGAGCATTGATACGAAATTCATCTAATAACTCAAGTTACGCCAAATGATCCTGGAAAAAGTCATTGTCATTGAGCATGTCTTATAGTGAGAAGAGGAGAGATGGAATCCAGACTTCGAGAGGTAAGACAACCTCAGTACCGTAGACAAGAGAAAAGGGGGTGGCAGCAGTTGAAGTCTAAATACTAGTGTGATAAGCCCACAAGGTGAAAGGAATGTGCATATGCCAATATTTCCCAGTATCATTGACCATTGGTTTTATTGTTGGATTCAGTTTGACCATTGGTTTGTAGGAAATAAGGTGATGAGAAAATGAGTTGGATGCCGAAAGCGTCACATATTTTGTGTAGGGTTTTGTTTTTGAATGGTTTTCCATTATCAATTATGAGGTGGTGAGGAACACCAAAGAGATAAAGATATGATGGTTGATGAATTCACATATTTTCTCTTATTTGGTAGAAATTAGGGGAATGGATTCTACCCATTCGGTGTAGTATTCGGTAGCGGTATGATTCATTGGTGGTATTGTGAAGAATGGGGGTTGATTTCGCCAATAAGATCCAAACCCCATTAAGAGAAAGGCCAAAGGTCTCATGCCACCTGTAAGGCATGAATAGGGGTATGATGGATGTTAACATGTTAACATGTTGCTCATATTTCATGCAATGTTTGACATAATAACAATAGTCATGGTTTAGGGTTGTTGGCCAATAATATCCTAAGCCAAGGATGCATTTTGCGAGAGCCAAATTACTAAAGTGAGCGTCTACAAATTCCATCATGGACTTCCTTAATGGTGTAAAGAATTTCAGATCTTGTAAGGCAGTGTAAGAGAATGTCGTTGAAACTGTGCTTATAAAGAAGGCTGCCCATAATGGTATAACGGGAGACACTTTTAAGAAAGGCATGTTGTCCATTACGAGTGAGATAAGTGGGTAGAATGGAAAGGGAAATATAGTCTGCATATTTCTTATACCAAAGGTCACGTGGTTCGAGGCAACACTTGATTCGATGGATTGAACTTCATGAGGTAAATAAGAGGGTGATTGTAGCCTTTGTATGGTGACAAATATTTTAGAGTCAGTAGGCGAAGCAGGTATTTGAGAAGCTAAGTAGGCCATGGTATCCACAAATTTATTGGTAGAATGTGGGGTGGTTTGAAGTGTGTAATGGTCAAAGGTGGTCAAAAGTATGTCTACATGATGCTTATACTTTTGAATTATCTCATTACGACACTGTTATATACCATTGACTTAGTGTATGACCAATTGAGAATCACCAAAGATGTTGATTGACTTAACATCTAAGGAATAAGAAGCCTAAATACTTAATACGAGTTCTTCATATTAAGTAATATTTCTTGTGCAATCAAAATCAAGTTTAAAAGATAAAGGCACGGAGTTCACCATCGATCAGATTGAGGATAACACAAGCCCCACCCCACGCGGCGACACTTGGAGCCATCGAAGAAGAGTGTCATTTGGTAAGTAGGTTCATCCAAGGAAAGGGTATCTATAGACTTATGCAGGAAGTTGAAGTTAGAGGGTTGATTCCTAAAAATAGGTACATCGACCAATTCGTAGGAAATAGCCTAGCTCTTGATGGAATTTTGATGGATGAATTTGAGGTCGAGGTCGTCCAGAAGCATAAGGCAATGTGTGGAACATTGATGTTGATAAGGTTTGGCATACATATAGTGTAATGGGTTAGTATTAGTAATGAAAAAGGTTTTGTGGTTGAGTAGGTAATGATGGAGTTTGGTGGTGATAAAAACTAAGGATAGGAAAAAAATTTCTATGTGGGTATATCTAATTTCATAGTCAAGAAGGGTACAACTTATGTAATAAACTACTTACTCTCAGTGTTGGTCATCACGATGAGTGAGAATGGCACCTAAAGAATGGTCAATGGTAGAAATATATAGGTAGAAGGGCTGGTCATCCTTCGAAGGGGTGAGCACTGGTGGTTAAAGAAGGTATTGTTTCAAGGCTTCAAAGGCTTTTTGGCATTCAACATCCCATTTGAATGAAATGTATTTCTTGAGAAGATGGTGGAATGGTGTATAATGGTCAGAAATTTGCAAGATAAAATGATGAATTGATTGCAATTTTCCTTGTAGGATGTGAAGTTGATGAAGATTAGTGGGTAGTGGAATTTCAAGAATAGCCTTGACTTTAGTAGGATTGACTTCTATGCCACTTAAAGAAATGATGAAGCCTAGGAGTTTTACAAAAAGTACTGCAAAGATGGACTTCTTTGGTTGAAGATGAACACAATACTTGATGAGGCGGTCAAAGATGACTTTAAGAATGGGCAGGTGTTCGGTTTGATGCTTATATTTAGCAAGTAGATCATTGACATAATATTCCAATATGCGATGCATGATGTCATGGAAGATGTAAGTCATGGCTCGCTAATATGTAGCACCAACATTTTTAGGCCAAAAGGCATGACTCAATAGTAGAAATTTCCCCAAAGGGTGATGAAGGAAGTCTTGTGTTGATCCTCGAGAGCTAGTAATATTTGATTGTAGCCTGAGAAACCATCCATGAGCGATAACATTTCATGGCCAGTGGTGAGATCAACTAGTTGGTCAATGCCTGGTAGTGGGAAATCATCTTTGGGACAAGTGAGGTTGAGGTCATGGAAATCTATGCAAATGTGGAGTCCCCATGTCACCTTTATGATAGGAATGATGTTAGAAATCCATTGGGGATAATCAATTAGTAGAATGAAGGAAACCGAGAGAAGGCATTGAAGCTCTTTTTTGACCGAAGAAGAACAATGCGAAGATGTATTTTCCGTAACTTTTGTTTGATGGGTTTGGCATCAAGAATTGTTACAATATTGTGAACCACGATTTTTGGGTCAATACCAGGCATATCAGCATAGGACAAGGAAAACATGTTTCTATGGTCTTGAAGGAAAGAGGTGACGGTTTCCTATTCAGTAGCATCTAGGATTGGTCAATCTTTAGAATGTGATGGTCGTCCTGAGTGTTAATGTTGATTTCGATGGTTGATTCGTTCAACATGGTTTAGATCTCAGAGGGTAAAAATGATGAATATAAGAGTCTTCCGCACCAAGGTAGGTGAGGATGGACTCATTGTCCTGACATTGAATGATGTTAATAGAAGGCGTATCATCATCGATCATGTCAAGATATAGAAATGATAGAGAAGAGGGAGCCTCACCATCATGTTGATAGGTCAACGTTCCTAGGGAAATGGTGTTTACAAAAAAAAAAGTTAGGAGGAATAGATTCAGGATCTATGGACTCCATGGGTAAAGATGGTAATGTGGGTGAATGAGAGGGGGATATTTCTTATCCTAGATAAGGTTGACGTGACCCTTCTTGGAGGGTGGAGCATCAAAACCAATGCCACTATGGTCATTGTGTTTATGAGAGGTACAAGAAATGATATGGCAGCCTTGTTCATAAAAACTAAAGCCAAATCCTTTACACGCGCACCAGTGGAGGAAAGTATGAATGAAGCAGTAGTTAGTGAGGGAGTACATGTCAGATGAAAACTTTTGGGTTTGGGATGGAGGTTTGGGTTTATAGGTGTCCATATCGAGTCCCCCATATGTTAGATTAGTGCAAAGGTGGGGAGGGCCATAAGGAAAAACTTCACCGATGTGAATGTCATAACTGGGGTGTTGGAGGAGGTTCCCATACTCTTGTGGGTTGAGGAAGGTGTTGATATTGCATAGGTGGTATTCCCCTAGAGTGAGGAATTAAAAAACACCTTCTAATGGATTAGTAGTTGGTATGTTGGTAGCACATATAGATGGCTCACTAGATGTTGGGGAAACAAGTGCAGCAGTAGTAGAGGTTATAGCTATAGTGGGAATAAAAAAGTTAGATGCAGTAGAAGTAATGACAATTTTGGCAGATGGGCTCGTGGGTGAAGGTGAAGTGGGGATAGTGGAAGATTCCTTGACCGGTACAAGCAAATCATTAGGCTGATATAGCCTATTATAGGTCTTGAAAGGTGATGGGTCGATAGGGATGGTGTAATTATGTCCCTCATGTTCAAATTTGAGGGATCGATGTAAATTCGAAGGGACATAACCTATGGCATAGATCCAAGGTTATCTGAGCATTAATTTATATTGTAATTCTCCTTCTAGAACATAGAAAAGTTTTGAGATAGTACGGGGGCCCATGCAGACATGGAGAAAAATGGTACCTAGGGTAGAGATCATGGCATCATTGAAGGAACGTATCATAATAGGGTTACCATGCATGCAATTGGTAGGTATCCGCATTCTGTCATATGCATGGGAGGAGATGATATTATAGCTAGCACCACCATTGATCATAACACGTCATATGCATATATTATCAATAAATATGGAGATCAAAAAAGTAGGGTCGAGGTCATCGGAATGGAAGGGAGAAATATCTTCATCTAAAAAATTGAGGGTGACTACTTGGCAAGTATGTAAAGGTGTAGAGGAAGGTGAAGACCAAGTGAGAAAGGCTACATGGTGAGGGGTAATGATGGAGGTGATGAGTGTGGGGTCATTTGGTAAGACTTCAATAGATTGAAGGACCTCCATGAGGGGTTGAAGATGTGACTAAGAGGTTTAGATGAGGTCATATAAAGACATTTTGAGAATGGATTGGTGTAGTTGGTTTAGCATTGTGTGATGCATGACCCCATCGAAAATAGGATATGCATGACCTCAAATGGTTATTTTTTGGTATGGGTATGGCTGGTATATTGGGTAAAGGGTTGGTTGATGGGCTGGTTTCTTTTTCCTTGCCCTTATCTTTCTGATCACAGGTGGCAATGTTGATCATGTTAATTTGAGGGGAGGTGGATGAAGAGGGTATGTCATGTAAGCTATAGTGGCATGAGGGACAAAACCCTAGTGGGGGATACGATCCTTATGAAATGAGTAGGGCACATTGGCATTTTGGTGGTGGTTTGGCCAACTCTCTTATATGAACCATGTTGATCTCGAATCTTGGGGGTGGATCAAAGATTTGTGGGGGTGGAGATTTTGGTCATTGAGTAGGTAATGGGAGAATATATGTGGAAATTGGTGAAGGCAAAATGGGGTCCTCATTAAGAAGATCATCATCATCAAAATTTTCTTTGAGAGGACATAATTAGAAAAGGGAAGTTTTTAAAGCCTTCCAGTTCTCTAGATCGTGTCCTGACACACGATGGTATGCACAAACTTTGGTTTCTTCAAACCCTTTTGGTTTGGGTTTGAGTAGGTTGTAAGGTCTAAGAGGTGGTAATGTGATGACAAATTTTTTTTTGAGGAGATTGGTTAAGATTTTAGTGTAGGACCCTGCTAGTAGATCACAATGGGAGGTGAATGTGGGTTTGGGTACATGTACAACTAATTATGGAGGAAGAGGATTTATAGGAGGGGGTGGGTTGGTTTAGTAGTTTGGTGTGTGGTGTGGTCTTAGGTGGTATTCGTATCTACTTGGGTGGGGCATGGTAGAAGAACCGACGATGGAAGGTTTGGTTGGTTTAACTATTTTATTAGAGGGTAGAAAATTTTTAGCTTTAGGTTGCATCCTTTTGGGTAAAGGTGATACAGGTGTACGCGATGTGGAAGGAAAAGCTGATGGTGGAAGAGGGTGGGTTACCCATGGGGATAATTGAGGTGTTGTGGATGTAGGTGGTGTGGGTTGGGCAGGAAATGTGAGTGAAAGGGAAGAAAGTGTCATGGGTAGTGAAGAAGTTATTAATGGTAGTAGAGGTATGGGTGGTAAGAAGGTTACGGGTGAGGGTGGAATTTGTATGGGTCGTTTGGGTATATTAGAGGTTTGTGACAAGGAAATGGGTTGTTGCGTTCTTGGTTTCTTGGTGGATGGGGTTTCTTGTTTAGGGTCTAGGGGTAAGGTCCTAGGATGGATGGAAGGGTTGAAGGTGAAAATGGTGTGGTATGTGAGGTTGTAGTATGAGGTCTAGGAGGTTGGATCTTGTTTTTAGGGGCAAGGTGAAGTTTTGTGTTAGTTTTGGAAGATGTGGCTAAATATAATTCAATGGGTGGGTGAGTAAGGCTAGTTGTTGGTATGACCCCTAAGGTAGTGATAGGTTTAGGTAAGGGAGATGATATAGGCATGGGTAGGTGTTTTGGTGTAGATGTATGTTGGGTTATGGGAAAAGGTGTGTGTTAGGCCATGGGCGGTGACGTAGAAGGTATTGCAATATTTTTGGTTGTGTTTGGTTTTGTCACTCGAAATTTTTTTGGATAGATAGTAGAGGTGTCGGTGAGCGACAGTTGTATTTGTGTTAAAATAGGAAATAAAAGGTGTCCCCAAAGTAAGGCTCTATCAACATGGTCTAGGTGATTGGCCAAGCATGAAAATGGTGTTGTTGTAAGTGGGGCTGATGTGGATCGAGTGGTAATCCCCGTAAAATGTTTTTGATATATAGGGAAATGGCTAGCCTCAGATTCTGTGGGTAAGAGAGATGAAAGTAGGTCAACAAGATCTTGAAGGTCCAATGGTGAGTTGTCATCTAAAGGAATGGTATTCTATAGGATCCTCTATGGGTAGAGGAGAGGATGGGCTAGACGAGGTGGAATCTCCTTGTGATGGTGTAGATGGTGGACATGTATCTCCTATGAGTAGGAGAGGTGCCACGAAAAAAACTACTCGAAATTTGAGAGGTCAAAGGTGGTGTGATAATTGTAGGCTCCTCCATGGGTGAAGAAGAAAATTAAGGGGGTGCCTCTATGGGTGGAGGAGTAAATGAAATAGGCTCTTGTGTAGGTAGGGGATCTTGGGATAAGATTTCATCTATGGAAGGCACATGCGGAAACTGGGAAGTAACTGGTATGTCATAAATGATAGCATGGACCTCACAGACATTGCTATCATTACTTGAGGTATCGCCAACTTGGTTGGAAGATGGGGCATGATTATGCAATGACTTCTTGAATATGTGTATATTTTGGTTAGCGGGTGTACTCAGGATATCCAAGACTACATCTTCGTTATCTAACATTTATTGGACGATACTCTTGAAGGTGATGCAGTTATTGTCTCTATGACCTTTGACACGATGATAGTTGCAAAAATCATGCTCCTTATACCATACGGGCATGGGTCATTCAAGGTAAAAATCAATATGTGGTTTTATAAGTGGAAGGGTAATGTCACCAGACTTAACAATATTTTCCAAAATAGAAGAGTAAAATTCTCCTATCTAAGTGTACTTTCATTGTTCTTGTCTGAACTGGAAAGCTTGGATGGGAGAGAGATTAGAAGGAGGTTTGGTTGGGCTTGATTGATGGGGTTACCAGCCCTAAGAAATAAGGAATTGAAAGACCCTTTGGGTTTTGAATAGTTTTTTTGGGTTTTAAAGATGAAGAAGAATCATTTGATTTGAACGCGATGTTCTTGTTACGAAGTTGAATCTTCTTTTCTTCGATAGAACGAATTTCCAATTTCTGTGCCATGGTGAATGCCTCATCAAAAGTGTGAAAGGTTTTCACCTGTAGGCTTGGTGAGATGTGTTTAGCATAAGCTCGAGTAAATAGCTCTATGAGTTCAATTTGAGGTATTTTGAATGTATTAATTAAACTGCGCTAACGAGCGACAAAGTCAGCGATGGACTTGTTGTACTTTCGAGTGGAATAAAGATAAGTCATGGTAACCTTCTTGACAATATTAATCGATAAGTGGTCTAAGAAGGCATGGGCTAGTTGATTTAATGAGTATATGGAATGTCTTCATAGCCCACTATACCAATCCAATGCAGGTCCTATCAAGGACATTGGGAAAGTCCTCAAAAGTAAAGTGTCATAATGGACAATTAGGTAACACCCATGTTTAAAGGCCTGCAAATTTTGTTGTGAGTCCTCTTTGCTATTGAAGTGGTTGAATTTTGGAATTTCCTAATGTATGGTGTATGGTTGAATAGGAATGGATGGGTGAATAGGATCATTACAAATTTCATCATAGGTGAGGGAATTGCATGAGCTAGAAATCAATGTTTCTAGTGTTTACATCTTTTCCATCATTAACTTGATGAGGTAATTGGTAGGTTTTTGTGGAAGGGCCCCTCCTGTGGCATAAAGGGAATAGTATTGAACCTGTGATGTGGGTGAAATTCCATTGTATGGTGATTCCTCCAAATAGGGAGGTTGAGAATAGGGAACCGACATAGAGGGTATGTATCCGAATGGGTAACAAAAGAGATAAGGGGTTGTTGATAGTATGTGTATATAAGTGGTATGGTCGTTATGACTCTAATAGTGATTAGAGGAAGTGTTTGTAGGATGGAGAGGATAATATTCTTTAATTAAGTAGGGGTCACCAACACCACGGGCGGTTGTGTTGTAATGTGTCTTTGTGAGACAATGGGTATGGACTGGGCTATGGCCTGGGTGGTCAATGAGGGGAAAACATATACGACATGCACGAGTTATATACTGCACACGCAGCGTTCACTATGGGAATGGGTCCAACTACAAAACTACTCAGGGTGAAGTAGGTGGGGGTAACTCCATATTATTAGGGGTTGATGCAGAAGCGGGAATAAAGGCAGGAGATATGGATACATGTATGTTGTATATAAACTAACCTGAGGAGTCTCGGGTGGAAGAGTGGGAAAGGTAGAAATGTAAGGCCGTGGGATTTTTATCAAGGAGTCATGAAAATTATTCCTCATCTGCAGCAATGGTGGTAGGTAAGGTTGTATACATGGGTGAAAAGACAAAGGGTGGTGACAGACCATGTGGGAGTGGTTGATAACTCACATGAAATATAAGAGTGTTATCTTGATTTTGAGTCAACACCATGTGAATGAATGTATATCAAGTGATGTTGTATCCTAAAGATGACACAAAAGGTAGAAATAATGAAGAAAACATGTGTTTATAGGTGAAATTTGGGAAATGTATCGAGATGAGATACAACACAGGTAACAAAAATGGTTAAGGGTGACTGATATCAATTTAGGGAGTAGCGCGCGATTCTTGTGAAAATTGGAAAGATGTAGGAAAATGGATTATTGTGAATTTTAGGGAGATAAATAATCAACCCAGCAGGTCCTGGAGATGATGTAATTAAGTCTTGACACACTCGGAAGAAGTAAAAATACTCCAACTACGATTGTGGAGTGTGTGAGGAAACAAAATGGAAAAATGGAGAAGTGTATCCTCACACCTCAAAACATACATCAATCAAACACTAAAAACACATACCTAACAAGTTATTTTTAATGTGTTGAGCTTATGTTATTTAGAAGATTGGCTCATGAATTTTAGAATAGAGTTTTTGGTGAGGAAGGCTTCCTATGAAGAAGGATATCTAAAAGGAAAGGTTTTAGGTATGTTATGGAGGGGGTGGGTCATCCTCTGAGATAATGACTCAATAGAGGTAACGAGTTGGGGAGTACGTTCCAACCTGATCTTGTGATCGCAGAAAGATGTTCCTAGGTAAGATGTTGTTTAAGAAACATGTGTATATTTCAAATTTTGTGCAAGTTTGGTAAGACAGAGAGAGAGAGAGAGAGAGAGAGAGAGAGAGAATGTGCTTTCTACAATTATTTGTGTCAACCATCAGTTGGGCATGACTTCTAGCATATAGGTTGCCCTCATTTTAATGTGAGATAAATGTATCAAATCAAAATGTAATTCAACCAATTTTCAGCCCAAATAAAAAAGGTTACGTTTGATGACACAAATGGTGAATAGGAGAGGGAATGCTCTTTCACTAAATGCAAAAATCAAGAAGAATTTTTATTTTTAAATGCACGAAAAGAAAATGTATCCTTTATAGCAATTAGCAAGAAGAGAAGATTTCCAAGGAAGAAGATTAACATGTAATATTTTGAAGGGAAACAAACACACAAATTTTGCCTAGGAATGAAGAGAATACAATAGAACCACTAATGGGTCCCCTTTGGGCATGCCAAAATGTTTCACCATTTTATTTATGTTTTGAATGAAGAAATAGATAAGGGTAAGGGCCAAGTAGGAATACCTGATTATGCTAGTCGGTTGATTATTGTTGCATGCATTATGCCTTCTTGATCCAGTGCTGATTTTGAGAGTTTCCTTTTGGCTAGGAGGAACTTCCTGTAATAGAAAACAAGACCACAAAAGATAAGTTAAATGATATATGACAGTGGATTGCCTAGCGTATGCTAGTTCGGGAAGTGTGATACTTCCTAGATGGCTATCAATCCAACGTTTAAAATAAATTAATGTGAGAAACAAGTAAATTCCTATTATATTTAATATGATTTAGGTATTTCATTCTAGTACAATAAGAAAATCCAATCACAATAGGCTAGGATATTGTTTTATTTAAAAGATGAGGTATCTGTCAAGGTATTGGGGACTGGTGAGTTCGATTCTAGATTATTTAGGTCAATTTGGTAGAAGGTTGTTTGGCTCTATTCTTGGGTAGGGCATAAAACATAGAGACCGATGTCAGTTGGGTATAACCGATGATGATTTAAGGCATACCAACGACATTTATGGGTAACCAGTGTCAGTAGAGTAGGGTGACAGTAGTTCACTAAAAAAATTATTGTAGAGTCTGGGTGAGGTTGGATGAGGCTAAAGAAGGGGATGGCGAGATGTATGTGAATGCTGAGAATACTTAGAGAGGTGGAAGGGCTAGGATAGGTAATCTGATAAATTGGTGGGTGAGGTTTTGGGTTTTGTTAGAAATATGGTTATGGAGGAATGAGAATGTTAATAGAAGAATGGTAACAAAAGTGATAAAAATATATGAACAATATTAGAATGGAAATGATTAATGATAAAACACTTACCAATATTGTAGGTCCAATGGTTTTGTGGTGGTGATGATTGGTTGATGGTATGGAGCTTTTTATAATAGTGATGCTTCCTGGAATGTTACCATGAGTTTTGATGCTTATGGATCTATCCTGGTGTTGGTTATGGATATCTAGGTGCATGAAAATACTATGGTTTTGCTTTCATGCAAATATCTTCTCATCCTTCTCGCTCTCAAAATGTGCTAACCCAAAAACAAGGTTTCTTAGGTGAATAAATGGTAACCGACGATGGTTCCAGGTTGGCCGGTGTCATTTAAGACGTGATTCCCTAATTTTACTAAAATGAGTAGATATTTCTAATTTCTTCAGCCCAGTTAGTTTTTTCTCTACGGATTAGAACGGAAACTTCCCTTCTAATGGGCCAAAATGTTGTTAGAGAGATTTTAGGGATTTATTTTAGGGTTATACCAAATCTTAGCTCATTAAGGCAAGTAAGACTTAGTTGTTGTTAGTTATGGAAACATGCCAAGAATATGTCTAAGGTGAAGTGTTTAGGTGAGGTGGTGGGGTAGAAATTACGATAATTATATAATAAATATTGTAAGGATATATATTAATTTGATTAAATCAATTAAATTAATAGTGTTATGGTGTGGAAGGGACCTTGGTTAGGTGAGTATGTTTGAGCTAGTTACTTGATGAGGGACTAAGGGGAGTGTGATCCGATTTTGGTGTCTAAATATTTCCCCTATTTGTTGTGTGGCTTGTATTGGTAAGTGAAACCGACAAAAATTAGATGTAGGTGCCCCATGTGTGGGTGAAGGTGATCCCCTCAAACTAGGAATGGATGAGGTAAAATATCTGAATATGTCGGTGGTTTGATAAAAGTTGGGTGTGATGAAGAGGAAGGTGGACAACGGGGGTAATGGGTTAAAGTTCCAATTGGGTAATCAAGGTAATGGGTTAGGGTCAAAGGTAGTGACATTGAAATGCACGCACATGTATAAACTATGGCACTGCAGTGCGGGTTAAAGAACATGCAAAGTCTACATCATCTAAGGTTGATAGGTTTATCCAAACAAAATGATGTGATTCTCGGTATCTAATGTATAGGATATGGTTGGGAAGCACAATGTAGGTCAGGTGTGGGAATGGTTAGGTATGTTCTGGTACACCAAAGGTAAGGTCGGGATAAATGACATGGTAATAGGCAAAGTAAGGTCATTAGGTCAAACAACATGGGTAATAATATATTTAGGCACTTTTTTTTTACAGTCTTTGGATGGAACTTTAATTCCTCATTACTTCAATGGGAGTAGGTTGAATCCCTACTATAAATAAGTCATCTCGTTGTTTGTAATAAGGAAGTATCACCACTTAGACTATATGTTCCTCTAATGCATTTAACGTTTATTTCACTAAATTGGGACATATTCCAATATTTCAAGTATTGGAACAAATCCATCTCCATTTTTATGTATATTGGATTCCCTTTTTAGATATAATGGATTCCATTAGTAACAATATCAGATTCTAATATTATCATGATCAGACTTATTTGAGTTCCAATTTCTCTATTATTGGATTCATATTTCGCTAATACTAGATTCCAATTTCGATAATATTGGATTCCAATTTCCCTATTATTGGACTCCAATTTTGTTATTACTAGATTCCAATAACATTATTATTGGATTATACTTTCACCACATAAGCGTGATGACCACCCACTTATATAAGCCTAGCGGTTGTTATCTTATATAACCCAAGTGGTTGCTAGCTTACATAACCAAAGTAGTTGCAAACTTACATATGCCAAAAAATTGCTAACTTACATATGTCAAGTGGTCACTAACTTCAAGATAGTGCGTAAGTGATTGTTTTCATTTATGCCACATATCAATCTTAATATTTTCATACATATAAGACTATTCATGCATACCATATTCAAATCAATAAATGTTGACATTGAAAAACCCTTCCCTAAACTTCCTTCAATGGTGTAAAATTTGATATTTGTTTAGATGTTTTTCATGATTTTAGACGTAACATATTTGTAGATATTTTATAGAACTAGCACATGTGACTCACATGTTTAAAAGATGACCGTCAATATTTATATAAATAATTTATTTGTATATATTAAACATATATTAAAAATATGGAATTGTCATTTACAAATTTTGTAAGTAGTGTGTAAGTGCAAGTGATTGCACTTACAAGTGTGATTGGTCACATGTTTAAGTGTGATTGGTTACATGTCTAAGTGTGATTGGTTGAATGTTTAAGAGCAAGCCTCAACTTGCACATATCTCAACTTGCACTTTAAGTGTGAGTATTGACTAACACTACTAAATTTGATTACGACTCACACTTCTAAGTACCAGTCTTGACTCGCACGTCTAGGTGTGAGTATTGATTCACACCGCTAAGTGTGAGTCTTGATTCACACACCTAAGTGTAATAACTCACCTGTCAAACAATTTTTGGGTAACAGTAATTTGTCAACATTGCCCTTTAAAAATATAAAACAATGTTTATTTATACCAATTATTTTGTATAAATTTCATTATATTATATATATATATATATATATATATATATATTGATGTAAATTTTGATAATTTTTGTAATTTATATATAAATATATATTAATAATTGATGGTTAAATATTAAATATGAAATTCACGTGTGATGTTTATTACAAATATTTACAAGTATTTTATTACAAATATTTGCAAGTATTTGCAGTATTAATGATAACCATTTTGTAAGGAAAAATGCTAATTAATGTTGTCATTTTCCTCAACATTAATTAGCCATTAATTCGAGCTATGTAAAATTCTCCATTTAAAAGTACATGTGTCATTCAAAATATGTGTGCCTTTTGGAGCATGTAACTGTTGTTAGCCATTAATCAACCATTTAATGAAAAGAAATGTAAAATCATGTCTTCCCTCTTAAATTTGCATGCTAACAAAATTGGTGGTTAGATTTTTGTACAAATAACTATAAGAAGATAGTTTTGAGTTTATATTTTTAACATTTTCCTTTCTATTCTCTTCGTCGTTGCATAATATTATTCATTAATAGAAAAATATCATCATCGCAAGCATAAAAATTTTGCACTCAAGTTCTGCAAATGTTTTTATTTCCTCTCCATGACAAAAATTGGTATGAATTCTCACCTTCAATCCCTACAAACTTAAAAAAAATTGTTAATGTAAAATTTTCCATTATTGATTTGGGATTATATCCATGTAAAATTTTCCAAAGATGATTAGGGCTTATATCCATGTAGGGATTTTGTAGATAATTAAATGGAAGAAAGTTTGTTATTCAATATTTTGTAGAAGGTAGTTTTGTTTATCAAATAAATAATTTCATAATATAGTGAACATTTATTAGATCCATGAAAGAGGACAGAATGGATCATATCTTGACAGGGAAATGATGCAACTTAATATGTAATAACATGAGAATAATATTTGTAGAATTTTTAATAACCAAAAACACCTACCAAGAACTTGTTTTGTTGAGTCTTGAAAAAGAAGCCTAGTGGTATGGATGGTGGCTCAATTTTCACAATAAAAAAGTGAATATCGTAATCAATTTATGGACATGGTGGTACATAGGAATAGAAGAGTAGATGTATTTTATAAAATTGATATTTTATTGTTGTCTACAAATAGTAATCTATTGCACATACTCAGTAAAATTCAATGGTTATGACATCATTGACATTGTCAATGACAATATTTTAGAAGATATTCATGTTAAGAATGAGTTTTCATTGAATGTGTTGGGGTTGGATTACAGTGATCTATTTTCAAAAAATATGGTAATGCAAGAGTAGGAGAACCAAAAAGATTTTGGAGAACAAAAGAATAAATACAGATTTGTGAAAGGAGAATTCAAGGAATAAGGAAACTCTAAGATGCTACTACTTTGGAAGCAATAATTGTCCTCAAAACTTTTCAAAAATGTAAATTTACTTTGTTTGCATCATGGCTATGTGGATTTTTGTCTTTTACTACCTATAGGATTTCTCTCTTCTATGCTTCAATGTTATATTATGCCATAAGGACCATTTTGTAAAAGGATGTGGGTCTTTTCAAAACCCACATATTAACCCTTATGCAGAAAAATGGACATAGTTCTTGTACATCGA
Organism: Taxus wallichiana var. yunnanensis; assembly: GCA_018340775.1. Classification (NCBI taxonomy): domain Eukaryota; kingdom Viridiplantae; phylum Streptophyta; class Pinopsida; order Cupressales; family Taxaceae; genus Taxus; species Taxus wallichiana. The sequence goes on from CM031234.1 coordinate 1,016,405,487, forward strand.
GAATATGTTGTTATATACTAGCAAGCCATAAGCTCAAAATTTTATATTGTGTAAGTATTAGGTTACCTTAGTGGGAACTAAGCTCAAAACATCTTACTTAAAATTTATCCTCAATCCACCACTCAAAATTAAAAAATTCTATTAACTTTTCAACTTTCTAATGTTTGTAATTTATTTAAATAATTTTTACACTACAAAACTTATTTATATTTTTATTTATTTTCTAGTTAGTATTGATTTGACAAATATGAGGCCTTGTTGCAACATTGATTTATTCTATTTAATAAAAATCATAATTATAAGGAAAAAATCACAACTAGTACATCTAACATGATTTCACAACTAGTGTATCTTCCATCCATGTGGCATGAAATTAATGCTCTATCTTGTTTAATTTAAAATTTCTTTAATACACTTACTATTAAGAAGGTTTATTAAATATACATGAACATAATGATTTCCTACTTTATACAAGGATTAAGGCACCCACAAACCTTACAATAGAATGCATCGTGAGCATCACCAAGAGTGAAAAAAAAGAAACAAGACAAAAATAACTAAAACAACTTATCCAAAACTACAGTCCAAAAGATCAATACAAGGAGAAATCACAAAACATGGAAGGGAAAACATTCTAAATGATATAGTCCATAAACAGTTAGAAAAAATCTCTAAGAGACAACATACTAATTAGTATTCAAACATTTTTAATCCTCCAGTTGACACTCCTCTTGTCATTTCATATTATCATCTCACTTGCTCATGATAGGGACATTGTCTTCAACTTGGTCTTCTTCACCTGAGATAATGAGGTGGAGATTATACCTACGAACATTATGTCCTTGATACAATTTGACCACATGCATCTGTAGCTCCAAAACCAAAGGTTTTTATATCTACCATATCGACCTTGATAACTTTTTGGATGATGAAAATTTTCTTAGAGGTGTTGATGCAATACATGAAATTGTTTCCCATATCTGTTCCAACCTCACCTAAGGCCTCTATATCCATTTACACCTTACTCACCCTAAGACAAATTTTATGAAAATCTACATTCTAACCCATCTCTACTCTCTCTTTCCCTTTAGACAACTCCCCTTTCATATCAATCAAAGAACCTATAGGTCTAGTACCAATATTTTCATTCCCCTGAGGTGCCTTACTCTTCTTTCTCCTCGGTTTGTTCATATGGTCCACAAGATTACAATTTTCATTTGAATCCCCATATTTGGGCTCTAATTCCTTTTCCACCACCGGTTTACCATTCTTAAAAAGAAAAATAATTATTCCATGGTGTATTGGTATCAATATTTCCCTGTTGAAAATCATTCACCGACGCAGAGAGCGACATAAACAAGAAAAAGGGAAGGCTCATAACAATATTATTCCTAAACATATTAAGCATAGTGATATGGTGAGTAAATATCTTTCTATAATTCACTTCAATATTAATGTACCTCATAAGCAGACCATATTCCAAATACTAGGGATGTAGAACCTAGTTATATCATCTACCAATAGGTAAACCATTTGTTTATTGTGGAAGAAAGTATCAATTTCGTGCTTGCATCTAGTGCGGTCTTTGAATATGTTTAATCCCTCCATCTTCATTCCAGTTATCTATGCTATCAACTCCTATGAAACCTAAATTTCCATGTCATGGATCATCATGTTGCCATTGTGTCATGCCCAACCAAATTCCAATGTAAGATAAGGATCAAACCCCGTGATTTTTGAGATGAAATTCTTAAACCCCCAATTTTACAATGCGTCATAACGATGGGTTGTTCTTGAGGCATTATAGCTCATGGGATTGGTTCTCAAATGACCATCTCCCGCTTTTTTAGTCGACCGAGATTTAAAATGGAAGAAACAATGGCAAATATGAATTATAAGAGTAAAAGTAATATAAATCCTTCCATATATCTTGCACGTGGGAAGGGTCATGTTAACCATAAGTACAAGGATGACATCCAAATGAGGAAAAATATCCACCGGAACATCAATACTTAATATTCTTAATGATATTAATAACATTGGTGATATCATCTCTCCTCTCACACACTTTAAAATTATTACCTTTATCCCCCGATGTGGTAATATAATTCCCACATTTATTACCCTTTCTTGGGGTGCGAATAATTAATTACATTTATCAAAATATTTCAGAAACTTTTCTTTAGTATATTTAAGGATATTACTTATGGTCTAATTATTAATTGTATCCTTTCTCACATTGTCTAGTGTTAAAATCTTTTTTTGAACAGCTAATAGAAAAACATGTTGACATTGGTGAGTATAACCTTAATTAAAATTTTCCTCTACAAATCCTTTACAAGACAACATATGTTTGGATAATGAATATGTTTATTCCAATAACATATATGTCAAGTTTTATACTTAAGCATTATAGTCATTGATCTCCATAAACGTATGTAGGAAAAGAATTTATGTGAAAACAATTGATCTAGGATGTTTAAAAGACATAAAATTATTTTAGAAACATGTTCAATATTTTTCATTCAAACAACAACATATTATAAGTACAACATAAAATGTATTTTGTAGTAAGTAACAAATATTTCAAATAAATGTAATTTTTTTTTTCCAATCTTTACAATTCAATTCCAATTAAGGTGAGGCGAGTCTTCATGTTGCTAACCTTGGGAGTAAATCTTTAGTCCAATTTTTCTTCTAGAAATCCTTTGTAAGAAAATATATGTTTTGAAAATTAATTTGTTTGGTCCAATAACTAATATGTCACATGTAATAGTTCAAGTATTGTATTCATTGATCTCCATCAATGCATGTTAGCAAAGCATTTTTGTGAAAGCAATTGATCTAGGACATTTAACACACACGAGACTATTTTAGAAACACGTTCAATATTTTTCATTCAAAAACAACATATTATAAGTAAAACATAAAAGGCATCTTATAGTAATTAAAAAATATTTCAATCCTTTAAATAATAAGAAATTCTAACATCCATGATTCTAGTTGCACTTATGTTTGAGAAATAACAAATTTCAAAAATAGGTTACAAATTTCACTTCAATCCCAAACTACTATACCTTTTTTTTGCTATATTAATTCAATACTCTAATGAGGAGGAAGTTCATTATGAGATTAACACTAGAGATACTAGAGGAAACTAAACTCAATGTGTCTTTCTTTAGTTTGTTAAATGGTAGTGACTCTTTAGCTCAAAATATTATATTCTTCAAATACATTCATCTGCTAAACTCAAACTAGGTTGATTTAATTTTTTAAATGCTAATGACCACTGAAATCATAATAATATCTCAATTTATTTTGTCGAAACCTGAGACCGTGAAGATCTAAATATTATGTTGTGTCATAAGCTAGCAGATGCTAAGTTCAAAATATCATTTAGTAACTTGTTAAATGAAAGTGACCACTACGCTTGAAGTAATATAAACAACCAACTGCTGACTATACCTATAAAAAAACAATATTGATTCAAGTTAATATATATACCCACACCAGTCTAAAGTCATGTAAGGGTTCAATATAAGAAATTTTAACATCCACGAGGCTAGTTAAAAGATGAAAAAGTATATTATTCTTGTCATGTACCTGTAATTATACCTATAATTGTGAATGCAATTATACATGTAAGAGAACACAAACCCAATAAGGATATTATTCTTGCCACGTACATGTAATTGTATCTACATTTAATTTTATCTTGGTCTAAACTAAGCGCTCTGGTCTCTGTTGAAAAAATCAAACCCCGGGATGGAGAGGACTTGTGGGGATGCATTTTTTCAAGACAACACCATCCCTATCTTATTCTAGTTAAACAAGTAAGTTTTGAAATCACCTTACTAAATATCGCAAACAAATTCCCATCACAAGTGTTGTTTGTGCTCCTTGTAACATCTATGTGCTTACCCACTTCATTTCCATGTGTAGAATGAACAACCTTGGAGAACCTAAATGTAACAAATAAAAGTGTCAATAAATAAATTCTAATAAGATATTGCTTTATGATTTTTGTTTGATAATATATAGTATGAAATCATTTCTAGTAATGTTAGTTATTTCACCTTGATTCATTTTGTTTATAGATTCCTAATTTATAATATATATTAAATAAATACATCTAATATTGCTAACATTCAAACCTTCAACCTCACCTAAATGTAGTAATTGCAAGAACATTAACTAAGTAATGTTGGGGTTGTATGAACATTAACTAAGAGTAAAAAAATTAGGTTATGTTGAGGCATAACCTCTTTTGGTGGTGGTAAAAGGATCAGGAATTTGTAGATTTTTTGGGAATTTATGAAATTTATATATTGTGTTCGTGTGATGGATGAGATCAATTAATGAAAATTACTAATTATGAAAAAATTCAATTAGAAATCTTGGAGACACGAGTTGAAGATTAGAATGAAGGTGCTCGACATATCTATTTAAGCATCATCTATATTGGGCCTTTGGTAATCACTGTTAAAAAATCCTTGTTTACTATGGGTAGCACCAAAAAATGCATTGATCCTTCTTCTTGTTAAAAGGTTAAGGCGTACCTGGTAGTATAGAATATTTTACATGATGGTGGTGTCATGTTGTTTATGGAAAGACTGTCTGGTTACTCTATCTGAGTAACGTGTAGTGTGTTGACAACTGGAAGAAAGGAAGATTCAAAGTGGGAAAGACTAAATTTCTTATTTTAATAGAGTCCATTGTAGCTACAATGAGGCTTCCCATGGAGGGAGAAATTTATTTTCAATGCTCGCTTCAGGAGGAGATGGATGATTTCCTATATCCTAGTGAAAATACAACAATGTATCACTTAGGCTATGAATGGGACTCACTTCCACAACCTTGGGATAGGGTTGTTGATAAATTGATGAGGTACTTCATGCTTCAACAATGCTACAAAGTGATCATATGATGCTCGTTAAAACAACCCACTTGAGACCTAAGAAATAACCTAGGGTTAGTTAGAAAATTATGGGATAAATTGTTTTTATTAGAAGTGTCTATGACCAGGTTGCAAGACATCAGTTTTCACAAACATGGTTCTAGAACAAGTCTAAAATTACTAAACTTTACATCTATTAACAATTATCAAGGTCACATGGTTCAACTTTTAGGGTTAGAAGTTTTAGTTAGGTTCAAGAGTAATTTACCCCATCCCCACTTTCAAATAGGCTCGGAGTTTCAACTTGATTTTTCTCATCCTTAACATATTCAAAATTTCCCTAAATCATTCCCATTGGATAGGAAATTTTCTCAGCTTTCCGATGATATAAATAAGTCCTCCTTACTCCTTCGAAACTATAGTTATGAATAAGCAAACCTTAGGGGTCAAACTTTCCCCAAGGGAACACATGTCAAGTAGGGGTGAAAGGAAAATTTTGGGATGGTGGGTTGCGGGGTGGCATTTGGAATTTTTCCTGCGTGGGAGAAAATTCCCATTTGTGCCCATGCCTTTGTGGGTCCTCCAAGGACACATGGCGGCCTTAGAGTCATCACCAGAAATAACAAAAGGAAGGGTGGGGTGGTAAGAGTCTTATGGAAGTTTTTCCAAAGGGGAGAAAATGACCAAATAGTGCCCACATGCCCGCGGGTCTTCCGGGGACATGTGGCGCTCCTCAATTTTTACGGGAGAGAAGGGAGAGGGAGACAAGTGGAGCAATGGTGAGATTCGATGAATTTTGCCAAAGGTAAAATATTAAAAAGTGAGGGAGTTCTTCCTCCTCCACTAATGCCCCAAGGTGCCATGTGGCACACTCTGGTTGGTTGTGGGCTAACGGGGAGAAAGAGTGAAATTTTCCCAAAACTTGAAAAAGGCCTAAGGGTAGAAATATTACTGTGCTTCCGCCATCGCCTCGTGAGGACACGTGGCACCCTCTGATTGGCTATGGGTTGGTGGAGGAAAATTTAAAAATTTTCCCAACAAAAATTTAAAATATTTCTTAAGGATTTTAATGGGAATTTTTCAGGCCACGGGACCACCAGGGAAAATTTTCCCAAATTTTCCCTCCAAGGCAGAAAAACTTCAAAGTGCCATAACTTAATCTAGAAAGCTCGGTTTTGGGAAAACAAAGACTTTTTGGAAATCTCTCAATTTCCTATTTGCATAGGAAACATAAAATTTACATTTTGATAAGGTTTACAGGGTAAATCTTGTAAAAATGATCTACAGGATTTTAAAAATCCAACTGGTAATTTCCAACTTTCAAATTTGATTAAATTGGATCTCCTCCTTCACTCAACATGCCAAAAAAACATGGAGGATTGCTCTAGGGAGGTTTTAAAGTGTTTTAGGAAGTTAATTTGCTCAATTTATTTCAATTTGTATTTTTTCCAACAATTGATAGAAAATGGCTGAGGAAGGGAATGGGCTCAATTTTGCAATGGTTAAATTGTTTCCTTAAGTTTTCTTTGTCAATTTGAGTTCATTGATGTCTTAACATGTTAAATCATATCATTTTTAAGTTGATTATTAAGTGCAAGTCTGAACTGTACAATTTGATTAAATTCATTTTCCAGTTTAAATATTCACAATGCTAGTGATCAAATTTTTAAGGATCTATTTATCCATTTTACCATTTAAATGTGGTACTTGGTTTCTAAACTAATCCAAATACATTCAGATGTTCCTAAAAAAACATTTCAAATTTAAATTGTAAAATCTGATTTCCAATTTAATATATATCAAAAATAGAGACACTGCAATATAATTCCTACTCACGTATTTCTTCTTTTTCCATTTTCTAACAAGATTCCATTCATAATTTGATATTCCCTTTTCATCACAACAATGCAAATGAGAAATGAACTTGCAATTCTTTATTGACTTCAATTAAACAACTTTACATATTTCAATGTTGGAAAACAATAACAACATTCAATTTATTTCTTTCCAATGTACAAAGTAGAATGTAAGTGTCTTTCACAATTCAAATATCCACTTTCATAATCAATTACATACATCCTTTCTTTACAAAATACATATTAGAATTTCATCCATTTCAAGTGGGAAAGGTTACAAATGAATGTGTTTTCAAAGGTACTGTCAAACTACATTTTTCCTTTGCTCCAGGATAGTAACAAGCACATTTTATCTTTCTCCAAGTTGATCACAACAAAAGAGGGGGAAAGGCAATGCTCTCCACCCAACCAAGACATATAATGAAAGGGAAGCCTTCCTTCATCATTGGCCCCCCGATCCCCAACCAAAATATAAATAAAATGTGTATTTCAGTCCAAGGTAACAAATGGCTTCCACAACACACATCATTCTTTCACATGCATAATTAAATATAAGGCATAGATCAATACAAAACAATAGTTTACAATTGCAATTTAAAACATTCCAATCAAAACTCAAGCTTGATCATGCAAGCCAAAGGAGCAAGGTCTATGGGGGAAGCTACTTATGCCTCCCAATTATAATTTGGGCATCCACCAATAACAGATAGCCAAAATAATTCATCACACACATATCCTTATGTCCCCCAAAATCCCTCCTTATGCCCCCCACAAAGTAAGAAGTGCAAGCTATTTCTTTTCCATGGTGGATCCCAAACCCAAACTCCCTCCACAAAATCTGATACCAATGGCATTCCCTTATGCCCCCCATGGATTCCCCATAGCCTTCTCCTACACCATTCTTATGGCAATCTACCCAACCAACCAATAAATAAAACAAAACACACACCATTCATTCTACACAACAAGAAAATGACAACATAAAAAGGAGAGTTAAATTCCTACCTCTCCATGGTTACTTTTGCTTCCAATAGAAAGCTTCAAATGCCAAAAAAATGTCCAAAACATCAATCTCCCAAGCATGAAAATATTTCTCCAAACTTCCTCCAAAAACAAGATCTCCAACACAAGCAAATGTGCCCCCGAGGAAGTTGCAAAAATGATTCAACAACTCAAAACAAGCAAAGAGTTTGAATTAAATAGAAGAGGGAAGAGAAGAGGATGATGTGGATCCATGTAGGATGCCACATCACACATCCTCAAATTCAAACACAAAATACAAAGTTTTATTCTCCCAAGTAAAATAAAGAGGTGGGTGAAAATATGACAATTTACTTGCACACTCCAAAAAGCCCACACCTCAAGGGACAACAAAATTAAATAAAATGTAAGAGAGTGTAATCAAAACAAAGAAACATGATAATAAAATGCATTATAAAAGTCTAAAGTCACTTCTCCAACCATAAGTATGGTTGGGAAATTAAATTTAGAGGTATGGGACAAGTTTTACTTGTCCCACAAGCCTCCAAAAATAGCCCCCAAGGACAAATTCAAATTTCCATAGAGGTGGAGTATTTCTTACTCCAAAATCTGACTTACACAAGCTCTTACACAAATTACATATCCCTTAAATAATTAATAAAAAGAGCCAACAAATTCCATTATTACTTTCCCATATCCCAATTTAATTTATTTAAATTTTAATCATAAGATTTCTCACATTAATCTATCACACTTTTAATTAATTAAAAGAAAGGAACACATTACTAATAAAATACATATAACAATAATAAAAGAAACACATTAATAAAACATAGAAACCCATGGTCACATATAAAGATGATCCCCCCATGGGAATCCCTAACAAAATACAACACACACACAAGACATGTTGTCATGGTGACATTTTTGAATTCACCTAGAATTCCATTGTGGTTAGTCTCTGATCCCCCGATGTTTTGTTGTTATATTTTTAACCTAAAAAATACAAATACCTCCTTCAGCCTCATGGCCATATCATAACATCCAATGTGAAATAAAAGAAATCACAAAACCAACTGTATAAATGAATCACAATAACATCAAAGTAACAACTACATCATTTACATTTTTAATTAAAAACTATATCAACATCATAAAATATCTAAAATCATATGTGTGAACAACATCCATAAATCATCCATGTCAAATAGTATATCATCATCCACATATGAGTGTCTCTAATAATCATCATGCATCATAATCAAATCAAGATCAACAATAATCCATGATCAAATGTCTAACATCACACTAAGTCAAAACATAATAATGTCTATAATGTAATCAACAGTATTGAAATAAGCATCAAAAGGTGTCATAGGGAAGTGGGCACTACAGATCTATGGACCTTAGCTTTTTCTTCTTGTGCATCTTCGACATGATTAGAAGGTAAAATTTGTGGATTTTCTATTTCAATTTCTTGAGAGGTCCCTTAAAATGGTTATAGAAGATGATGGTCCTTTCTTATACCAAGGCAATTTGTATTTTCTCTTTAAAATGGAAGATTCCCAGAAAGGAATCTCATGCTTCCCCTTTAAGCTAGGAAAGAAGTATTGTTTCCCCCCTACTCTTCCACAACCATATCCATATATCTGTCATATTTGCCACCTCTTTGGTCTCCATTCTGACTTTGATTCAAACAACATGATCATTAGCCCCCGTTCTCACTCTTAGGTCCCCCTCATCTTCTTTGGTGGCTCATAACCCTCCGGACACCTTGGAACACTCTTCTAAGGTCTATAAACCTCTTTTAGACCCAAAATCTAATTCCTCTCCACCTCTTGCTGATGTTTTTATGGATTCCCCTCTCATCTCCACTGATATTGTAATGGCTACAACCGTCTCAACTCACCTGATCAAGGAAGCATGTGTGACTTCCTCCCACCTTTTTGCATGGAAGTTAGCATGGAATCTTAAATTCCAAATGTGTTGTGGGATCTCTCCTCTGTTTACCTTGATTCTCCTCTATCAAATAAAATGGGCTTCTCCACTATAGCTTTGGAACATAAGGAACATTTCGAGAAGATATCTCTTGATCTGCATGAGGCCATCAAAGATTATGTTTAGCTCAATAAGCTGTTATCAAGGATTGGAAAAGTGACATGGTATTGATCTGGATGAAAATTAACAAATACTTCCTAAAACAAATTAAGTTAGTAGATGTGCTAGTTCAAGTAAAGGCATACTGTTAATCCCAAGGATGAATTGACTACTCTCATGAATATCCATAAAATGTAATTTGGTTTTGTCTGATTTGGGAATTTTTGGTTTTTTTGTTGCATATAGGGTTTTTTTCTTCTTGTTTCACTGTAATACCTTTCCCTGAGGGAATTTTTGTACAAGTATGCAGGTCATTTGGGAAAACCCCCTTTTATGCTGATTCCAAATAGTTTTATGTTTTGGCATATCGTAGTCATGGATAAGCTCCTAATATGTTAATGAGTTTTCTTACATCCTTAAGAAATCTATGCTCCAAATGATATGTCTTGGTATAACCTAGAGAATTCTCATATGAGAGTATTCTACTTAATTTTGATAAAACCTAGCAACCACCAAGCTCCAAAATTTATGGTGTGGCATAACATACTATTTTCTAATATCAAAATATAATTTTATTACTAGCTAAGTGGTAGTGAAAACTAAACTCAGAATATTATATTGTGGGTTTAGCACCATAAACATTATCAATATCTTCCTCTAATTTGTTAGGTGTTGTAAAATATCTTAGTTATGAAGTATTAAACCCTAGTGATGAAATCACTAGATAACATGTTGTGGTAAAACCTAGTGGCTGCGAAGATCAAAATAATATATTGTTTAAGTACCTAACGACTACTAATCTCAAATTATGTTGATTCAAATTTGCTAAATACCAATCACCATTAAGATCCAAATATTATGTTTTGGCATAACCCACTAACAGCTAAACTAATAATATTTTATTTCTTTTGTTTAAACCTAGTGAGCACTTAGTACGAAATATTATGTTGTGTCATAATCTAGTGGAAGCTAAGCTAAAAATATCATTCAGTATCATGTTAAATGATAGCAACCACTATGCTTGAAATAATATATCGTGGAATTACCTAGTCTCTACTTAGTTCAAAATATGTTAATTTCATTTGTTTAATCCTATTGACCATAACCTCCATACATTATTTCGCTGTGTAAACTAGCGTCAGATAAGTTATAAATATCTTCTTGTAATTTTTTAACTGCTATAAAATATCATAACTATGAATTATTGAACCCTAGCGAGTTCAATCTCCAAATAATATGTTTTGGAAAAGGCTACCGACTACTAAGCTCAAAGTATCTGAAACCACTGGTAGTATCCAAATATTATGTGGTAGCATAACCTAGAAGGCGCTAAGCTTGAAATATATTAATTCCTAATCTTAAATGCATAAAAAAAACTCAACTATTTTATATTGGTCTTGATTTCTATAAGGATTTCCAAAGTCAATTTCTTTCTTTTGTTTGTTAAATATTATTGATTTTTTACTTCAAAATATTTATATTCTTAAGTTCTCTCTTTCTTTTGTTGAAATTTAGAGACTACTAAGATCCTCATATACTATTGTGGCATAACCCTCGGCCTCTATGTTGAAAATATATTAATTTAATTTATCAAATCCTAACCATCGATAGGATGCAAAGATTGTGTGGTGGCATAAACTAGTGGGCACTGTGATCAAAATATCTTAATTTGAAATCTGAAAATCATACAATAAAGTCTTACTAATTTATACACATCTTGATTTCTATACATTTCTCATAAGTCAATGTGGTTGATTATCTTAGAGTTTAATAAGATCAAAATAAATTACTTTAATTTGTCAAAATTTAGTGACTTATAAGAGGATATGGCATCTACGACTTTATTTTTCATTTATGACATCGATAGTTTGCATTCGTGCGATAGACATAATTGATTAAGGGTTATAAACACTTGATATGTAAGATGGCGTTGGAAATTTAAGAGTCTTAATGGGAAGTGTGATATTTATGATAAGGATATCTAATCGATGATCTTCTATATTGTCACACTTACCTCCTTTCATGTGTTGTGCACTGGTGACTTTATATCTCTGGGTCGGCTAGACATTTCACTATTCCTTTCCACTTATCGTCTTTGTTCATTGATCTTCCTGTCTCTCTGTGATAGTGAAAATGGTATTGGTGGTTTCTAGGGTAGCATGGAGTGTGGTCCTAGTAGGAAGAGGTGGAGAGCTATGAAAAGAAATGACGCTAGGGAATCGTTTACTTCTTGGATGGATGGGAAAATTAGAACCCAACTCGTAGAATTGGATGGAGAAGGTATAGTCGGTTGTAGAGAAATTTGAAGATAAAGATGATGGTGATATTTGTGAGAGCACACACAAGCTAATGATTAAACCAAACCAGTCTAAAGGGTGAAGGAACATTTTTGACATGGCTCAAGGGTTGAGCACATAAAACATATTGTCCAACTCTTTGCTGCAGTTTATCTTGGATGAGGAGAATGAGAAGTTGGAAGAGCGTCTAGTCAGCCTTCAATATCATGTACATGCCTTGACAAGGGGGATTGAGGTGATTGTGTGTGGTTTGGAGGAAGTTGCAGAAAATTAGGGTATAGAACTCCCTACTTGTGCTAAAGTGAAAATTCTAGAATGGTATTTTGACTCCTCCTCCTCCTCTGATCATAGTAAAGGGGACACACATTTTGAGATCATCAACGAGGTGGATCTAAGAGGCCAAATGACATAATATTTCTTGGATGCATTTTTCTTTAGTTTTTTATTAAGGGTTGGAATGGTTGTCTGTATAGAAAAGTGTATAGATATAGGAAGTATTTGTGGGTGAAGTGAAGCTGATTACAAATCTTCCCCATATTTTGGCATATATTTAGTAAGATAATTTTCTTATAATCATCATGGGAGTCCACTATTAGAATATTTACCTTGACTGGTTCCACATATACTTTTTTAAGACTTATCATAAAAATATCCTAGTTCAAAATATTAAAATCATAGAATGAATTCATCTGATTTATATATATATCTTATTTACGATACATAAGCTAGTGAATTGAGTACCCAAATACTATATTGTGGCATAACCCAGTGGCCGCTAAGCTCTTAATAGCTCAATTTGGTTTTGAAATCCTAACTACCACTACATTCTAATTATTATGTGGTAGCATAACCTAGCGGGCGCTAATCTCGAAATATATTAATTTAAAATAACATATCATGTTTGTGATACATAACCTAGCGAATTGAATACCCAAATAATATGTTGTGGAATAACCTAACAATTGTTAAGCTCTTAATACTAGTATTCACTAAGATCATATTATTATGTTGCATAACCTACCCACCGCTATGCTTATAATATCTTACTTTATTTTACTAAAACCTAGAGACTTCTAAGATCCAAATATTATGTTGTGCCATAAGCTAGTAGATGCTAAGCTCAAAATATAATTGGGTTATATTGTGGCATAACCTAGCGTCCGCTAAGCTCTTAATACCTCAATTTAGTTTTTAAATCCTTACTACCACTAGGTTCCAATGATTATACAGTATCATAACCTAGTGGGTGTTAAGCCTCAAAACATATTAATTTAAAATAACATATCATGTTTTCAATACATAACCTAGAGAACTGAATACCCAAATAATATGTTGTGGAATAATGTAGGGGCTTTTAAGCTCTTAATACATGTATTCACTAAGATCAAATTATTATGTTCCATAACCTATCCACTGCTATGCTTATAATCTATTAATTTCTTTTACTGAAACCTAGAGACTTCTAAGATCCAAATATTATGTTGTAGCATAAGCTAGTGGATGCTAAGATCAAAATATAATTGGGTTATATTGTGGCATAACCTAGCAGCCATTAAGCTCTTAATACCTCAATTTAGTTTTAAAATCCTTACTACCGCTAGGATCCAATAATTATACGCTAGCATAACTTAGTGGGCGCTAAGCTTGAAATACCTTAATTTAAAATAACATATCATTTTTGCGATTTATAACCTAGTGAATTGAATACCCAAATAATATGTTTTGGAATAATCTAGTGACTGTTAAGCTCTTAATACTAGTATTCACTAATATCATATTATTATGTTGCATAACCTACTCGTTATTATGCTTGTAATATCTTACTTTATTTTACTGAAACCTAGAGACTTCTAAGATCCAAATGTTATGTTCTGTCATAAGCTAATGGATGCTAAACTCAAAATATAATTGGGAAACTACATTGATTATAACACGCACTAAACTTAAAATATTATACTATGGAAGTACCTAACTCTCGCTTAGATGATACTATTTTAATTTAATTTGTTTAATCTAATCCACTGTAATGTCTTAATGTTATATAACGTGATATACTCGATGAAGCGTAGTGTCCGCTAAGATATTCTTAGTCTTAAAGAAAGTGATCTCTTGACCTAAAAAGTGTGTTGCCTAAAAATAACAAAGTATATTTAACATGAGAGAAATAAAAATTGATCATTTGACCAAAAAAGTGTGTTGCCTATAACAAAATCCACCTATCCTTGAGTCTAAAGGTAAACAAAGACTTCATCCAAATAATAATTATAGCCTAGTGGTCACTAGAGTAGGAAACATTTTTCATTTAGATTGTATTCAAAAAGGATTTTATATAAACGGTAAAAAAATAAATCTAGAATTTATATAATAGTATACATATAGACTTGGACTCATTGTACCCTAGCAACCACTAAGCTATACTTAAAGGTAGAATATTTTTACATTTAGGACAAGAAAAGAAACCTGGACTAGTGACCAAGAAGTTATACTACAAGTTTTTAAATAGAATGTGATCTACTCGTTCCACCCTAGCGGCCGCTAAGCTATTCCTAAAGGTAAATATATCATGTTCATAAATGTTATACATCTAAATTCTTAATGTTTGCTAGAAATCATATTGAAAATATATAAAAGATAACAAATAAATATGGCATTTATATAATGGATACATAAATATATGTGTAAAATTATATCTTTAATATGTTATACAAGTAAATGTATAGTTTTATCTAGTTCTTACAAGATTCTGGAAGAATTATTTTACAATTATGAAATCATATGGAAACTCAGAATTACGTCTGAGAATCTATAAAAATAAGTTTTTACATACGACATCATCTACTCATTGCATCCTAGCGGTTTCTAATCTATTCTTAAAGGTAAATATATCATGTTCATAATGAAGTTGTTTTATAAATCTAAATTTTTAATCTTTGCAAATATAACAGTTGACGAAGAACAAAAGCGATCGCTAGGACCAAAAAATGTTGTGTTTCCCATATAAAAACAATTGATCCGTAAGGGGCCAAGGAATATGATTGTTTTTTTCAAATTAGAATTATAGCCTAGTAGACGCTAGGGTAGAATTTTTTTTCCTATGGTATAGTTTATTCATAGAAAAAAAATCATATTGAAAATATACAAATGATAACAAGTAAATCCGAAATTTATATAATGTATATATTAAATATACGTGTAGAATCATGTATGTAATTCAAAATAAAATTAGGGATTTTTAAGTATGTTGTCGAAACAACCAATTATATCATGGAATCCTAAAATATATGTTAGTTTTTGGCATAGATTAGAGAGATCAAAAGGAATAATATATTAATTATAAAATGCATATTGTGTGTAAGAATTAGTTAGCTATGCAAATAAAATCAAGACTAACACTTAATAGTCTCAATACAATGTTAAACTAAAATCTATGCACCATCATGCTAAGAGCTAAAAAAGTAATAAACATCAACACTATGCATTATAACCTTGAAAATAAACCTCAAGCTAACATGCTAACACTTATTGCTCTACTCTTTAGAAAGTTAAATCAATGAAATGGACCTAGGTAGATCCTTTAGATATCAAAGGGTTAATAGTTATTGCTTGATCCAAGAGAATTGAGGATGGAGGTTCATCAAGTCATGAAACAAGGTCTTTCTTGATTAACTCCATTGATCTTCACAAAATAGCTATGATGATTGAATGCAAATGGAGGATGCTTAGCTCCACTCTAATGAAGAATTCCCTAGGATGATGAAATGGCTATAGTATAGGCTCTATGATCATTTAGGTGTAAGTATTTGAATTGTTGGAGCTAAATTATAGTTGTCTACATTTTTCCCTCTTTGGGATGACATAAGTGATGCCACTTCAAAGATAGTAGACAGGTAAAATTTTGAAGGGGTAGAAGAAAAATTAGTAGAAGTGAGAGATGCCCCCTCGAGTGTCGATGGCGTGATGAAGGAATGTGATCAATGATTGAAACATATGAGAGAAACAAAAATAAAAAGAGGGACAAGATGCCTTGAGTGGAGGAGAAGAATGGGCAAGGACAGGATGCCCTAAATAAAGTGAAAGAATTGTGTCAAGAGGAGAATGATATAGAAGAAATATGAAGAAAGGGAGAGAAGAACTACCCTTCACCCATTGCATTAGAACAACCGTATTGTCATCATATAGCCAAATATATACATCATCAGTCCTTATTAAAGATATAAGCATACGAAAATGTGTAAGATGACATGAAAATCCATAATACGAAGTTATTGCCCCTTGTTGAAAACCAACCCAATGCAACACAACAAATGTAATGTAGGATGAGAAGTAAACAAGCTCATGTAACATGGAAACAAGTATAAACACACATACTTAAATCAACAACGGTCAAGACTATTGCAGTAATGTATTTGCTATCAAGTTGAAAATCCCAAATGTTCATGATTTGATGAAAAGGGTTAAAAATGATTCCTTAGGAAAGAATATATGTGATAGAAAGTGCTGGAGGATACAACAATCCAATGATAAAGCATTGTGCACAATGAAACAATATCAAACAACTAAATGTACCCCAATATACCGATGAAGAAAGCAAAATAGCTTTGTAAATGGTTGTAAAATTGATGATCCATGAGTCATGTGGTTTACGAACACATGAAGATTCCAACAAGATATGGAAGAAGTACCTTGCACAAGATACGAGTTTCAACCATTTTGGGTCGTTTACCTATTTTTGCAGATTTTTTGAGTTTCTTTCAATTTTTAGGATTTAAAATTGATTTTTATTTTATTTTTAGTTTTGACATATTATTTTAAATTTTATTGATTTTTTTGTTTTCTAGATTTTTAGATTTTGAGATTTTGAACATAGAAGAATTCAAAAGAATTAGAAAGAGACTACTATGAGCTAAAAAAATGTCCCATGGAGAAGAAAGAACATCTAGGTGGTAGGTACTTCCCCAGCGTAGTGAAAAATTAATAAAAAAATTATTTAATAAAAAAATATTCATGGAGTGTGTAGAAGGAGTGATATCACTTAGAAGCAATAAAATTATCCTAGTGAGAAGAAGTTAATGCTAGGTGGAAAATAATGCCTCAAGACGATGAAAAATAAAATAAAATAATTATTTAATAAAAACAATCATTCACGGTTAGTAGAAGAAGGTTTATAATGAGAATGGTGGTCATAACATGCTCCCAGGGCATTACGGTCGGTGAAAATGGCTAAATATACCCCACATGAGGGGGTTAAATCATTACAATTAGTTCATTTGTTATGAACCTTTGCCAAAATTTAAAGTGATACCTATGAGAGTGACAAAGATGATGGTGAGAGAACAATCCCACATGAGACACATCAAATGAGTTTGGGAGTATGTTTGTCATGCAAATAATGTCCCCTTCATGAGTAGCTTAACATTTCCCTTATACTTTCAGGAATTTGTTACTTTATTAAATATTTGTATCCCTATGAAAGGTGCACGTGTGCCACCTCGGGGGCACATGCATCTTTGGGGGATCACACACAACACAAAAGTGTGTGCGCACACAAGCACATATTATATCTTTCTAGCACATATGTGTAGGAACCTACAAGTGCACGTAAAAGCCAATAAGGGCTTAGATACATACCTACACACGTGCACCAAAATTATCACTTAGGCGCATTGAGGCACACACACATGTACGGGTTAGGTTATCTAGAATGGGGTGCGCATACATGAAGATGTGTACAAAGGAACCAAAGGAAATGCACACATGTACCATTCACGCATACACCAAACACGGCACACTAGTGCCAATAAGGAAAAATGTCCCAACATAGAAGAAAAATATAGGAAGAATTAGAAAATTGAGAGGAGTGATTTATAAAGGAAAATAAAAATTACTATATGGTAAAAAATAGAAGAAAATAGAGGAAATGTTAATGCCTAATTTTTTTTGTGCTATGAAAAGAAAATTGCCGGCATTGTAGACTAGAGAGTGGCATAGTCGTATTACTGAGATAGAGGTGATCCTTCCTCGACAGGATTGTCATGACATGGAGGTACTATTGGAGGTGGTTGGTTTAAGTTACATGGCCCAGATGCCATCTATTACATTATATAACATGAGCCTTTCTGACAAACATTGATAGAGTGATGGCATAATAAAACCCAATGCTTCTGGATCCCTACATGGGATATTACTGTTACCTTGGAGGATGTCTAGTGCATTCTGTGTGTACCCATTGTTGGCTCCTTGATTGATTATACCAATGAATTTGGATAGATTACAAAGGTGATCAGTGATGTCCTCTGCAAGGATGACATACCTAGTTAGGATATGAGATTTTATTTACATCAATGTATATCAGGTTGCATCATTCACCAGGGACCTTTAAATATGATGTATCTTATTAGTGGGTTTTTACTCACTTATAAGATAGGGAATTCATTTCCATTGCACCTAATTACCATTATTCATGGTCTATACATTGGCGAGAGATACTATTGGGGCTATTTCATACTAGCACATCTATCTTTGGGATCTTCATTTAATCACATATCACCATCAAAAGATAGTGATACGCTTCGTTATTACAAATTCGGTCATAGGACCACATAGCTATTGGGTGTCCCTTTAGCGCACTACGTGTGTGAGCTCCAAAGGAGCCTAAATTCATGGGACAGTTCTGTTGGGGATGATATCTGAGGGCACATGGGTAGTACATACTATTATCATCAATATTTTTATGAGTTACAGCCGAGAGACATTATCTAGAGGCCCTATAGGAATATATAGTGGCCAGAGGATGGGGTAGAGATTAGAATTTATAGGGTAGGTAACTTTATCCTAGGTATCCATAGGTATATTACAGAGTTTTATAGGGTTAACTGATGTCAGCAACAGTTGGGTATCATTCAGGTTGTTCCATAAATAGATATTTGGTACATTCGTCATGATGCGGATAGGCAGACCATGGGCCCCTGTATTCAAATAGCTAGAGCCAAAGCCAACTTTGAGAAAATGGTACCACATATTTGGAACCTAGAATGATAGATTAGGGACCCCTGGGACAATTGACCATACCAGAGGGTACATGGGCTATAGGTGTGAGACCACCACTAGAGATTCCCTACAACAAGTGATGAGGGTGATGATGCAGAGGGTGATGGTGGGGGAGGTGATGGTGATGATGGTCCATTCAATAGACAGAGGCATGATCATGGAGATGACAGATAGGGTCCATTATAGGGTCCTAGAATGAGGTTATAGAGATAGAGGAAACTCCTAGTGATATAACAAGTACCACTTAGAGCACAAGGTTCGAGGCATAGTCCTCATAGTCTTCTGAGAGGAAGAGAGGGTAGAGATGACATATATCATCTAGTTGCCTTGTAATAGCAACTTCAATAGGTCATATTGGTACATTTTTGGATAGCAGTAGAGAGGGACCAGGCCCAATCCTAGATACAAGTTCTTACAACGAAGCGGGACCATGCCTGTGCTTATGTTTGTCAGGGAGGGGACAATGTTTCCTTGTTTCAGTAGGTAGGACAAATTACCTCATATATGAATTAGATTATGGGTTTATTACAGTAGTCCCATGTATAAGCACAAAATTTAATTACAGAGAGGGATCATCCCCGAGCTGAGTGAGTAGTGGGTCAGGATGAGGTTGCTAGGCTATCCTCGGAGGTAGCATTCTTCCAATGCACAGATGGGGATGTGGTGACACCACACAAAAATGGATTTATTGACAGTTGAGGGAAGAGCATTCTTCTACCAATATTTTTATTATGAGGTCATTCCAGAGGGTTAGTGGGAATTGAGCTATAACCAGTAGCCATGTGGATCAGCAAGGTCACAAAAGCCATTAGCATCTAGTAGATCAATTGAGCAGGCGCGGGGTAGTTGATAAGTCAATGTGGTGCACACAGTATGGGTCCTACCCTAGCTTGTAGGACACATAGTCCTTATTAGGGTTCAAGTGAGATGTGAATCTTATGCACTTATAGATCTGTATGTAACTTTTGATACATTCCTCTTATGAAGGATTTGTTACTTTTGACCGATTTATATGATGTATCATTTTGATTTACACCTATATGAAGGATTTATTACGATTTGTGCCCTTGATGGCCCATTTTGTATCGATGATGTATATCCTATTGAGATAGACATTTTACACACATATATATATATGGATAGTTGATGTTGTATGCTTTCATTTTGTGATGTATCTTATGATGATGATTTATTATGGATGTTGATTTATGATATATCTTTAGATAATATAAAATTTTGTGGTTTATGAGATACTTTATTTTTTTGTTGGGTATGGAATGATATGATGATATTGGTTTGTGGGGGTATATTTTGATATTTTTGATCCCTCTTACCCCCATTTGATGATATTGTATGTAATGATTAGCTTAGCATGCATGTATGATGTATACTTAGATTTTTTTATTTATATATGATGTATAAATGATGTTAGATGTGATGATATAGATGGAGATATGATGATGTGATAAAAAAACCATGCAAATGCAACAAGAAAACACAAGAAAATGGTAAACAAATCTACCAAATATACATGCTACCAAAATGAACCAACATAATTATATACAAATATTGACAAATATACAAAAACATACCTCATATGTACAAGTAAGCATGAATCTAATCTAAGCAAGAAAAGATCAACCTCAAGTAACAAACTATACAAATGCATAAGCAAGGAAAAACCATACAAGCAGAAAGTACACAAACCAATAAACAAAAACAAGAAATAAGACAAAGGAATTAAAACTATGTTTTTGTGTCACTATTTTCTATGCATTTTTGTATTGTTTTTGGGATTTTCTATTTTTCTATTGTTTTGGATTTTTAGAATACTTGAATTTTTTTGTAATTTTCAACATATTTTAATGTTTTTTCGATTTTCAACATATTTGAATGTTTTTGCAATTTTCAACATATTTTAATGTTTTTACGATCTTCCAGGGTTTTCTTAAGCTATGTATAGGAAACTGAGAAACATGGATGCCCCTAGCATTAGATGGGAATATACAAGGGTAGGTGCCATGTGTTCTATAGAGGAAGCTAAAACTGTGAAGGTGCCCCAAATGTTTAGAGGTGGAATATAAAAAGTCAATCCCTTCACTGATTTACAAGAGGAGAAACAACTCGATCAATGCTTGAGAAGATGGAATCAAAAGGAATCTCAGACATAGGTGTGGAACTAGCCCTAGAGCTAAGTAAAAGTACATGTACACAACCAAAATTGCACATGCTACATTTTTAGGAAAATGGTTATAAGAGTCCCCAGTGATGATTCAAAATCCTTTCACAAAGGTGTTCAAGCTCCAAAAACCCATTCTGAGTATATACTTGGACTCTATGTTTTACGCCTCTTTATGGCTAAGACGCTTCTCCGAGGGGTCAATATGTACGCACCCAAAATTGCATGTCCTATATTGTCAGGAAAATGGTTATAAAAGTCCCAAGTGATGATTAAAAATCCTTTCCATAATGTGTTCAAGCTCCAAAACCCATTTGCAGTATATATTTGTAGCCTAGATAGCCTTATTTAACTTTTCCATGCATTTTTCCATCTCCTTGTTTCTTTCTATGCTTGTTTTGGCCTTCAGTGCTAGGACCGCCGCCCTGCCTAGGTGGCGGTCCTAAAACTACCACCATGTGCAGGGTAGTGTTCCTACCCACTTTTTCTAGAATCTTCACACGTGTTTTAAACATGTGACGGTTCACTTAAGTTTGCTTTTTGCATGCATCCGTGAGCCGAATTGGCTAAAAATAGCTTTGTTTGCTTGGTTCTCCTTGCTCCTTCTATTTTTAATAAGATTTAATTAGTTAGAACTACCTCTTCTTGCCTTGTGCATGAAGTAACCTTCTATCCTCCATTACTATATATTCCATGCTTCTATTCAAGTAAAAGGCTTGAGAATTTTATGTATCTTTTATTGTTGTGCTTTCATAATCTTGCTATGAATTGTATAGCCAAGCTCATATATCTTGTGCTATCTCTCTTCTACTTGCATTGCATCTAGATTTCTTCCAAGTTGCCATTACTCAAGTTCCATCCTCTTGTTGTTGTTCTTTACATTCCCAATCCTTTGGACTCACATGAACACTCAGAGAAAGAAAGGAAAGAACTGAGGGGAGATACACGATACTACTGGATTTTCCAAAGCTCTTGCTCTTCTAGGTTGGAATTGTGTATTTGTTTGCTTTGTTTTGTCAAATTTTCAATTGCATATCAAATAGAGTAGAGAAACAGTTCATTTCAATTAGCTAGATAATTGCAAGTAGATCAAATCAATAGGAATTTTTCTCTTCAACATTGCTAGGGAGGCTATGGGGGAACAATAGCTCTGTTAGAGTCATGATTTGTTCTTCACTTCTAAGGTAGGGTTGGAAATATTTTGATTGAATTAGAATAGATCTTAGATTTAGATTCACACATCTGCACAGATAGTTAGCTACATCCAGCTAATTATTTGTTTTTAACTTGTTTATTAGATTAGATGCATTGTCTGAAAAGTTAGAAAAGAACAAAAACATTTATTTTTCATAGATTAGCTTATTTTACTACTTTGTTATGATATATTGAGAAAACACCAAAAAGATAGGTCAGATTTACTTTGATAGATAGTTTATTTACTGAAAAAAAATCAATTTATCTTGCATGACCATCAATGGTCCACAAAAGGAAAATACTTATAGTTGAGATCCCCTGGTCCCACAAACCAACGAGCCAGAGCTAATAACTGACATTGACACAAGTTTGCACTTAACATTCTTACGTATACCTACCACATATGCTAAGAAAATAAGATAGTTAGAGATATTGAGCATTGCTGCTAATCAAGCCTATGAATTTTAGACTGCTCCTGGAAATAGGATTTGATTTCATGTATAAACATACAAGGGCCATAACCCCCACGAGTCTTTGGTTGTGATCCATAGGTCCCGCAACCCAACGGGCCTACTAGTCAGCTGGATATTGACACTAGTTTATGCACATTGGCATTCATATATTTACCGCTTCCACCCAATATTATTACACAACTTTCATTGTTTAATATAGCAGTTGATCAAGCTAAGACCTTCTAGACGAGACCAAAAAATCACCCATAGTATTTGCAACTCCACTACACCTCTTGTCTCCATTTCCATTGGCTTGTTTAGAAACCCATACTAGGCACACTGCAGTTACTTTCCACGTATTCGACAACCAGTCAATAGAATTTTGCGAGAACTAGACATCGATTGGAGTCTTCCAAGAGCTATCATATCGAACCATACCATCACACCCTTTCACATTAGGAGAGAATTATTTGTCTTAGATTCATATATTCTAGTATTGCATGTTGAAGACATAAGGTTTCCCGTTAGCTTGATTGTTGCCATCACTTTCACTTCTATTTCAATTCTACACCGGGTGTCTCAGCACAACCTCGAGAGGTCGGGTGCGAAGAAGGTGACGTGCTGATTTTCTATCGTAAAAATTGGTGAACCCAATGTGAAGAGAGTATCCAAGTGTTTCCACTTTTATCCATCCTTTATTATGTGGGTATTCTTATACCCCCTGAATATGTCGAATATGATGAGTACGGTCGACCCATCTCGGGTTTGAAATGTACCATTACCAATCAAATATCCCACAACAATCACCTTCACTTTCAACATGGGAAGACAACCGCTCATCCACTCAAAACCCTTTGCTTCAGGGAACCAATGTTGGTTCTTCTATACGCATTGAAGAACTAGATCAGGTCACTCAGACTTACCCCCTCAAACAATCAAGTTCAAATAACATGACATTCACTGGTGAGGTGAGTTCATCTCCTCGGGTATTATTTCAAAACCCATTACCATGCAATCTGATCAACTCCCCCATCTCGATGAGGATTATTTAGCATGATATGCTAGGAGTGAAAAACAATTCCAACAAATGAACCAATATTTTGATATGTTACAAGGACAAGGTGATGTCTTGCTTCAGAACAATAATGTTACCCCACCACCAACTGATAATAAAACCAATTATCGGTGGCAACATTGTAAACAATTCATAGTAGGATACCATACTCCTCAACAACCTCCAAGGGTTCAACCAAAGGTATCTAAGCAAGGTACCACCCCATCAATGGGTGATGTCATTTCAGCTTTGGTTGATAAATTCAAGGAGTTAGAGATTTCATGAAAACACAGAATTCATATGCAGGGAAAGCATGGACTCCTTCCTACCCATAGAACTATGGGAAAATACCAACCACACAAAATCCTCTAGTCTACATGAATACTCCAAACCATGGGGATTTGTTAACTAGGACGGGTACCTTGGGTATGCCTCCTCAAGCCACATATGGATACCTACAACAAGATCCAGCTGGAAGTGTATTCTCAAACACTATACCATTCAGAAATATGACATTCCCTGGATTCATGCCTTTGGCTCTATATCAAGGTAAACAACCCCCTTATATACACATGTATTCCAAATATGCATAGGGGGACATGTACACCTACCTAGGTTCATATGGACAACTACAGGGGATGTCATATGCCCCACCAAATGTCTATGTTGTCCCATTTCAAAAACCAATGCAGCCCCCACCTCCCTAACAAGGGTCTTCAATGGTGGAAACATATGCAATGGACACTTATTCTGAATATCTCAAGGATACCCTAGATTTATCCATTTAGGAAGTCATGCTCTCGAGACCCTTTCTTGATCTCCCAAAGTTAAAGGGGGGGGGTGATCCTAATGCCCACATCAAGGCTTATGCAATGGCCATTCGAGAGCTTCTCCCATGGGATGCAGTTATTGAAAATATTTTCCTAAGACACTAGAAGGTATTTCTCTCGACTAGTATTATAGGATACCGGAGGATTCAATACACTCATTCAAACAACTTGTATCGAGTTTATTAAATATTTTGATATGAACAAGATTTTGTGAATAGGAATTAAGGAATTCCTTCATATCAAAAAAGAACATAACAAATCTACAGCCCACTTCATTCAGAGGTGGTGACATGTTCTCTACTCTTCCACAAGTGCTCTAAACATGGATCAAACAGAACTTTTTGATTTGTTCCTTCACTCTCTCAACAGAGAGATGAAGGAAGAGGTTCAAAAATTCTTGCTAAGGAGCTATGAAGAGGTGTTAGAGGGTGCTCTTTAGATCGACCAAGTGGCAATTGAAAGTTGTTATAAGACTTATGGAGCAAATGGGAAGTTAGTCACTCCTGCTCAAAGTACTCTCGATTACTCCAACAACACAAATAAAAATCAAGGACCAAAGATCCTTAATAAGAATCATGGAGTAATGACCAATGGTGTGACTGACCAGCCTAAAAATCCTAATGTTGTTAACCCTACTAGTACAAGTACTATCAATAACAACAACAATGGAAATAATCAGAGAAATAAAAAGTTCTCACGCTCGATAAATGCTGTGGATTTTAATCATCCCCAACAATAGCAACAACCTTAGCCACAAAGACAAATACCGACCCCAAACCCTAGTCAATAGCCCAACCAATTTTAGAATCAGGGGAAAGGGTTCCAAAGTGTTAATTATAACAATCAACAACCAAACAATAATCGTGGTTTCAGACCACAACAAGGAACAAACCAAAGGCCTCGGGATTATGATCCTGACTTGTATTGTGGTTTCCATAGGGTCCACGGGCATGACACAAGAAATTTTCATGATTGTAATAAGTTTTTGTAGCATTTTCTAGAAGACCAAAGATAGTTATTTGTTGACATGTTTTGGCAAACCCAACTACACCCAGTCAAAATGCCTATATGGGACCGGTGTCTCCATAGAACACACCATTGGGAATCTTCAATGATCCTCTCCCCATACATCTAAAGGATGGTAGACTGGATCCCAATGGTTCGAATAAAGGTATTGTAATAGGGACTCATGATCATAAAGCCTCAAATTCGTCAAACCCACAGGTTGAACCTCCTTTGGATGGTCACCAAAAAATGAATATTGTAGGTTTGGTTTAGTTAGATTTTGAACCCCAAATTAACACTATAATAAGAACACGAGACTATTATTTTCAACCAATTCGGATCTATCCAATTGTTTTAGATAATGCTCATGACACGCTAAGCAAGCTAGTAGAAGCTTATGATTTGATCATTGATCTAACCAATACCTTTTCACATATTTCCTTTTTGGACCTACTGAAGAATTCCCCCACACATCAAGTTGCTCTTTTGGAAGCACTAGGTCTCAGCCATTTGATTAATGTTACCCCTCTACCAGAGGCATAGATAAACCATATAGACTTTGACGTTTTCCCTCTAGGGTAACCCGAATGGGATATTGGGTTTGTATTTGACATGAATAAGATGCCTATGGATGATGAAATAACTCATAGAGGAAATCCAACCTTGTTTCTATAGGTTTGAATTTACAACAACTATATGAAATGCACAATGATTGATGATGGGGTAGTGGTTAATATAGTCCCCTTCTTTTTTCTTCAGAAGTTAGGATATGGGGATAATAATTTCTCCTCGACACAAAACACGTTGAGAGGTTATGATAGTATTAAGGAAACCTCGATTAGAACCATAGTATTACCAATTACTTTTGGGCCTAAGATGGTTCTTATTGAGTTTTATATTATAGATCAGAAACCAACTATAATATGATCCTTGGCCATCCTTGGATCCACCGCATGAAAGAAATCCCCTCCACTCTATTCCAAGAGGTCAGATTCTTGCATTTAGGGAAAGTATTTATCACTCAAGGTGATCCAAATCCCTTTGATATACATTTGGCCAACTTGAAGAAAAAGCTAGGGGTCCACTCTGAATTCAAACTTCCTATGAACTAGTTAAACAAACCTGGAAAATGTGGTACCAAGAAGAAAAGTTAGTTCCCACAATGAATTAGAAGTTACGGGTTTGATCAAGGGTATTCCGATGGTCAAGGATGAAAATTTTGTTGTAGAGACGGTATCATTAGGAACTACAACAAATATTGTTGAGCTATTAGAAAAGGATTTTCCTATCCTTCTCCCCTTTGATTCTATGGGTATGGGACATGCCTTGGGACTTGGTTCCCTTCCAGTAGATGAGGTTTGCATGGTGGAGGTAACCAAGGTAAAAGGATAACTTACAAAGGATGAATCAACATCCATCTTTCTGAGTAGTTGTTAGACCCTCCATTTTGATGGAGCCAAGTGTCACTTCGTCTCTGGGGTGAGCACATTCCTTACTTCACCCAAAGGAAGGGTTTTACCTTTTTCTTTCAAATTGAATTTCAAATGCACAAACAATGGGGATGAGTATGAGGCTCTCCTATTAGGTCTTATTATAGCTAAGAGAATGGACATCATCACTATTAGGGTGTTATATGACTCACAACTAGTCATAAATTAGATATCTGAGGTATAAGAGACTAGGGCTGGACACTTACAACTCTACAAAATAGCCATGTTGGGCCTAACTACGGGGTTTGACTTTATATCAATTTAGGTAGTTTCACATGAATAGAACATTTTAGAAGACTCTATAGCGACTTCTACCTCACGATTCACCCCAAGTAGTGACTTAGAGGACACCAACTTCACGGTTTCAATCTACGCGTTGAATCCTTGATTTACAAATCCCCAGTAGCGTCAATGTTGATATATGTGGAAGTTGATGATAAACTTGACTCTTCATACCATGTTGATGGGGAAGAGTCAACTTTAAGTTATTTAAACACTTTGGTAGAACTGTATCTTACCTATCATGAGGTAGACCTTTCCCTAATTCCACTTTCCTCTTCTTATTTTGGGAATCCGATGATTGAGTCCTCTCTAAGAAAAGATATTGAGATTTACGAAGTAGAGGAAGAAGGGAACTTGGAGTTGCCTCCAGCCCCACTTGAGTTTGAGGACGAAAATGCCTCCGTAATTAATCAAATGATTGATATAAACATTGAAATGGAGTAGGAGCTAAAAATCTTAAAGCTAGGGTCCTCTTTACCTCCCGAGGAAGTAGAAATTCATACCCAAATCCTCAAGGAACATAAAAAATCCTTCGCAGTTAGTTACAAGGAAATGACGGGAATTACACCACACATCATAGTTCACAATCTCATCACCAAGCCGGATGCCAAACCAATTAAGCAGAAGTCAAGACCTATGAAGCCAAAGGTGGCCCTTATGGTAAAATAATAAGTAATGAAGCTTCTCCAAGTAGGATTTATCAATCCAGTTGATTATTCACAATGGGTATCTAACATTGTCCCCATTCTCAAAAAGAATGGAAAGATCCATATTTGCATAGACTTTTAGGACATTAACAAGGCTTGTCCCAAGGATTATTTCCCACTACCATCCATTGATGTTATCATTGATGCAATAGTTGGATTTGAGTTGTTGTCTCTCATGGATGAGTTTTCAAGATATAATTAAATAAAAATATCTACCAAGGATCAAACTAAAACTACATTTATAACTTCATGGGGAACTTATTGTTATCTCATCATGCCATTTGGTCTTAAGAATGCTAGCACTACATACCAATGATCAATGACCTACATATTCCATTATCTTATTCATAAGATTGTGGAATCCTATGTAGATGACCTATTGGCTAAGGCTAGGAAGAGTTATGATCACCCAAAGGTGCTTCGTATCATTCTCTTGTGCTTGATTAAGTATGGTGTCACGTTAAACCCAAAGAAATTTGTATTCAGTGTAATAGGTGGTAAGCTTCTGGGTTACATTATATCTTCACAAGGGATTGATGTTGACCCGACAAAAATCGAGGCTATGTTAGAAATTGTTCAGCCATCGAATGAGTCTGGTGTTAGATCTTTTCTTGGGAAACTTGGTGTGATCCAAAGGTTCATCCTTGACTTGACCTTTTTGTTCATCTAATCAACAATTTGTTGAAAAAGGATTATAGCATTGATTGGATGGAGGAATGCAATGAGGCCTTCAAGGTAGTTAAACAATTCTTGTTATCCCCTCCCACGCTAATGCCACCTAGATCAGATCACCCTTTGATCTTGTATTCGTGGGCTATAGATGTTTCGCTAGCCTACATGTTGGCTCAAGAGGATGACAATAAGTGATAACGGAAATTTACTTTATCATTCGGATGTTACTTGATTATGAGACACACTACATGCAGGCAGAAAAATAATGCCTTGCCATAGTTTTTGTAACCAAGCATTTAAGACATTATATGCTCAATCAAGAAACAAGGGTCATTGTCAAGTTAGACCACTTACGAACATTCCTCATGCAGGGATCCTTGTCTAAAAAGGTTGGGTGTTTCATTACATTAATGGGTGAGTTCAAGTTAATGTTTGTAAATCAAAAATCCATTAAGGGTCAAATCATTGCAAACTGGTTGGCTGATAATCCATTGGATGGGGGTGATTTGGTAGATCTAGAATTTCCCAATGAGTTTGTATATTTTATCAACACCAATCCCCTATCTCTATATTCCCTTATTACACTGAAATTATCAATTTCATCATGGACCACACATAGCTAGAAGGGGCAACATCACAACAAAGAAGGTGGTTACGCATCGTTTCCACTAAGTACGTTATTTTGGAATAGGTGATTTATCATAGAGCCTTTGATGGAATGTCACTTGAGATGTGTTGACTTTGAAGAGTCCAAAAATATTCTTTATGAGTCACATAGTGGGGTATGTGGAGGTAACTTTGGTGGCCATGCTAATTCCTAGAAGATACATTGGATGGGCTATTTCTGGTCCACCCTAGAGCACGACGTGGTAGATTTTGTGTGTAGATGTCATAAATGTCAAGATTTTTCCCACAAGATCCACATATTGGCATAAGTTTTACAACCAATCGTAACTCCATGGCCCTTATCCACGTGGGGCTTGGATTTTATAGGGAAGTTCTCTCCCTCATCAACAAATGGCCATAATTTCATAATCACAGCCACATAATACTTTACCAAGTGGGTAGAGGCCATGCCCCTTACTACTGTTCCTATCTCTGTAATCGCTAAGTTCATCTTGAACCAAATCATTTGTAGGTATGGAGTACCACAGGTCATTATTTATGATAATGGAACACCTTTCAAAAATGACGAGGTGTGTGAGTTGTGTACAAAGTTTAAAATAAGTCATCACATGGCTTCTCTCTACTACCCTTAGGCTAATGGACAAGCTGAGGCTACTAATAAGACTTTAAAGTCCATTCTCCTAAAAACCATTAAGGAGAATAAACGAGATTGGCACCTAAATATTTTTCCGGCCTTATGGGCCTACCAAATGTCGGTTAGAACACCAACGGGGGAAACCCCCTTTTCCTTAGTATTTGTGCTGAGGCAGTTCTTCCACTTGAAGTCAAAATACCTAGTCTCTGCATTTCACTACATGGGATCTTGGGAGAGGAGGGTTATCAAGAAGTGCAACTCTCCCAATTAGAAAGTCTCGACGAAGCTAGACTAAACACGAAAAATGGCACAATGTTTATGCTGACCATATGGATTAACAATACAATAAGAATGTGTATGAACATGAGATCTATGAAGGATATTTGGTATTAAGACTCGATATCCGAATAGACAAGAAGACTAGCGAGGGAAGAAAGTTCAGACCTAGGTGGTTAGGTCCATATCGAGTAGTCAAAGACTATAAAAATGGCGCATTTCATTTGTGTACACTAGAAGGTGAGGAGTTTAGAAAATCCATAAACTCTCTTCACCTAAAGAGCTATTACACATGATCCATCACCATTCTTGTATGTACATTATTGCATTTGCATTGCATTTTTTTCTGTTCATTCATTTGGTGAAAAGTGTGATCAAGGAGCTTATTCTTATAGCAATTCCTAAAAACTTCTAAAAATATTGGAAAAAAATTCAAATCATGTCTCTTCAAACCTTCATAGTATCATCAACTGTTTCTGAATCATTTATCAATCCAAACAAGATAAGACAACATTTTGATGGTAACCATACCAAGGATTTCATACTTGGTTCTATTTTTGGTCTCTTCTTAGGATAGGTGTCTTTTGTTCATGGTATATTCTAGAAGCTTCATGGTGTCACATCTATCCCATATACATCTCCTTGGAAATAAAATCATTCTAAACATTTTTCCCAAATAATTAAGTCACATACAAATCCACAAATAAATTTATTTTTACACATTTCTCTACCCTACCAACCTTCGATGTTCATCCTGCATCTCTTACTAGTGACGTGGGGTTAGGAAAGGAGGGATATGCCCTTACTTGACTATTACTTTTCCATGGTGATGATCCCATGCTTCCTACTAGTAGCACGGGGTAAGGCGTAGGGGGTCTCTTTGATAAACTTGAAAGTTACAAACTAGTCAAACATTGTGAAATCATAAATAAATAAATAAATGAGTTAGATGTCCAAAATTCCAAGAAATTTTAAAACTTGAAAACCATATTTTTTCAACCAAGTGGCCATCTATGGATCCAAGTCTAGATAAACTGCAAAGCAATTCACATTCTAAACTATGAAGTAGCTTGAGTAGGGTAAGGTTGTAGCATCCCAATTTGGTTCTGTCAAACCTCTGTCTTTCTCTCATCACTGCCATTCAACAAATTTCATAACTTGTGCCCTTTCTAACTCTTGGTGTTGAGCCCTCACATCTTACTAGTTGTGTGGGGTTAGGAGTGGGGAAAGTACATCTATTTATCATATCATTGTATCATCATGTTTTATCAAGACAATATGAAGTACCAAAGATTGCAAAAGAAACTAAGTTTAAGATCACATTGTGTTTGCATCATCATATATCAACATTATAAAATACAAAAAGAAATCATTCTGTTATCATTTCACATCCATTGCATACATTCTAAAAAGCATAAAAAAATAGAAATTTTAAATATCTAGAGTACACATGAGAGATAAGCCAAAGAGAGTCAACTCGGATACAATGGAATACCGAACCAAAAAAAGAGTTTATATATATTGTAGTAGATCAAGTTTGTGTACAATATCATCATGCACTAGGCATGGTCAAAACACTTACAATGAGCCTGAAATATACAAAAAAAAATCGTATAATGTCAAAAATGGTATCAAAGCAATAAAGGCTCAACAACCTATCAATCTCTGTGGGATCCCTCAGATGGTGTGTGACCACGTCTAGGGATCCTATTATGGCTGTGATGGCACCGAGAATCGGCCCGAATGGTGTGAGTGCTCCTGGTGGTGCCCACTTCCTATAACCTCACTATGAGGATGGCTCCATGTCATCAAGCACTCAGAAATTTTGTATCTAGCTACCGTGGTTCGAAGGGAGGTCACTATCTCTGCAACCTTCCAAATGGGAGAAAACATGTCAATATGTCAGCCGGTGGCTAGGGGCTGTCCTAAATCCACTATCAACTTGGATTAAGTCTTCCCTGAGGGGATCAACAGGGTGTCCACACACACTCGATGAATGAACTCTCACCACTCGTATGCGGATGCTGGAAAAAAAAGATATAGTGAGCTAGAAAATCATAGAACACAAATCAAAAGGAGAATGCTAATTTAAACATACAAAAATAAATAGATAAAACTGAGAAAGGAGTATTGAACATACTTGGGTCTCCAGGCATCCATGTGGGATTAGTGGCTGCTGAGGCAGGTGTTACTGGTGGTTGCAGAGCCTCACCAAATCCAGAGGCATGGCAATGTTTGATCATGTACTCATCATCCCCTCCAAGTGTCTCATTGAGACCAAAGTCTCTCTCTCTCTCCGAGATCACCTCCTCATGCATTGCTCTTAGGATCTCCTAAGTATCATGCCACTCAAGTTAGTTTTCAACTCCCTCAGAAGGTCTTGCCCCCTCATCCTCCTCTCTAACTGACTCCTCTATATCATCCCCCATATATTCCTTAGAGTCAGAGTCCAAGTCAATCGACTCAACCTCCTCCCCACTATGAGCAGGAGCCACCCTAATCTGAAGTAAGGGTATTCAAGGGGCACCAGCTACCTGATGAGCTTGGACTACACACCTAAATGCAATAGGAACACCAAGAGTAATAAATGTCCAACGGGATCCCCTCTAAGACCCCTCCGATCCTCTCAAATAGTCCTATAAAGAGGATCCACTTGAAGAAGCATGACAGGGTATGGAAGACCGAAATACTGAGGTACCCAGTCAAATAGGTGAATATCAACTCTCCTAGCTCAATCATCTAACTAGCTCATGGATTAGAAAGATACCATCATCGTAACATCCTCACCCCATACCCATGCCATGTCCTGATAGGGTGTGGTATTCATGTTTGCTGTAGTCAGGGAGGCCACTAACTGATGTGGTGTCTGGAGCACTAACATGCCTATCCATCTAGCTTCCTAGACAACCTTTGGATCTGATACCTGTACTACCCCCTACCATAAGGGATGAAACACTCGTAAACCCAACTCATAACCAGAGTAGGGTGGCTCAAAGATTGTCCCTGTAATCTGACCACTCTATACAAATCATGGTATGTAGTCCCCAGGATATCTATTCCCCAGGCATACTTATGGCCATGAGCCTTAATCTGTGCAATGATGGGGGCCCAACAAAGTATAAAAGTGTATCTCCTCCCTTGTCCTGAATAATCTCAAGGAAAAGATACCCATGATGGCTCTTCAAAGGATAGGAATGGGAGCAATAGCAATAGACCAAACCTTCATTCCCTTCTTTGAGCTAGATGAGACAATGACATCTCCCATGTATGTGGCCCACTGTGTCATCATGGCCCTAGACCCCGCTATCTCCAATGTTAGTCTCCTACCCAGTACCGAGACTCCAAAGATGTGGTATACATCCTCTAGAGTAATAGTCCACTCTCCCCGACACCTAGAAAATGGAAGATGTTCCGTCTGCATCCCAGTAAGAGAATAAGTCACACAAAATGTGACTGATAAGAGCAACATGTGGCACCCATGCTATCCACCAAATGACCACCCTCTGAAAATATCGGTCTCATCCTGGGTTAGTTGATCCAGAATCCTTAGGAGCCAATCACACTTTCTTTCTCTACTCCAGCGTATGCCTTCTTTTACATCCACCAAAACATGAAAAAAAGATCAAGTTAATAATGTGCATCACATGATAAGTTCATAAAAAACATAGCAAAACATTGAAAAAAATTCAAGTTAAGGAGCATTTTAGACATTCTATTAGGATCTACCACCTTGTGCAGGGCAGTGGTCCTGTGACCGCCTCCCTGTCTTGGGCATTGGTCCTGACCCATTTCCCAAAACGTGCCCTTAACCCCAAAAATGCTTTAAAATGACAAAATTGATCATTTCTAACAAAATAAAATAATTCCCTATGGGCACCCCCATAAGGACTCATTTGAAACAAGAAAATTTGAAAATGTCCCCAGGTAAACTTTTCAACATTTTAACATCTAAGGCACAAAAAGACAAAAGTGGAAATAACTAACCTGGGAACGCATCGATCGATATCCCACTCGTGGAGGCATGGTCACTATCTTGCAACTTTCATTTTAGTTGTCTCTACGTCAGAAATAGTCAACGTATGTCCAGAGCCCCAAATTCACCAAATCAACAATGCACAAATGAATTGGAAAATGAGTTTGATTTGATATAAATATGTAGTTTTAGACTCATTTTGAGTGAATGTGTTTATAGGGTTGGAGCATTGGCGTAGGTATATTTCCACATCCCCACACAAATGGTAAGTTCTCTTGTTGTTTATGTTTAGTGTTTATTTTCCAATGTCTTATCTATTTGTACTTGATTCTCTTCTCCTTCTAGTAGGAAGCGGGATCTTGGATGATGAGATTTCGACACACGGGCATGTCAGGTATAGCTTATATCTCCCCATTTTAGGAACGCCATACTCAGACTCTACATTTTAAACCTCTTTCATGGCTAAGATGCTTCTCCAGGGGGAAATATGTACGCACCCAAAATTACACGTGCTATATTGTCAGGAAAATGGTTATAAAAGTCCCCAGTTATGATTCAAAATCCTTTCCACAAGGTGTTTGAGCTCCAAAAACCCATTTCCAAAGTATATATTTGTAGCCTAGATAGCCTTATTTAACTTTTCCATGCATTTTTCCATCTCCTTGTTTCTTTCTATGCTTGTTTTGGCCTTCAGTGCTAGGACCGCCACCTTGCCTAGGTGGCGGTCCTACAACCGCCACCCCCTGCGCAGGCGGCGGTCCCGCCCACATTTTTGAGAATCTTCATACATTTTTTAAACATGAAAATTTTCACTTAAGTTTGCTTTTTGCGTGCATCTGTGAGCCGCATCAGCTAAAAATAGATTTGTTTGCTATGTTCTCCTTACTCCTATTTTTAACAAGATTTAATTAGTTTGAACTGCCTCTTCTAGCCTTGTGCATGAAGTAACCTCCTAACTTCTATTCCTATATATTCCATGCTTGTATTCAACTAAAATGCCTAAGAATTTTTGCATCTTGTATTGTTGTGTTGCCATAATCTTGCTAGGAATTGCATAGCCAAGCTCAGATATCTTGTGTTATCTCTCTTCTATTTGCATTGTGTCTAGATTGCTTCCAAGCTTCCATTGCTCAAGCGCCATCCTCTTATTGTTTTTCTTTACATTCCCAATCCTTTGGAATCACATGAACACTCAAAGAAAGAAAGGAAAGAACTGAGGGGATAGATACTGATACTACTGGATTTGCCAAAGCTCTTACTCTTCCAGGTTGAAATTGTGTATTTGTTTCCTTTGTTTTGTCAAATTTTCAATTGCATATCAAATAGAGTATAGAAACAATTCATTTCAATTAGCTAGATAATTGCAAGTAGATCAAATCAATAGGAAGTTTTCTCTTCAAAATTTCTAGGGAGGCTGTGGGGGAATAATAGTTTTGTTAGAGTCATGATTTGTTCTTCACTTCTGAGGTAGGGTTGGAAAGATTTTGATTGAATTAGAATAGATCTTAGATTTAGATTCACACATCTGCATAGATAATTAGCTACATTCGGCTAATTATTTGTTTTTAACTTGTTTATTATATTAGATGCATTGTCTGAAAAGTTAGAAAAGAACAAAAACTTTTATTTTCCATAGATTAGATTATTTTACTTCTTTGTTCTGATATATTGAGAAAACACCAAAAAATTATGTTATATTTCCTTTGATAGATAGTTTATTTACTGAAAAAAAATCAATTCATCTTGCATGACCATCAACGGTCCACAACAGAAAATACTTACAGTTGTGATCCCCTGGTCCTACAAACCAATAGGCTAGAGCTAATAACTGACATTGACACAAGTTTTTCCTTAACAGTCTTACGTTCACCTGCCACATACGCTGAGAAAATAAGACAGTTAGAGACATTAAACACATTTGCTAATCAAGCCTATGACTTTTAGACTACTCTTGGAAATAGGATTTTACTGCATGCATGACCATACAAGGGCCATAACCCCCATGAGACTTTGGTTCTAATCCACGGGTCCCTCAACCCTATGGGCTTGCTAGTCATGTGGACATTGACACTAGTTTATGAACATTGGTATTCATATCTTTACCACTTCCACCCGATATTATTACACAACTTTCATTGTTGAATATAGTAGCCGATTAGGCTAAGACCTTCTAGACAAGACTAGAAAATTTATGATAGTATCAGCAGCTCCACTACACCTCTTGTCTCCATTTCCATGACCTTGTCTGGAAACCCATACGAGGCACCTGTCGGGTACTTTCCACATATTCCGCAACCAATCAGTAGAATTTTGGTAGAAATAGACATCGATTTGAGTCTTTGAGTAGCTATCATATCGGACCATACCATCACACCCTTTTAGGTTAGGAGAGAATTCTTTACCTTAGATTCATAGATTCTAGTATTGTGTGTCGAAGACATAAGGTTGCCCCATTAGCTTGATTTTCGGCACCACTTTCACTTCCATTTCAAATCCACACCGGGTGTCTCGACACAACCTCGGGAGGTCGGGTGCGAAGAAGGTCACGTGTTGATTTTCTATCATATAATACCCCCTTCTGAAATACAAATGTTTGTGAAAAACGAATCTTCCCAAGGTGCTAGAAGCTATTTTTCACAAAGGGAACCATCCAAAGTGCCACAATTGTGTGGTTTTCACACATGAATGACCTATTTCCTCTTTTTATTTTTCTCTTTTTTTTATTCTTGTCCTTTTTTTACTTTGTCGTTTGTTTTCTAATTTAGCCCCATGTTTAAGCATAGAATTGCTTAAGTTGCATGGCATTCATAGGCTCATAGAGCTCATCTCCATTAGTATGAGAAATTGTATATGCTCATGTTCCATATTTTGCCACAATGACGTAAGGTCCTAACCAATGTGGTTCAAACTTTCCTTTCTTCTTTATTCATGCCCTTGTGCTGAACTAATTCTATTTCATGACCAAATCACTGACCTCAAATTGAAGAGGTATGATCCTTTTGTTGTAGTTACGGGAGACTCTTTTTTGATAAACCTCGAGATGGTTAAGTGCGTAGATGCACTTTTCATCTAGGAGTTATAATTCTTCCAACCTGACCACTATATAATAATCATCTTTGTCTAGATAATCCCTAAGAGATATCCTCAGGAAAGGAAGCTCTATTTCTAATGGGATGATTGATTTTATTCCAAAGACTAGGGAGTAGGGTGTGGTACAAATAGGAGTGTGAATGGAGGTCCTATAAGCCCAGAGGGCTGGGTGAATTTGTAAATGTCAGTTGTGACCTGTCTCACCCACCATATTTTCCATGATCTAAACAAATATTTTGTTAGTGGATTTGGCTTTCCCATTATGTTGAGGGTAATATGGCGTGGACCAATTTAATTATTTTTGAAATTGGTGACAAAGATCTTTCACCGTCTTGTTCTTGAATACTTTTCCATTTTTGATAACTATGGCCGCAAGAATGTGATACCAGCCAATGAGGTGTTTTGTGATGAAGTTTGATATCGAGAGCTCAGTAACATATGTTAGTGGAAAAATATCTACCCACTTAGTGAAATATTTTGTGGTCGTGATGATGTGGGTATGACCATTAGATGAGGTATGGGTTAGCTTTCCTATTAAATCTAGTCTCCATTTGGAAAATGGCCATGATTTTATAATTTTTTGTAATGGTTGTGACAGAAAATGGATGAAATTTCCATAATTTTGACATAGAACACATTTCTTGACATGGTTGCAGCAATCTATCTCCATAGTAGGCCAGTAGTATCCCACCCATAACAACATTTTTGCTAGGAACATTCCATTTGTATGGGCACCACACACCCCTTCATGTTCTTCCTTGATTACTTGGACCGACTCTCCTACATCTAGACAACACAACAAATTCCCTTCATAACCATGATGATAGAGCGTACCTTCCAGGAGGGTGTAATGGGCTATTTGGTAGATAAGGATTTGTTTTTTAGATAGGTAAATGTTAGTAGGGAAGGTACCACTTATAATATAGTCATAGATAGGTGCATACTAAGGGGAGTAGGGACCAAAAAAATCATATGCCAGGCATGATTGTGTTATATCATATACAGGTTGATGTATATTTTCAACAAAAATAGCATATCATTGTTTTCTAGAAGAATCCACAACATAGAACCTACTATTGGCATTACATCCGCAACTCTTATTTTTGCTCTTGGAATTTGTTCAAAGGTGATACACATAAAGTATTCTTTCATTGTTTTCACCAAATTCTCATATAGGACGAACATTCCATCTTTGACCTTTTAATCATTATTGAATTGTTTGATAATTAGATGTGAGTCACTAATGACCTTGACATGGTGGATATTCCACTTGATCACCAACTTCATCCTAGAAATGAGCACCTCATATTCTATTATGTTTTTTGTGCAAGGAAATCCAAGATAGAAAGATTATTGGAAATGATCACTGGAGGAGTGAATAGTACTAATCCTTCCCCTAAACCATGGAAAGTTAATGATCCATTGAAGTGGACTGGCACATGACAAATTCTTCAATATACATTTGGTGATGCATTTGGAAGCTCCGGACATACAAAATCTATTCAGGTAAAGTTGCTTCTACTAATTAGTAAGAAAGTAATTTTCCTTTAATTGATTTATGGTGTATGTATTCAATGTCAAATTCAGTGAGAAAAATGATCCAATTAGCCATTCTACCTGTAAGGGTGGGTTTCAAGAATAGGTATTTAAGTGGGTCAACTTTAGATATAAGTTTGGTTTTATCGTTCAATAGGTAATGGTGGAGTTTTTGAAAGGTAAAA
This sequence comes from Taxus wallichiana var. yunnanensis, assembly GCA_018340775.1. NCBI lineage: Eukaryota > Viridiplantae > Streptophyta > Pinopsida > Cupressales > Taxaceae > Taxus > Taxus wallichiana. Next base: position 1,016,444,848 of record CM031234.1, read on the forward strand.
ACAACAGACAGATAAGTTTTTTCAATTTGGGGATAGTTGAGCTCATATGAAATTAGGGTACGACTAAGGTAGTACACTGATTTTTATTTTTGGCTTAGGTCATATTGTGTAAGAAAAGAGCCAATAGAAAATTGTGTAGTAGGTATGTATCGAAAAAATGGTTCACCTAGGGTTGGAGGCATGATGAAAGGAAGATTGTCCAAGTATTGTTTAATAAAGGAAAAGGTTTTTTTATTTCTCTAGTAACTAAAAAAAATCAACATCCTTTTAAAGAAGATGAGTAAAGGAATGGAACTTATTAGTAAGATGAAAAATGAAATGGTGAATGGCTTATATTTTTCCTTACAGTCTGCGTAGCTATTTGATATTCTTGGGAGGAGGCATTTAAATAATGGAAGTGACTTTTACTGGGTCCACCTCAATCCATCTCTTTGATACAATGAAGCCTAGAAGCTTCCCTGATAATACTCCAAACACACATTTCTTTGGATTCAACCTAACTTTATATTCCCGTAGATGTTTAAAGATATATCGCAAAACTTTAGGATGATCTTCTCTTGTTTTGGATTTTTTGACGATATCATCTAAATAGTCCTCCATGATGTAATGTAAAAAATCATGGAATATTACTATCATGACCTGTTGATAGTTTGCACCATAATTTTTTAGTCCGAAGGGCATTACCTGATAATAGAATGTTCCCCAAGGGGTTGTAAATTTCCTATAATGTTGATCTTCTTCTACTATCTTGATTTGGTTGTATCCTAAAAATACATCCATAAGAGATAGCATTTCATATCCTGCACTTGAATAGAAATTCATGTTGATATTGTGCAAAGGAAAATTATCTTTCGATGACAAGCCTTGTTAATGTCCCAAAATTCTGTATAAAATCTGATGCCAACCGGTTTACATTTGTAATTGAACTCTGTTTGATATCCACTTGGAGTAGTCAATGGGTCTTATGAACCGTGTTGCTAATAGTATCTCTAACTCCTCTTTAACTAGAAGGGTCACTCGTGGATTCATTTTCCTTAGCTTCGTTTAATAGTTTTTGCATCTAGATGCACCACTAAGTTGTGCACCACCAAAGTTAGATCTAAGAAAGACATATATTTATAAGACCATGCAAATATATCCACAAATTCTCTGAAAATCAAGGTGAATGTAATTTATTCTTGTGCTAAAAGTGAAGCTCCCAGATTGACTATCTTTGGGTCTTCTTTTTTTCCAATATTTACGTCAATGGTTTCTTCTATGAACATTTTTGACATGTCCTCCATATGCATAGGATCTAGAGGAAGGTTGATATATTCTTCCAAGGGTGTCTCTATGATATTTTCACCCTCAGTGTGGTAAATTATTTTTTCCATTAATTATTTTACTTGTTTTTAATCTAACGCCTCAAAGAGGTTCTCACTATGTGACTTGGAATTTTTATTTTGCCAAGGCTTCTCTTTAGAAAATTTTCCCTTGTTTTTTCTTAAGTTTTGCTGACCATGAAACTTAGCTTCCTCTTTGAAATAGGTGTAGATATCTAAGTCAATGTAGAAACCTTTCTTATGATCCCTAATTGGAATTGTATCTCGTATGCCCATAAACTCTGTAATGGCCTCATAATTCCCAAAAAGTTCCAATGGAAAATGATTTTGTTAGTCCTAATCAACAAGGGACAGGTAGACAAGGTAAATTTTAGACTCATTGGGGGTTAATGTAAGGATAATGACATCCATGAAAAGTTTTGTGGAGGAAATATCCTCATATTGGCTATAGTGGGAATCTGTGTTGATGTCTAAATAATTAGAGCTATCCTCATGCTTAGAGCAACTAGTTTATTGATCATTAGGGTGCAATCCATAGGGTTAAATGCCGATAAAATATATTTCTATTTTGAAATGTTGAAGTGGAACTGGTTCTCTTTGTACTATCTCATTATTTCCACATCCTAGGCCTTTGTAGCCCATAAAATACATCATTTGGCTAGAATTTTCATACTCAGGGATTTGGTAGCAGTTCGGCTGAGTGTCCCTTGGGACCAAAGTTGTAGGCGGGTCCATATATTTCTCTTCTGCAAGTAACCCCTAGGTTAGAATTTCCAAATAGTTTGTTCATCTCTAGGCCATTTGAAACAATTGTTGGGTCACCCTCTTGTTTTAGATGACAAAGATAGGTATGAAACTAGAAGAGATCTTTGCAAATTGTATTCTCCACAACCATACTTCAAGACTTTCATCTCCCATGAATCAAAAGGATAAGTAGATGTAAAATATTCTCAAGCACAAGTTCGAGGGATTCCATAGCTTCGATTGAAGGGTAACAACTATATCAACATAAGGATATGCATATGTACCCTTACGATCAAATCTACTAAGAGCTCTATAGTGAGTGAAATGTTCTAGATCTCGTTGTATTTTAATAGTGTGTCCCTCATGTTTTAACTTCATGCACTGATGGAATGTTGACTATATGGCCTACATGACATCAATCTATGGTTGGCTAAGAATCATATTATATGGAAGTTCCAAGTCTAAGACATGAAACTTGGTATTGTGATAAGTTGGTCCTACCTCCATTAGTATTGTGATTATTCTAGCTGACTCCCACTCCACATTTTTGTAAGAGGTTATGGAAATAATATGGTACTCTAGATCTTCCTCTATGTGTCCCATCTGTTTAATTAGTTTCAATGTGCATATATTCAATCCTCGACCCGTTGTCCACAAGCACCTGTTTTATCTTTTGATGGGTAATAAATACCTCTATAAATAGGGAATATTATGAGTGTGATCTTCATTGGGGATTTCCTTGTGATTAAAAATATATGTTAAGTCGGTGAAATGTTTTCCACCGCATCTTGTAAATGTGAAGGGTATACTTCCATTGGCACTCCTGACCCCTAGAGAGTTTTTATAAGATGTACTTATGTACATTTGACATCGTAAGAAGATATAATATTGAAATATTAGTAGATGTCTTCTCAATTTTCTCAAAGAATTTTTACTGACCATCCTGAGGGATTGACGGAGAGGGTTTTGGGATCATGAGATGGGCACACCTTGTTACCACAGCACAATCCTTTCCCTTGATCCTAATGGTATTCACATGTTCATTAGAAGAGTGGACACATCTAATGAGCAAGTCATTATTATTATTATCACTTTCGGTGTATAGATAGTTTGCATCTTTGTAGCTTTGGGATGACTCTCCTTGATCCAGCCTTTTCTCATCTGATCTTCCATATTTAGGGGATGGTTCTTTGAATATCCCCATCTTTTCATTTGGTGTTTGATTTATCTCTGGGGTGTCAACTTCTATCTTTCCATTGTCAATAAGATCTTGGATGTAGTGGTGAAGTCTTAGGCACTTGTCTATCTTATGTCCCTTTACACAATGAAAATCACAATATTCATGCTCTTTATACCATGATGGTTTAGGAGCATTGTCATCAAAAGGTTGCATTATAGGATAAGTCACCATGTGGACTACATCCAATTGCTTCAATATTGCAGAAAAAGACTCATTAAGAGGAGTGAACGTCCTATGCTTAGGTGGTGGTTGAATAGGTCCTTTGGTCAGTTTAAAAGGTTGACCAACTTGAACTATTTTCACTCGTTTGGAATCTTTGATTCCATCTCCCACCATGTTCTTGTTTTTGTTAAAGATATTTTGATTTTCTGTTGGTTTGGCATTTTGATTATCTTTATAAGGTGATTTGATTGTTCCTTTTGTAATGAGGGATTTTTCTATTTATATGCCCTTTTCAATGACCTCTTCAAAGGTACGGACATAATGCATTTGTAAATGAAAAGTGATGTTTGGGTTTAGATTAGCCACCAAGAAGCTCACAATGTATTTTTCAGGAAATGCACAAGGGAAGCGGTTGACTATCCATCACCATTTTTGTAAGAAGTTTATTAATGTTTCATTAGAGTGGTGTTTAGTACTACACAATTTTTCCATAGTTATATCACTTTCTATGTAGTATGAGAAATGTAAAATGAAACTTTCTACTATTTCATGCCCTATGAAGATATAACCATGAGGAAATTGAGTGAACCATTCCAAGGCTTGCCCCCCTAGACTCTTTGGAAAGAGTCGTATGAGGTAATTGTTGTTATATGCCTCTTCTTGGAATTCCGTGTAAAAATATTTCACATGATCTCTTGGGTCTCCTTTCCCTCTATACTTGTCAAATTTTGGCATGTAAAACTTCTTCAGAAAGGGTTGAAGCATCATAGCTTTATCAAATAGATGGGGCATAACTCTTCATATTGGTACTTTTTGCTATGTCAAACATTACTTCCTTGAAGGCTTGTAAGTGTTACTTTCATGGATTTCATTTCTTATGTAAGTAATTAATATTTATTAGGAGAAGCGGGAATATATACACAATTGTATTCCATATTTTATCCTTTTTGGTTTTCTCTGTGAAGTTCACTAGTTTTGACCTTAGGCTTTGCCTTATGTACATTTTTGTTTGTTTCCTTCTGTACATGAGATGTTAGTAAATCTAATTGTCAATGAAGGTTTTGGATTTGATGTTAAATAACCAATTATTCCTCAAGAGGTTCTTCTTCTTCTTCGTTGAGTGGAGGTTGTTCCAAATTTTAATGTTCTAATCTTACTCTAAGTGGCATGTTGATGAATGTTATTTTATAACCTTCCATATTATCATCTCCTATGTTAGAGGTGGAAGCATGCCCATGTGTTAGGATATCTTCCATTTTAATGAGAGGTTGTTCTTCCTCATTATCCTCATTTGTGGGTGGGATTGTCTTGTGTTCTGCAGGAATTCTAGCTTTAGATTCCACCACTCTTTCCAAAGACCCAATATTTGTTTCTAAAAATGAATTAATCTAACAAGGCGGGGTCAAAATAAAATTTCATGTGTGATGAGTGTAACACATCACCACTATGATCTACCATCTCCTCCACTTCTTTCTCTACAGAAAATAGAGGCCTTAGATCATGGTAAATAAAGGGATTTAACCCTTGTTTATTTGAAGTTTCCCAAGTTTTTTCTTGTTTAATTTCAAATTCCTTATTTTTGGCTCCTAATATTGTTTAAGGGGACATTATTTATGAGAGTTTCACTAAGGTGTTTTGAATCTATTCAAAAGGTATTGATTAAGCCTAAGTGAAACATAAGAATAATGAAAATAGTTCTAGATTTATAATGAATGTGAAAGTATATATATGCTAAATTGATTTTTCTAAATGATTAATTCAAAAGGTGAAAAATAAGATGCAATCACATGACACTTAGTTCTAATACCAATCAGCCAAATGACATACTTCCTAAGTATGTTTCCAAAATGGTAGTTGGTGTTTTAATATGATTAAAAAAATGTCATTACTTATGTCGAGTTCAAAGAAATGAACTAGGCGTGAGTAATAAAAAGGAGTTAACACGATCCCAAAAACAAAGTATACTAAAAGCAAGCCTAAATCCAATCAAGACCTATATTCAAAAAAGTGGTAGTTACGATTGTGAGTGACACAAAATTCCACCAAGATATGTTAACAAAAATTTGCGAGAAAGTAAAGTACTTAATATCAAGATGATATTGATATAACGTGCACACTTGGTAACACTCAAAACTTTTGAAAATTGAGGTAGTAATTGAAATCAAACTAAAGCTAGAATATACCTAGGAATTGTTAAATTATATATAGCGTAACGTCACAATATGGATATTTAGGGTCAATTTTACAAGAAACAAGATGTAAAAACAAAAAACATAACGACACGATATATACAAGATAACCATTCAAAGGAGATTCAAGGTGATGAATCCATCCTAACTATGATTGATGATCTTGACTTGGGTATCAAGACCAAAAACAATAGCAATGATATGAAAACGCTTCCCCACACTTTATACATTTAACAAATCATACACAAACATGGATGAACGTAAATAGACACAAAAGTGGTAAATACAAATTAATTAGTAACACAATTGTATTCACTCTTCTTCCGACCAAAAAAGTGTCAAATAAAGTGAAGGAAGTAGATCAATTGGTGTTGAAGTGAAAACTAAGTAAAAGTAAAAATTTACAATCCTCGTGATGAATGACATGTCATTCAAACTTTTATGGACTCTCCCCTTGTTCGAAAAACAAGGTTACGACTCGAAAAAATTCTCCCTTTGCAATAGCTCTCAACTGAATTTGGTTTTGATATGGTCAAAGTTGGCTCTTGGTCAAAGATGGCTTCCTAGGTGGTTTACTCAACTAGGTTTCACAAGTTATCTAGATGTGATCTCATTTTTCTAAGGTTTCCCAAGGATTATCTCATCTTTACTTTAACCCCTTCAAGTATAGTGGGAAATAAATGCATCCATCATGTACTCTCATTAGGGTCATGATATATATAACTTTGATGGTAAATCTCACAAATGGTAAAACTAATCAAGTAGGTTATGTGGAGCACTTCCTATTTCATCCACAAGATTCCCTCTTCTATGGAGTACTTTAGGTATCCTAGAACCAACCCTATTGTTGTAGCTTAAGGCTTTATGCCAAAGGGGATATGTCTTAGTTGAGTAGATAGGGACGTTCACTTTTCTTAAACCTACACATACAGTGTGATGTTTATGGTGTGTTTTTTATCTTGTTTAGCTTAATGTGGTTTTCTTGAACACCTTTTGGAAACCTGCATGGAAACTATATTAGTATTTTTATTTTGTCTCAATTTCTTCCTTCTTTGACAAGTATTTTTGGTCTTGCACAATAGATTAGTAATTTTCCATGCACACAAAGAGGACAAGCACCATTTCTGATTCTCAAGATCATCCTAAGATGCAAGAGAAGAGCATACGTGACACAAGATCTAACTAAGAAATCAAAAAATGGAAAATACTTAAATCAAATGTGATACATGTTTATTTTAACCAAATTTGACATTCCCAATGTTTTTCAAAGAAAAAGAAAGAGATAAGAATCATTTATGATTCCTAAGATTTCCCAAAAGGTACGAGGGAAGAGCATACACAACTTTACTCTTATGATTAAGCATGCAATTTTTATCCAAATTTAAACAAAAGTATATAAATACACCCTGCAAAATAGAAATTAATCAGAATAAACCTACTAGATGTTAGTATTTTAATGAAAAAATATTTTGTAGATGTTAAGTTTATATTCAAAACTAGAATGTGGTGCCTGTGCATAGATCAAGGGATATGCATGTGGATTATGGTTCTTGTGCACCTCTGTGTGGACTAATAGAGCTATAAAGTGCCTACGTGGCTAAAGAGATGTATGTGCCTTCCTCAGTGCACATACACTAGCGAATAAATTTGTGCATGTGAGAAGAAAAACAAAAAGTCAAACAAATATGATAGTGCATGTTGTTTGGAAGAATGATGTTTGCACTAGGAAATGGGTGTATGCATAGCTATGTAGGACACAAAGTGTGTGTGCAATCATAAGGATTCATGTGCTACGGTTTGGGCACTGCACTGGTCTAACAGCTTTTATAGAAAATAGGTACAATCTGCTACAATGTGTGTGCGTTGACAAGATGATGTCTGCGCACTAAGACATGAGTTTCTACACTTTGATTTATGTGTCTTTGCTAGTCCGACAATTTTGACAAAAAAAGGTACAATACTATAGTAGTGTACGCTGGAGAAATTATGTCTATGCCAAGAAATGAATGCATACACTGGTTTATTTGCATGCATTGGTCTGACAGTTTTGATAGAAAATAGGGTACAATATTGCAGCAGTGTGTGCATGCTTTGGAAGGATGATGTATGCACTAGGAAATGAGTTCCTGAGCTCTGGTTTATGTTCTTGTGCACCCCCTACGAAAAATGTACCTAGTGAGGATGTCAAAGTATGGAAAAATGACATAAGAAAGCACAAAAAGCTTAAAATTTTAACATGTTAACTCAAAATTGACAATAACCCATCAAAATTAAACCCCTAAACAAGACTCAACACATGCAAAGTTATAAAAAAATCATAATAAATTTAACATTATTTCACACATGTGCATATCAAGGGTTAGCCAAATATTGAAATAACAACAAAAATTGAACTACAATGCTAAGGGACTAAGGACCCGTCCCCGCTAGGCATGCCAAATGTGTGCAAGAATTAGTTAGCTATGTAAATAAAATCAAGACTAACACCTAATAGTCTCAATAAAATGCTAAACTAAAATATTTTCACCATCATGCTAAGAGATAAACAAGTAATAAACATCAGCATTATGCATTAGAACCTTGAAAACAAACCTTGAGCTAACATGTTAATAATTATTGCTCTAATATTTAGAAAGCTAAATCAATGAAATGGACCTAGGTAGATCCTTTAGCTATCAAAGGGTTGATAGTTTTTCTTGATCCAAGAGGATTGAGGATGGAGGTTCATCAAGTCATGGAAACAAGGCCTTTCTTGATTAACTCTATTGATCTTAACAAAAATCTTGGATGATTGAATGCAAATGCATGATGCTTAGCTCCACTCTAATGAAGAATGTTCTAAGATGATGAAATGGCTATAGTATAGGCTCTATGCTCATTTAGGTGTAAGTAGAAAGGTAGGAGGAGGGATCCTTATATATCCCAATGGATAAAATAATCTCTACATCCCTTTACATGTGGGATAATAGAGAGGTTGGGTTAGTTATGGATAAAGAAGGTTTAGGGAGGGTTGATTCAACCTTAGGAGAGTTTAATTTTTCCTTTAGTGACCCATGGGAATTAGGGGTGCATATAATTAATCAAAGGTGATTAATTAATAAGGATATTAGTCTATTAGGCTAGCTTAGAAGATAATTAACATGATTTAGGGGATAGGAAGGATTAAATTAGATAAATGAAAGTTTATTGATATAATAGAAGATGAAACTTAATTAATTAAAAATAATTAATTAATTTAGGGAAAAAGGGGATAAATTAATGGAAGGTCATTAATTGTCATATTTTCTTGATAGAAGGGCCAATTAACTAGCCTAATGTATCTAATTAACAATGATAGAAGATAAAATGTGCTATATTGATGATATATTTTCAATTTATGGGAAAGGGGATAATTAACACAATTTAAGTATTTAAACTGGTGGAGCTAAATTATAGGTGTCTACACATATTGATTAAAATTGTATTTAATAATATTATTGCATATATAATGTGTTTAACTTCCAATGTACATACCATAAAAATGATGAAGACATTACATTTGGTTAATTCTACATGGAAACACATATATAATTGGAAATAATTATCATACAATTGAATTCTTAATATAGTTTTATAGTTTTGAATTAAATTTTTAACCTCATATATTTTCCTAAAATATCTAAGCGACAACCATGTAAAAAATGTAATATGCATTAATTAGCGAGGTTTCTTTGCATCATCTTGATGAACAACATTAGACTATTTTTGGTTCTCCCGACTAAAATAAAATTAAAACTAAGGTGACTATGCTAGAAGCTATCATTATCCTAACAAAAATTTAGGAACGAGAACAAAAAATTTAAAATGAAAATAGCCAAAGAGAGACAGAATGGCGGAAATGGGAAAATGTTAAACAAAGATAAATAATAGAGAATAAAAGTGATTAAAATTTCTTTTGTTAATGCACAAAAATGATTTTTCATGAAGAACAAGGAAGTTTGGCGTGGAGATCAAAACAAACTAGAAAAAGGCTTGATCAGCAGAGCACGATTCAAGATAGGAGAAAACATGGTTTATGTGGATCATGATTTGACTACCATCAAAAACAAAGGAACTAGTCGAATACAGAGCAACTAATAGGTCCCATAATAAAAAAGGTACACCTTTACTATAAATACCTAGTTTAGTAATATCTGGGATTATTTCATGCTTTATGTTGTCTATGAAACCTCCATCTGTTATCTCATTCAAAAAATCATTGCGATTATTTTTACAACCTCTATTTTTATCCTCCTTCGTGTGCATCCTTTGTGTGCATGATTTTTGTGTGCCTTTTTCTGTGAACAAGATTATAATCTCATACAAAAGAAATCGGGATTCGAATACTTAGCCCTGCAATCTACGGTCCACACATATTTTTTTATTTTGAAGACATGCTTTTCTAATTGACCAGAAAAATCTAAAACCCTACTCAATATTTCTCTAAGATATTTGATAATTTTTTTAGTGCATTCCATAAAAGAAATTTCAAAAAAGAAAAAGAGTGGGATACAAAAATTTGAAATTTTCACTTTCCCCCTCTAAAAGAAAAAGGGCTGGCTATTGAAATTTCAAATATCTAAAAATTTCCTCCACTAAAAGCAAAAGGGTGGGCTATTGAAATTTCAAATATCTGAAAACTTTCCCCCTTTAAAATCAAAAGAGTGGGATATTGAAATTTCAAATATCCAAAAATGCAAGGGAATTTGAATTTCCCTATTTTTTTTTCCATTGTTTAAAAAGTAAAAACTAAATATGTTTCAGTGTCTATAGCCTATAATAATATAAACATAATAACAAATATATTTTTCAAAACATAATTGAACCAAGCATCGCAAAAAAATATATTAAAAAAATAGAAGAAATAATTCCTAAACATAGTTTTTAATATTATTATAATAATATACAAACATTTACATTCCATTATTTATAAAAATCAATTTCTAAATTGTTATATATAGTGTGTGCTAATGTAAATTAATTATCCAATGAAAATGTACCATGTGGAAAGTTCAAAGAAGATATTTTAGATACATAATAAGGTTAGCAATCAAAGACTTACAGTTAGTGTTACTGTACGACTATTTTAAAAATAAGAAATGTTTGAGCCTAGGGTTTAATATGTCATTTTTGTCAATAAGTAAAGGAGCTTAGTGGGCACTAAGCATTTTCTTTATTAAGAAACAATGTGAAATATATCTTGAAAACCATGTATCTTATGGAAACTACATACTAAGCATAGCGATCCACAACCACTACAACAGATAATGTTTAAAATGAGAAGAGGTAAAGGAAAGAGCCTAAAAACCACTAAGATAAATCGTGATTTATTATTTTATGTCTACTTTCAAAATAAGAAAATTTTGAGCCTAGGGTTTGATATGTCATTTTTGTCAATAAGTAAAGGAGCTTAGCGGGTGCTACACATTTTATTTGATAGGAAATGATGTGAAGTATGAGTTGAAAACCATGTATCTCATTGGAACTACATACCAAGGCTAGGGATCTAAAATTGTAATGATAATGTTTAAAATGAGAAGAGGTAAAGGTAGGAGCCTAGCGACACTAAGCTAAACCGTGATTTATTATTTTATGTCTACTTTCAAAATAATAAACTTTTGAGTCTAGGGTGTGATATGCCATTTTTTTCAATAAGTAAATGATCTTAATGGGTTCTATGAATTTTATTTCATAGGAAATGATGTGAAGTATGAGTTGAAAACCATGTATCTCATTGGAACTACATACCAAGGCCAGGGATCCAAAATTGTAATGATAGTGTTTAAAATGAGAATAGGTAAAGGTAGGAGCCTAACGGCCACTAAGCTAAACCATGATTTATTATTTTATGTCTACTTTCAAAATAAGAAAAATTTGAGCCTAGGGTTTGATATGCCATTTCTATCAATAATTAAATGAGCTTAGCGGGTGCTAAGAATTTTTTTATTGTAAACGAGATAAAATATGAGTTGAAAACTATGTATCTTATGGGAACTACATATTAAGGCTAGTGATCCAAAACTATAAAGATAGTGTTTATATTGATAAGAGGTAAAGGTAGGATCCTAGCGACCACTAAGTTATACCATTCAATTCAATAGGTTATGGCATTCCACTCAATACGTACAAAATATTAGCGGTTACTAAGCATTTTCTCTCATTAAAATAGATGTGAATTATATGTTATAAACAATAAGTCTTGTGAGTACTACATAATAGATGAAAACACAATAGTGACCCAAAGCTATATATGTATGGTATTTATAATGACTGGTAGTAATGGTGGGAGCCTAGTGACCGCTAAACTAGAGCATGATCTTTTATTTTATCACTATTTTCAGCTTATTAAACTATTGAACCTATTGTCCACTATGCCCTTACTTTCGATAAGGAAAAAATGATTAACATTCGCTAAGAATTTTCTCCAACAAGATCCTATGTGAATTATGTGTTTCAAACATTATACTTTATGGGAACTACCTAAGTCTTGATACCTCATGTACCTTAATCACTCTAGAAAATAACAACACAGGAAAAAAAAATAGGAAAAAAAATTACTTACCTTTAATAATGTTTATGGGTCTTTCATTGGGGTGCAATGGCTTAAATATTTATGGGTCTTTCATTGAATAAAAAGGAGCATGCCAAATTTGGTTATAGTGGGTTTTGTTGCTTATTTAATGTTTGTGTATTTTCTTGTTTAATGTACTATGTATTTGTAGGCCTAATTTCCTTAATAAAACTGAGTTATTTTGGTAATGTTAGACTATAAATATCAGCTAGAAGCATTAAACAAAAATAAGAAGTAACGTCTAGTAAGATATTTATTGGCTAAGGTTTGTAATAATTTATTTTCACTTTACAAGAAAAATCTCGTTTCCTATGAATTTGGGGCATGAGGCTTAACTCATTGACAAACATTCTCATAAGTGGTGGTGTAAAGGCTGCAACAAGGTTGGGGTTTGGCAAGTTGGAAAATGGCCTGAATCTGTGATGGCTATGTTGAGGGAAAGGGGGTTCTGGTTGGAAGTTGATGCAGAGGAGTCAACTTGGATTACATAGTTTTGAGGTTTAAGGCTGATGTAAGACCATCTACAATTCCATTCCAGTGAGATTTCACTACAATCAGATGAACTATAAACACAATATCAATGATGGGTTTTCAGTACCAAAGAAATCATGATGAGATCCTAATGACCACTAAACTAGAGCATGATCTTTTATTTTATTGTTGTTTTCAAATTATTAAATTGTTGAACCTAGCATCCACTATGCCCTTACTTTTGATAAGGAAAAAATTCTTACCATTCAATAAACATTTTATTACATAAGATCCAAAGTGAATTATGTGTTTCAAACAATATAATTTATACGAACTACATAAGGATTGATCCCTCTATCTGGTATGCAGTGCTGTTATTGTCTTCATTTGGTACATTCTAGCCAACATGATATAATTATAATCAATGAAAAACACTTGCATTATAAAGTTGTACAGATAGTGTTTATAATGACCGTAATAGTAGGAGCCTTGTTGTCACATAGCTCGGTCATGATTTATTATTTTATCACAATTTTCAATAAAATAAATTGTTGAAAGAAGTGTCCGATGGAATGTTAATTTCAAAAAGTAATGAAACTAAGCATAAGGTAAAACAAAATTCCTATATGAAACGTTGTGAAGATGGCCATACTTACGTTCAGGAAAAGTGTAATCCTTCCTATTTATTTTTGATAGCTTATTGTGTAATTTCCCACCAAGTGCTACGCTTAAAATATCATACTTATAGTAGTTATAGACATTTAGACACAATGAGTAAAGTATGTCTGATATACATATATTTCGCATTGTCTTATATAACAAAAAGTGATGAGCTATCACTAACTCCATTAATGTAATTTGTTGCTCAAATAATCTTCTCAAAATACCAAACATTGCATCTTTCAACTATTATCCTTTAAACATGTTAATTAGTCTTCTTACAGGCATCTAATCCTCACTACTACAATATGACCGATATACACATAAATCACAGTCTTGTAAAACAAAAATCCCAAGCTACTGCAAACTCTCTTTGAAATACTAAATATTACATCTTAATATTATCTATGGTTTATCATTAAAAAGGTGTAAATGGCTTAAAAATTATTTTAGGTTGTTCTTTTATATGTTGACTAGAAGTCTATCTACCACTAAAGTGTGTATTTTTTAACGTTCCTATCATGCCATCTATATAATGTTATGGATTTTTCAGCTCATATGTAATACTTTTAAAAGGTGCAAATAATTTTGTATCTTTCAATGCATCATAATTCGATTTTATAATTTTAGAAAAAATCTTTTATTATTGATTTGATCCACAAAATATGAATTACTGTACCCAGTTGAATGATACATAATATTTCCTATCGAAGCCTAACATTAGTTAACCATTAAGTTACTTACTCTACTATGATACATAGTAAATAAGTATATAAGTTGGTGTTCATTGGGGTACTATTTAAATTCCTTAACAATAATGCAAGAAAAACACTTTAAAGTTCAGAAATGACCTAATTATTAATGTATTTTACTCTAAATATAGGTAAAATGTCTTCCATTGTTCGTGCTCCATTCAGAACAATTCCATTCATCACAGGTAGTATTTGTTCGAAGAAAAGAGACAAAGAATGGTTTGTGGAATTTAATTCCTCGAAAACTACCACATCAACTGTGGTTGGTTTTTTATAGATTATAATCAAGAGGAAGTTGGTATTGTTATATTGTTAGAAGCTATTGATTTGGGGATATGGATTTGGATGTTTCTTTTTTCAGGAAATGGTAAATGCATGCCTCCATAAACATTGGACCATATTCTTGTTCAAAATATGGTAGGAATTTGGGCATTCTAAGAGATTAAGACAAAATTGGTTGTTCAAATGTAGAAGTCAATCAAAATGGTATATTTATAGTATTCAGAAAATTGTATAGAAACAAGAAAACATTTTTTTCATATAAAAGGTTTTCTTTCACCTCCAAAACATGCCAAGTTGTTTACTATGCTGAGGAAAATATATTTGACTAAATTGGAGATAAACCCATCTAAATCAAAATTGCATGGGTTGAAAAGGAATATTAAATCAACTGGGGAATTTGAGGCTAGTGTAATAACAGAGACATTTGATTCTTACTGCTAGAGAATAAAAGGAGACAACAAAATGAGAGAAAAATTTCTACATTATTTGAGAAATAAACATCTAGATAATATTGCATTGAAATCTTGTGGTGAATCCAATGTAATAAAAAAATTTAAATTGCGTGAATTATACTATTGGGTGAAGAGAGCAATGGAAAAATAAAATTTTATTCTTATGTTGGGGAAAAAATCAAAAAATAGAAAAAATATCATGAGGTGGAATAATTTATTCCCTTTATAGCTCAGAAAATATTAGATAACTATGTGATGTCACTGGAAGGAAATATACCAGTAAGGGTGAAAGTCACATATAAAGTTTCTTGTAAATGTGCATATCCATTCCAGCTTCTATCAACTTTATCAGTTATTCCTTCAACTAATCCTTTCAATGTTGAATGTGTGGTCGCTAATTTTTACAATTTGGCCAGCGATATTTTTTCCAATGTCATAATGGAGATTCTAATAGTTATCAAAACCATTGTGCTGGATAGCATTATTATTGTTCTAATACAAACTAGTTATTCAAAAATGTTAAATGACACAGTACAAATATACATGGAAAAGGTTAAAGACATTAGAGTATCAATTCTAAATGGATGCTATAGAATCTACGATAGCAACAATATATTCAAAATTTTGTGTCTTATACACAATACCTTGTGTGCAAAATAGTGAAAATAATGATGATTATAGAGAAGAGGTCATTATGGATTGGATGGAGAAACTACCACAAAAATTAGTAACTACGAGAGAAATTAGCCTACAAGGAAATATCCATCCTTTTCTTTGTGAAATATCGTATGAGTTCTAGGATGAGATGTTCACTCGATGTTGTTCTGTAAATTATCTAGGACTAGTGCTTTACCATGAAAGTGTCGCACTCCGTGTATTGGTGGATACCATACTATCTATCATTTTTATTGTTGAGACACGTAGTCAAGCGATATTTCAAAAACATTTCTATTCTCATATGAAGAAAGGTTCATCTCGAAAATCAACTTCAACAAGTGATTTTTTTAATGGATTTTAACCTAAATATGCTACTTATACAATTATTCTTTATGCAGAAAACCAAAAAGTGATAAAATTTGATGTACAACCTTTTCACTATGATGCTATGCAACCAATTCAACATGGTGATTTACTTTCAATCATTTTATAAATATGTTTAATGAGCTCTATCTTCAATTGCCATGGTTTTCAATTTTTTAACAAAGTTATGTTTTTTACAGTTTAGATGATAGATGTGGAGGATGTGGGCACAATGACCATGAATATGCCATCAGATCCAAGTATGTTAATCATGTGAATTTAAAAATAAAACCACTAATAAGCCCCAAAAATTTATAAGATAATAAATGATTATGCAGATAACCAATAAGGCCCATAAAATGATAGGAAATGATATGATATCCATGTGTATTTTACAAAAAAATTATTTATAAGACCCATAAATTAATAGGAAATGATAACTAATAGACATTGGTTTATATGCTTGGCTTAAGGTCGAAGAATTTTTTTAAGGAAATACATTTGTAAGCTACGATAAAATTTAAAATGAGCTACATAGAGCTTATTAGACTCTATGCATCCATGTTCAATACATAAGTGGTTTCACTAAAAAACCTTTCATTCATCAATATCTCGTTGATTTACAACTGCAAATTGTCTACCATGTTTCACCGATTAACTATTGCATACTGAATAATTACATTGAATTAACATTATTTTGGCTTCAATGTCATCATAAACATAACTACATGTGGCTTGATCCTGGTCATTTGTATGTAAAACAACACTTGGCTAGCCTCATTAAATTTTTTCTAGCTAAGTGTAGTTTGGCCAATGATGGCATAACCTAGTGGTCGAAAATCCTCATCAATAACTAAGGACTATTTTCATCCAAAGGGTGGTTCAACAAATATAAGTGTATCTTAATGGCCTATAAGTTTGAATTATAAGAGAATAATTCATAATGTACTTACCATATCACTATAGAAACTACTATGTTTATCAATTTTAGTTTTCCACAACATGAAATTGATTATGAATTGATTAATGTTTATTTCAAACACATTATGCTCGCATTTTCAATAGGAAGAAATAGATTATGAATTGATGATTGTTTATTTGAAATATATCTTGCATCAACGGATCCAGTAGCGTGTAAAGGTAGTGTAATCCAAGCTGCAATCTCAATCGGTAACTATTAGTTGTAAGCTAAAATGTTGTTTATTTCAATTGGTTGTAATTGATATGTGGCTGAAAAAATAATTTGTTTTACTTCCCTACATGTAGCGATAAGAGTTATTTACTCATTTTGGATATGGAGGACCTATTATATGGGATAAAAAAACATACAATAGGAATATGTCATTCAAGTTTGGTATGAAAGCTATCAACCTGTGAGGTGGCATGTTAGAATTTATAAAATTACTATCACCATATTGTGAACTAGGATTCTGGTCTAACACTCTCATTTTTGTTGATGTTAAAAATATATCAATGGGATTCAATAAAAAATATCAACCGTATTAAATCCAAGACTCACTTGGGGAAAGGAACATTGCAATATAGTTGAGGGAATAGAAATAAGATACCTAGAAAAGGTTTTTGTAGAAACGATATTTCATATAGTTTGAAAAACACTTTATGTATTACATTAGATGCAAAGGGAAACCCTCCTGAATTTTTTATGTTGGGTATGAAAATTAGATGCAAATATTGTACAAGAGATAAATGGTTTACGGTCGATTTGCACAAAAATATCACAAATAGTGTCTCAGGAAATGGATGTTGTAGAGGGCATCAAATACTTAGAGAAAGAAAAAGATAAATAACTATTTATATTTTCATAATGTTGTTATGATTGTACTCCACATTTCCAATAATATATACATTCACATGTTAAAATGAAATGTATTGTGTAACTCTATTCTATTATGTTGAGATTTTGAAATATAAATAGGGAGGATTTATATTTTCACTGATTATAATATGATAGTATGAGTGAATAACTTATGTGGTGAATTATTAGAAAAAATTTCCCTTGAAAATTTGTAAAATAGTATTTTTTTACATTGTTCATAAAATAAATATAAAATTATACTTCATTATTTTTAATATAATATATATATATATATATATATATAATCGATAAAAATTGACGGTCATATCTAAAATATGCAAGTTAGATGTGTGATTATTTCAAAGATTTACAACTATTTTACGGATTTAAAGGATAAAAATGTCTAAATGGGAATCAAATTTAACACCACATTATGGCCTTTGTTGCAACCATTGAAGGACAAGAGAAGATGTTAGGGATGATATTTGATCAAAAACTTAATTTGAGGGAACTTATTTTTGGATCTTCATTAAGACAAAGTATAAATAATTCTTAGGATCCACTAGCCCATTTAAAATATAACCATTTTTTGTATATAACATAGCATAAATAATGTCCAGCTGTGACTAGCCCATTTTAAATATAACCATTTTCTATATATGACATAGCATAAATAATGGCCAGTGACTGCTAGCCCTTACTAAACAAAAACATGTTACGTATATAACATAGCATAAATAATGTCCAGCAGCTCCTAGCCCTTATAATGGATTCCAATATTTGATTTTCTAGATTCCAATAAATGGTACTTTGGAGTACATATAATTCCAATATAGTTGATTTTATATTCCAATACATGTGATTTTTCATTCCAATATATGCAAATATTGGAATCCAATTTGTGTAATTTTGGAATCTAATATGTGTGGTTTTGGAGTGTAGATAATTCCAATATTTGACATTTTGGAATCCAAAAATAGAAATATTGGATTCCGATATTGATTATATTTTTTAGTTATTGGGACTGTAATAATTCCCAATTTAGTTAAATAAGCATTATTTCCTTATATGCTTTGTCAATTTAGTTCAGTTTTTTGTTATAACAAGTGTTCTTTTACACCAAGATCTGATTATTATCTATTGGATTCTTACATAGAGGACCATAAATACTTTTAGTTTGGGGTGGATTGTTAATAAAAAGTGATGGTTCCTTGATACAAATTGGTGCACATAGGAAAAATATTATAGGTACTCAAAGTGAAGATATTTTTAAAGAGAATTGTAAATAATTTTTCTCATATTAAAGACCACGCATAGAAGGATGAATGTGCAAAGTGTAACATGAGGTAGGAAACATCATGGGAAACTACTTGGTATAAGGAAAAGTGGTTAGGTACTTGGTGCACAAAAGCGTGCATAAGGAGGTCTGTTGCCGAGAAGTATTGGGTGCACCAGAAAGTTATGAATGGAGTGCGAAGAGTACAACACAAAGCATGGAAGAGAGAAAGAGTGGAATTAATGCCCGATACAGTGGTAGGTGATGAGTAATTAATGTGGAAATTTTTTAAATTTATATAAAAGGATCACTTTTGACCATATTTCTTACCTTACCTATTTTGAGTTCTTGAGCTATGAAGTGCGATCAAATGTGCGATGAAGTGTGAAGTGCAAGAGAAAAAAATTGAATTATTTAACAAAGTGATATTGGGACATAGTTGGACTAGAGATCCATTGAAAGAGTGTTTGAGCTATCGGGGTCATGTGTAGAAGGAAATGTTTACAAAGTTATGGTTTGGAGAAGAAATCATTGTAGCTAGGCACACTATGGCACAAAGAGTTTAGAGTAGTAAAGGAGATCGAAGAAGTGTAAGGATAATAGGAAGTAAATATTTGCAATTTTTGAAGCACGTTTTCATTCGAGAAAAAGACAATGACACTAAGAAGAGTCATGGTTAATGAACCCATGAAAGAGGAGGTACCAAAGGAATGGTTCACAGAAATGTAATTCTTAGAGGAGTTAATTTAGGGAAGTTTGTGGACATCTCAACTGACGAAGTGCAAGATAAAAGACATCAAGCACCACACTGCGAAAAACCTTAAGGACATTAAGGATGAAAGCATCATGAAGACTAATAGAAGGATTGTAGATGGGCGAGAGGGTTTATAGTAATATGATTTAAAAACTACTATAAATTGTTAGGGTGATATAATTATATGAGTTTTCGTTATTTGGAAAGCTAGAGAAAATGTACTAGTGGCTTATATCATACGTACACAAAAATAACTTCTACTTTATGGGTAGAAGATAGATTTTTATATAAAAATGGATTGGAAAGGTTACGGGATTGTATGACTCGGGATTGAAAGTTATCGGTGATATTACAAATGATGATGGAGTAGAGGAAACAGTTGTCACATTTAAGTATCAGAAGGGAGGTCGAGCCTTTAATGTTGTAAACATAGAAGACCAAGATACAAGGGTAGCTACGTGAATGGTTATTTGTAAGTTGGGTTCTTTGGATAGGTGGAAGGAGGTGAACAAGTGCTACCTTTATATAAGGCATAAGATGGCTAAAAAACCTATTACAACATTGTGGGCTACATTATAGAAAGCATAGTGGAAGAAGTGTGCATTCAAGTGGAAAAAGGAAAGAAGATAACTGGGGCACTATCTTTCTCCTTATTAATTGGTGTGCTAGATGGGATAAAGGAGAAGATGTGGGTGTACCCCATGGAGATCAAGTCGTTGGAAAATAAATTTGAGAAGTTAACTTGTCAAGGAATAATTTCTAACACTTACAAACAATGCAAAGAGAAGTGGTACATGAGGATGTGTAATACATTTTATTGGGAGTGGCACATCCCGTAGGAGTTTCCCAATGTATTGGAGGGACAAGATGAGTTTGCAGCCTACCAGCACTTCTGTTTAGGTAGATTTTACATGAATACCAGTGAGACAAGCCCCTGGTGTATGTTGACCTTTGCCTTTACTTCATGTTACTTTAAGGATTTGGTGAATAGGTTGTATAACACGCATAAGTTACAATTTGATGTGAATAAGGTACACTTAGATATTCACATTCTACATAAAACTTATGTCTACCCTAAAAAGGAGGCATATGTGGAAACAATGTAGTCTAACAACATTGATATCACTCCTGAGGTTATGATTGTGGGGCAAATAGAGCCCGCATATGGTTATGTTTACTTGAGGGTGAGGTTTAAAGATGGGAAATAAATTTATGGCTAGGACATATCACTTTCAAGTCCTCCAAAGGGAAAATACATTATCGGCATGAAGAGAAATATTGAAGATACACCCTAAGGTAAGAACATGAGAACTTAGAAAATATCCTAGAGATTGAAGAAGAAAGGAAGAAGACAATACTATGCTTGATCATGGTAGGAGAAAACTCCTTCGTAGGTGTAAGGATGTAGATGTGGGTGCTAGATCTTCACTTCATGTGAGGTGGTCATTGTGCATGGTGCTTGTGAAGAAGGAAGAAGAAGAGAAAATAATAAGGCGCATGTATATACAAAGTGAGGGATATTGGTGAGGAGGGATCATCGACTACTCCACGTTCCAGAATATCCCCATGCCTAGCACCGAGGTTTGAGAATATGAAGGGCTCGGTGGAGAGGAACCACAATTTTATATAGAAGTCCCCAATGTCAGTGTAAATGAGAATGAAGATGAAAGATACGCTAGAGGAGATAGAAAGAAGGAGAATAGTGAAGAGGAGCCAACCGGTGGGCAAGAATGTGGAATGGGTGAAGGTGTATCGGGAAGCATAGGAACACATAAAAATATAGGTGGATGTGTTAATAGATAGAGGGAAGAAGAGATGGTGCAGACACCAGACCTTGGGTACATCAACGACCCAACAAATATTATTCGCATGAGGTTCTAGATCACTCTTGTGACAAAAGAATTATATGGATGAGATTTAATGGACCCTGAGATGGAAACATGTGAATAAGAATATAATTTTCATGGAGTATGAAAAATCACATGGATGAGCCTCAGTTTGATGTGTATGAGGATTCATGTAGCACACGAAGAATAAATAAGTTTTCACAATCCAAACATGTGACAATCAAGCCCACAGAGTTCTTTGATGAGCAAGCAAGAAATGCATTGATGAAGATAGCTATAGAGGTTACTTGTTGGAATATTGATAAGGTGGCTACCTTGAGGACCATTCTAGATGATAGGAAGGATAAGGAGGAATAATTCTAGCATTTGATAGAGGCCAAGTAGATAATGGAAAGTAAGGAGACTATTGTTTTGGAGATGGCCGAGGAGATTGAAGAGGAAATTTTAAAGGGACGACCGTGGTATATAAAGAGGTAACAGGAACCATTCCATTATCCATGCATTATTTACAGAACTTGGTACATTTTTTTTGGAAGAGGGAAAAAATGCACACAGTCCAAGTGTTGGGGAGATAGTTGTTCAGAAGGAAAAAGAAGCTTCAACTGAAAAGGAGAGAACAAAGAAATAGATTATGTGCAGGATAGTTGGGTATGATTCCATACTCCAAACTTTACAGTATGAATTAAATACATAAAAATTTTCATTGAGGATATGTGAATAACCTAAGCATATTATTAAAACAAGGACATTACAAGAAGAAAATGAAATCTTTATGGAAAATAAGAATGACACCTTAGGATGAGAGGAGAGGATAACATTATTAGCATAGAAGTGTGATGTGCTTAAGGCATTTAGGGACCCTCGTGATAATATAATAAAGGATTTTGGGAAGTTGATAGCATGAAAAATGGACGTAATGGATGGCATGGTGTTAGGGTTAGAAAATGTAGTATGGGAATTGAAGCACAAGGGTGAGGATATGACCCTGGAAGAAATGGATGTAGTGCTTGGAGATATTCCTGCAAAGGAAAAGAAGGGGCTCAACGATTGGAATGAATTGGAAGATGACATAAAACATGAATACCCTGAGATACTACTACCTATTGAAGAATAAACACGTTGGCTATTCAAATATTCTTTAAGTTATACAATTATTTTATTCTTTAAGTCATTCTTCATTTGTTATTCTTTGGAGATATAAGTTGAGCAACCCCATTGCCAAGGGTGGAAATGATATTAGTGTGGGGTAATTTTGGGCTTGTGAAATAATTCCTAAGTATAAAAGGTGCATGTGATATTGGTGTGAAAGAAGGGAGTGCATGAGAAGGTGTGAGAGGGTGATAAAGTTATGCCATGAGGTTTCATTCCCAGAAGAGACAAAGTTCAAGACTTAGCCCTTTTTTTTGGATCAAGCTAAAAATAGGATGGTGTATGGAGCATGTAAAACATAAAAGCATGAAGACTTCATGACCAAGGAAAGTATATTTTGGGAGAAAGTGGAAGATCAAGAGACATGCAAATTTTGAGCTAATAATAGGATTAGATCAGGGTTTATTTATAGAGATAATCTATTATTAGCGAATCTTGCATGCTTCGTAGTTATCTTTGTATGCACACATGGATATTTTGAGCATGCAACCTATTTTGATAATGCATGGGAGGTGAAGGGAAATTACCCACCCATATAAGTATGTGATGTATTTTACTTTTTAGAGACACCATGTGAGATTTATGAGTTTTGAACACCATATGTATTAGAGTTATGTTGTTTGTATGAGCTTGCATGCATGACTTTTATGCTAGTATTGTTATGTATTCAACTTCGGTTTGCGATGAAATAATGTAATAGATTTTTTTTATGGATATTGGTTGTTTATGTCTCTATTCATGGTACTTATATTGTAAATCTGATCTTGATCCTTATTTTATTCATTATGCACTATGGTTATGATTTGATTATTGTTATGCTTTTCCTTTAACTACTTGGTATAGTTATGTAATATATGAGTATGCATGCTAGCATCTTGACACAAATTTCATAAAATAGGTACCTGGTAGGCTTCCCAAACTTCAAGTGAGCACTCAGACTTGTCTAAGTGAAGTGTCAGTGCCTAGCCATCCGAGTATAAAATATGAGTACAACAATAATGCTCTAAAAATAGCTCTAAAATTTTTGTTCCTTTTCCCATTTAGACAAGTAATCAAACCCAAAAATTAAAAAAAAATGACAACATTAATTTCTCGGTAGAAACTTGTTCTAACTCTTTTCATATTTTCCAAGTTCGAAATAACCTAGACCTAAATGTATGTATTCCAGTTTTAACAAATAAACCAAATAAGTGTATTCTAATCCAATTTCCACATAATATTCCAAAATCCAATACACATACATAGGGAAATAATAAAAATAATAGTTCTCTTAATAAGATCTGTTTCACTCCTTTTAAATATTATTTTCCACATTCACCATATAAATAAAACTCCCAAATGTAATACTTTCATATTTCATATAATAACCAGAAGAAAAGTGTTTATAGAAAATTTAATAATATTCATTCTCTTCATGAGATATAAAATCAAATGGTATTCACAAATCTAAAGAAGTATTAAAACTAAATGATAACGAAAAAGCTCTATAGGAGATTATAAAACATGGTTATCAACAAATCTTCAAAACAAGTTGAAACGAAACAAAACAACAAATCTCTATAAGAGTGATCCAAAAATGGATCAAGAAATTCTCAATTCTATGTATTCTCTATATTTGATACCTTCTCTACTAGTTCTCAACTATTCTTTCTTCATAAGATAGTCTAGTTAGGTCGGGGGTGATCCAGATGCCTTCGAATAACGTTAAGGACACTCTTGTTTTATTTTTGAGATTTCTTAGTTGACGTTCATGCAACCACCCGAGAAATTACGTAAATTCCACTTTATGTAGAGTGGAAATTACACAAATGCCATGGTGGTTGTGTAACCATCGGTCTACTTTAAGCGGTGATCCTATGCAATATGGTTCAAAAATTTAGGATCTCAATAATTGCAAATTTTTAAGCTTCCCAATCAATTCGTTTCACCTTTCCATGTGTCCCTGAGTAGAGAAACTATAAATAAAATGTTTTAGAAGGATTCCAACAAGTGATTTTGGGTGAATTCTATTGTGAGAAAAGTTAGAGAAATTGGAATTCTTTCTTGTTTGTTCATTTAGGGAGAGTTCTTCATTTGTTGAGAAATTGTGAGCAAGTAGATACAATTAGAGGGAGTGTTAATCCTTCTTGAAGGCCAATTATTGGCAATAAGTTGTATTATTGGAGAATTACATAGTGAAGGGGAGAAAATTCACTCACCCACTGGAATTTTTCCCACATTGGGTTTCTCCAGGATAAACCTTGTCTTTTTTTTCTCTCTTTTCTCAGTTTATAATATAATTATGTGTTGTTATTGCACATTATCTTGGTTAACAAATAACTCCACATATTTCATTCATTTTTCATGAGCATAGTGATTTGTTTATTGTTAGAATTCAACAGTTTATGGATCAAAGAGTCAAATTAAAATTCTAATATTTCTGGATTAGCAAAATAACCAACAAGAAAACGTATTCACATTTATAAAATCATAAACAAACAATAACCTAGAACATTGTTAGTTTTTAAAATTAAAAAAGAGAATTATTTCAGGTTTAAACACGATAATCAAAAAACCCAAGAATGTTTTCATTTATTTCCCATCCTTTTCCATATTTCACATAAATATTGAAATCCCACAACATATGAATTTACCGGATGTACAATATCGGTCAAAACCCAAAAGTATTTTGTTCATGAGCTTGCACATAGTCCACACATAACACATACTCATCCATTTTATTTCCCTTTTAATTTAACAAATTTTTCAACGAACTCTCAACCACAATCATTCATTTTTCCATATTTCAACAAAGTGACAAAGCCAAAGCATTCATTTTTCTAGTTTTAAATCAAGTATAAAAAACTAAAATGTATTCAATGATTTCACAATAATAACATCAAGGAGTGAGAGATTGGAACCCATGCTTGTAATTTCCTCAAATCTTCTTTGAAATATTCCAAACCAAGTGCTTCCCAAAAACACAATTGAATCCTTTATCCATGTTTTAAATGACAAAAAAAACATTATAAATGGTGATAATAGCAGTAATAACTCACATGCACAATCATTCTAGATAAATATCCATCAAAAACTACATGCCCAGCTCCATGTTGAGATCCTAAAATCCAAAAAATAAATGCAAATACAACAATGTAAATGAAATGGTGGAATCAATTCATGCTTAGCTAATTAAGGAATATTCCACTTCCCAAGGAGCTTCATTAATTTCCCACCATTCCTTACTAAATTCCCATGTTATCTCATGTCTTAAATATATGATTAAACCATAAACCTTTCCTAATAAAAATTCAATATTTGCCAAAAAATCTTAAGTTAAACTTAATTTATTTAACATTTTTCCAATCAATAACCTTGCATGGTGGGAAATTCAATTCCACATCCCAACTTCTAAACATTTCTTAAATACTAAATGGTTAGAGACCAAAATAAACCAACACATTAACCAACGGTGGTCCCATGACACACATAATATTCTAAACAAAACATAAGTAGAAATATAAATACGTGTGTGTGTGTGTGTGTGTGTGTGTGTGTGTGTGTGTGTGTGTGTGTGTGTGTGTGTGTGTGTGTGTGTGTGTTCATAAATATGTGTATCATCAGTTTATTAGATTTTCATTAATCATATTTATACGTGTGTGTGAGTGTGTGTTTATTATTAATGTTATTACGTTATCAACAATACTTAAATAAATAACAAGTCATGACGCAACAAGAGAAAACATTAGTTAACTTAAACAAGTATTATTGAGCTTAATGAATTGCACACCCATATTCTCCGGTTTATGTACCCATACATCTTTTGTATAGCTCTGTGTAGCTAATTTTATCTTCCTCTTATATATTTGAGCATTTGTTTCATTCATTGCAAGTACCAATATGTTATTATGAATTTGTATAGTTAATTTTGGAAATTAATCGGAATAGATCCTAATTTCCTAACCTTACATTCCTTTTTATTATCATGCATTCCATAATAGTCTATTAATATTTAAAAGGGTGTAAAAAAGAGGCTATAGCTTCTTGGGTTCATGCTCTTGATAAAACAATCATTCCTCATGAACAAGAAGTAAACATATTTATCACACAATTTAAATTGCATGTGCTAAATTTCAAAGTGTAGGTGTAAATTACTTAGGGTAATTCTTTTTTTTCTTGGTTATTATCCCTATCTCTTCATTAATATTTTTACGTTTTTGACTTAAGTTAATTTTCTATTTCTTTGTTGGTAAAAGTAATTTTTTCAATCACTTGAGTGAATTCATTAAAAAAATAGGAAAGGTAGAAAAATACTCACCAAAAGATAGAACAAGGTGTCAAGTCAAACAAACTTTACCAAAAGGAAACCCCAAAGCAAAGCGCTACTAAAAAGGTCTACAATTTTATAGTAGTATTTATTTCTAATATAACTTGTGGTGTTTATTTTATTATTATGATATGTTGCAGATTTATCTCTTGATATACATAAGTAGTTAGAGATATTTGTTTTCTCTCATGAAAATACTATCACTTTCTCACCTCCGAATTCTTCCTTTTCTATTTCTATTCTCTTTCCCTTATTCCTTCCTATAAAAACCAATAGATAAAATCTAAAACCCCAAAACTTAGGTTAAAATATAGTGAATACTATAAATACTCCTATACTTATCATTTTTTCAATAAGGTAACCTCTCCATTAAGGAGGGAATTCCAATCCTTGAACTATTGTGATTTTCCATATTTTGTCCTATACAAAATATTTTCCATCGAAGAGCATAGAAACATTCTTCAACATATGTGGGCATCCAAACCCATTCTTTCCTAAACCAAGATAACTTCTCAATTTTCAGTAACCTCATTAATGCATCCACAACATTTAGACAAGTCTCCATCTTCTCCATATGTATATTCTTTTGTTTCACCATTTCCCTTACAAAATTGTACTATACATCAATATTCTGTGTGAGAGTAATAATCAAGTTTTTTCCCATAAAAATCACATTATGTGAACCAAAATATATTATCACTACTTTTTATGGATCCCAACTATGGAAATTACTCTATAAATCTAAACAATTTATTTTATTAAGTGATTAGTTTATATATTTTTTGATTACATGGTGGATATTACAACACTTGTTTGATGCTTACTAATCCAACATCTCTCCACTAAAAAGGTTAAAAGTTCACATATTGGTAGATATATGTATGTCAAAATTTTCCATGATCAAAATACAAAAATCATGTAAACTTGGTTTCTTTCTTTCATTAAGATCTCCTAATATCAAATTTTATGATTAGATATTTCATGCAAATATTTGAAGACACTTTTCACCACCGTATAATTCTCACTCCCTAGATTTGAAAAATATTTTTAAAAAATTCCTATTACATATACAATTTAAATTCTTGTGTAGACAATTGTATAAATCAATCTTCTTCACATAATTTCATATACAACCTAAACCATGTCTTCTAACTCCTCTTACATATTTGGAACTTGCATAATTAAGGTTTTATGACCAACTAGGAAAGGTGTGCTTATAATTTTTTTGGGATGTATATTGATCCCTTCCAACACCATCTTGAATACTTATTTTTATTTAACCATAGAATTTTATTTACATGATCTAATGTAATTTCCATGCCTAAACAATTATTCAACAACATTGTATTAATCAATTTTTTGCACACACCAATAATACAATCTCCAATAGATAAAAATTGATTTAATTATTTCTCCCACCGCTTTTAAAACCCTAGTTTGACATATAGATTCAAGGTGTGGATTACTTTAGGACATTTAACTTTAGTTGGGAGGTATGTAGCCTATTTTTAGCTTGTAGAGGGAGCAATGTGTTTGGGGAAACCACCTATTATTATTCTAAATTTAGATCTCGTTTATCTAAATGTGCATTCAACTTATTAGACCATTGATCTAAAAATATTGATTTACATTGAGGTTCAATCTATAGGTATTTAAAATGGTTCTAAATTACTTGGGACTTCATGAATAAAAATCAAAAATAAGGGAAGGATAAGGGAGAAAAAACTACACTCTCTTTTAACTTATAAATATTTTAGACACCTTTCATCTCAATCAAACACACACATAAACCAAAGGAAACAAGAAATATTCTTAACTCATATCCTCATAAATTATAGGACATCAACCTAAGGAAATAAGATACAAGAGGAATCACACTTCTACATAACCTAAAAAAATAACATAGTTTATCTAAAAGTATATATTAGAGGTTAATTAACTTAAATACTATTAAATTTAATCATACTAAACACACAATCACTTGTAAACATTCCCAAAGCACCCAAATATGCAATATTGCAAAGCACGCATATATAAAAAAAAAGTGTTCAAAACATCCATTAATGAAAATAACATCTTCATATCACAACCTATTATCCTACAAATTCAGCTAATATTTGAAATGAAAACTCTAATTAATAAGTCACAAGAGATTATTGTCTAGGTCTTAAGACATGAATAGATAATTTAGAAACAAATCACAACTCATAAAACTTGTAATGCTCTAAAAGTTACCTCTTTGTATCTGATTCTATTCTAGATAATTTCTGTAATGAAATTACTCATATTTATAGATAAATGTATTTCTCCACGCTCTTTACATTGTTAGAACTCCAAAAATAGATAATATAATCTAAAACAACTAAAATTAAAAATATTAAAGTTAACTACAACTAAAATAGAGAAAAAGCTAAATATGGGATCAAGCTCCCACTTTACAATGATTTGATCCCAATATAGACCAACTCACCCCTAAAAATAGGTCTCCTCTATTAAAAACAATTTCAAACTCCAGTTTATTGATTTGGCATTCACAATAAGCTCTCTTATTGAAAACTATTTTCAAAATAACTCTATATGGCTTTAGAACTGAAAAACTACTTTATCTTTGTTTTGGCTACATGGAGTATCAAATTTAGAGCTTCAAATAATTCACTCACTCTAAAAATGGCTTAACTTATCTTCTATACATATGTTTCACTAATTGGTCACCAAAAATAGACCCAATTTGTCTCTTTGTCTCCATCAATAGTTGTTATCTCTCATGGGTTGTTTTCTTTTTCTTGGTCTTATTTTTTCAATCAAATAAAAAAATTAGTTGATTTAAAATCAACTCTTAACTTTATCTTTGAAACCTTTTGTGTATCCTTACTTGCCACATGATCCATTGAATTTTCCTAGCCGACTCCAACTATCTCCCCAGCTTTCTTGATTTCCTATAGGTGTTTGGCATCAGTTAAACTGAGCCTCATATAGCTTTAAAATTTTCATCTGGATTTTATTTTACCATGGAGTTTTTTTTGGGCATGTATGTCTAATTGGTTAGCCATCACTCCACAATCCTTAGCCTCTCATTACTTGAACTTTGTGCAAAATTGGTCTCACCATACCTTACCACTTTCTAAAGCAGTCTCACCATGCCTTACCACTTTCCAAATCCTTGTAACTTTACATGTTCTTCTCATTGATGCCTTCCATATGGTGAGGATCAACATATCATCACTCTCTATCCATTATATTACTTTATCTTGTATTTTGTACCCTTAATTTAAATATTTGAGACACTCGTATTGAATTCGTGCATCTTTTTATTTCCATAGAATTTGATGATGCAATTAAATTTGAGAGCTTGATTTTAGTGGATAACCCTATTTTTGGATGTCACATACATGTATTGCAATCGTTTTGATTCCAAAAAGATTGTAACTCTTGGGTTTATCTTACTACATGCCCTACACATAATTAACAATTAAATAAAGCATGAAAACATACATTAGAGATATTAACTAGAGTTAAACTTGGCACAAGTGTTATTTTAATCCTCGATATCTATGTACGGTGGGTTTAAACTAAAATTCACAATATGATACTTTCCAATCATATTAAAGATCTCTAAAACACAAGTTATAACATTTATAAGTAAATTGGGGCTCCATTTTCTTATGAGATGGAATGGGGGTGTGTTGGTAAAAAATAATGAAAACTACTATGAAGAAGTCACTCGAGTGCTTAGGATATAAATTCTCAAGGTTTTTAGCCTTGCAAGGAAAATTTTGTAACGAGAAAAATAATTTGTAGAAGAAAAAAATAAAATATTTTTGTTTCTCAATTTTAGGTTTATCTAGCTAAACATACTTTCAAGTGTCACCATGTTTGATCAATGAGGTAATTCCTCCTTCTTTAAAACATCAAATTAATCTAATCAAAAATTTTAAACCATACAAGTACAACACATAAATGTTTTGAAGTATTTTTTACTACCCACCAGGCCTATATGGCCCTAAAAGTTACTTTTAGCTTCGTTCCAAGTCTTTCTTCATTTCCATCCAAGCATCTATAACCCCAATGGAGATAGTTCAAATCACCCTTTTCAGATATTTTCGTATTTTATTTTATTTCCTTTTTAAGAGAAGCCTTACTTTTGATTTTTTTAAATTTTCAAATCCTTTCGCTTTATTTCCTATTTTAACACAACGTATAGGGGTTGGGAATTAGTTTATTAATAATTATGATGCTACATGATAAGAAAAGTTAATAACAACTCTTTCATCCAATTTGTAGAATTTTTAATTTTTGAAAATGGGATGTGACTATCTAGGTATGAGAAATTTTTATTTCCTTGATAATAACATCAATATATCTGAAATTTAATCATTAATTTTTTTCTCTAGTTACTTCAAAGTCCAAAAACAACAACTTTCAATTATTTATTCTATTCACTCTTTGAGATATTTCCCTTTTTTAGTCTCCAATTTATTTCTAATTTTTGGTGGGAAAATGAACTCATAATTAATATTTTATATTGAAAGTGGTAAACTAATCTAATAAAAAAGAATCTAGTCTAAGAAATCATGAAGCTAACTATGAAAGTATGACAACTAATCTAGTCTAAAACTAACAACTATATAAAAAAGATGTTGGCTAAATTTGAAATTTTCAAATGAGACACATCTTATTACAAGGCAATAGAATATTTTCACTTTTTATGGTCTTCAAGAAGGAACTTACATATTTGTATTCATTCTAATAATTCATTAAAACAAACATTGCATCTAAAAGGATTGTTGATTTCTTCTCAAAACCCCATAGAAATCTTTGACCTTAATGTTGTTGACATGCGGCATGTAAATTCCACTAGAATGATATGTTTTTAATGATTTTTTTCATCAAACTTGGTTTCAACAATTGCTTCAATTTGGATTTCTTGTGTTTTCTTGTTGTGGATTATGTCCATCCATTCTTTCTATATTTTTATAATTATGTCATCAAATCTGCTTGTTCTTTTTCTTTCTTTATCCCAACCTGACATCATGGGATCTTGGAAAATTATTTTATCCATTTTAAAAACACCGAAAGGGAATTATGAACCTAAAAAGATAAAATCCATCATCTCCTCCCACTATTTAGGATCAAAATATTTCTCTAAAATTGTAAAAACATATGCACTCAGACCATCCACATCATTAGTAGAATTTTATTGTATAAAATTAATAATTTTTATTCATTAATGATCTTCCAAAATGAATTTATAATGTAATCCTATGCAAGGCATTATTTCTTCCTTGTTTTCTTGGTCTCTAGCTCCATAGACAAATATTTAAAACACATATATCTCTTCCATAATGACCTCCCATGTAGGCTTTATAAGTGAAGATAAATCTTGATCATTATATACATCCTCAATGGGAAGCATGAAGCTCTTGAATTCTTCAACTGTGGTGAATTTTTTCATGCTCGTGCATTTTGAACCAAAATGGACATCTAGATAACTTGTAAAATTAGTGCAATTTTACTTATATAAATTAAGTGTTATTTAATTACATATATTATAATTGTATAGTATTTAATCCTAGTCAATGATTTAGTTATTTTTAAACCCGAGTCATTAATTTAACTAAGGGGGTATAAAATCAGCCATAATATATTTCACACAATTAACATTAGTTAATTTTAATAAGGGTTAGGATTAGAAAAGTAAGAGTTTAATTTGGCTAAGGTCTAGATAATTAGGTTAGGCATGAGTCCCATTTGGCCCCATCCAAATTGACCCATGCCAATTACACCCATAGTTATTAAAATCTAATTTTGAATTTAATCTTATTCACCCAAATTTGAGAAGGGGTAAGGGTGAGCCCCACTTGCACAACAAACTAAGTCAACCCTTGATACCCTAATTGGGTAAGTGGAAAATTCTAGGTTAGATGGGATCCCTTGGATCAAAGGGATCTCCACTCTTGATCCCTAGGTTATATTAGAAACCCTAAAATTACATAAAGTTTTGTATTACATATTATTTTTTCTTTTCTTTTTCTCATTTTTTATTTTTTTTGGAGGTGTTGGATCTTTCATGGAGTCTTATTTTTCTTATTTATTTATTCTACCAATTTTTTATTTATTCTACCAATTTCATACAAATACCCTCATTGGGGTTTATATGGATAGATTTATATATACATATACATATTTATATGTATGAATATTCCCATACACACACACACACGTGTGTGTGTGTGTGTGTGTGTGTGTGTGTGTGTGTGTGTGTGTGTGTGTGTGTGTGTGTGTGTGTGTGTGTGTGTGTGTGTGTGTGTGTGTTATTTAAACTAGAGCATTTATAAATTTGTGGATGTGTGTGTGGGTGGGTGTGTGGGTGTGAGTTTGTGTGTGGGGGTGGGTGAGGTGTCTAAATTGAGGCCTTACGACCTATGTAATTTTTTTAAGGGACATATGAAGATGATAATACAATGTATAGGGGTTGTGCCCAAATAAAAGAAATGGTTTTGTAGGCAAGGGAAAGGTGGAATGTATTTTTGGGTCGAGCCCAAAGGAAAAAGAGATGGAGGGGAGGGGTTGGGTTATCCAAGCCACCCAACCATTCCAAAACATAATTTTAATTTAATTATTTACTAAATAACATTAATACATTGTGTGTGTGAGAGTGTAAATAAGCATTCATAAATACACACACACACACACACACACACACACACACACACACACACACACACACACACACACACAATTGAATACATCATTTTAAAACACCAATTTTATATTATAAAAACATATATGATATGATTACATATATATATATAAATACACCCAAATGTGTATTTAACATTTTTAATTCCTATCTTGGTATGAGGATATTAAAATTTTCGCTAAATGGTTAACTTTTTAGGGGTAGTAACTAATTGAATATTATCTGGTCAACTAGTTTCCAAGGCTAATTACGAAATATTAGGATAATACATGACACAAGATATACAATGATATATAAATGAGATTAAATACAAGAAATGAATATGAAATGAGTACTTAGCTGATATTTTGAACTCTGTACTAATCTAGGATGGTCGATGACTAGAAATTGTCGGATATTTTCTAACCTGACCTTTTCCACAAAGAATTTCTTGAATAGTTTCTGGACCAAATTAGATGGTATATACCAAAGAGTACCCCCAATATGGAACTTTTTGTATGCCCTTCTCCATTTATATTTTTAAATTCTACAAATTTTTATGTCTACAGATTACTTCCTATTTTCTCATGTCTGGAATTTAGACCTCTGATATTATGTAATTCTCATTGTACAACTAATTCAATCTTCAAAACCCTAGATGGTGAGATATTCCTATAAAATAAATATTAGGTGGGTTTTTGACACCCATGTGCACATATAATATCACCACTACTTTAAATAGGGCTCAAACCACACGTCATCCTCTCCTAACATGTGATATCTAAAATGTATGCAACCAAATTGATAACCATGATCTTACAACAATAGTATTATACTCGATACTTGTCCTAGATTGACTTGAGATGAAATTTTATTTGTGATTACAGATTTGAGTTGATGAATAACTTAGAATGAGTATGTGGAGTATGTGGAGATCAATGGAGTATTAGAGTATATTTTCTTGTGATTACTCTTAGTATTTTTCTCATTAGGATACTAGGATCCAACTATAATGAATTCCCTCCTTGATAAGGTGAATATTTTTTTATATATGTGTTTCAAATCTAGAAAACTTGGGAAAGGTTGACTACAAGTGTACCAAAGAGATTTAAATCAATAAAATTACAATTGGAGTGAAAGGGACCATAGTGGTTAGGTGGGTCCATAACGTATGGAAGTTATGGACCTTTTTAGGAACTTTGGTCCTAGATACATGTGCGTATGATTTGGTAATTGGAATTGCAATGTGTAGGGGTATATCCTAATGTGATGGAGTAATATGACCATTATGTGAAGAACTAGGTTTTTGTGTGCAAGTAAATATGAGTGATATATAACAATGAATAACATGATTGGCCAAATTGAGTAAGTTTGGGCCAGTGCAAGATTGTTGTAAAATTTTTTCTGTTACAAATCATGAATTACCAAAATGAGTGTTTATAGAAAATAATGAGATAAGAAATAGAGAAAATTAGATAACTTAAGATCCATTTTATTATGATATATATAAGATAGTGAATCCAACTTGGAATATTCATAAGCTAAATAAATATTCTTCTTAAAACATTAAATTATAATAATCTATGATGTCTTTCTCCTTTTTGTAAAATTTAACAATCATTAAACTAGAAGAATGATTTGTAAGAATTTTCAAGTTTAACAATGACAATATACAACACCAATCTCAATTGAAAAACAGTAGCTGTATATATGTTTTTTATAGGATCAATAACTCAACATATCTATATTTTCTTGTATCCAACAAGATGAATATTTCCTTTAAAAAATATAGTAAATAAATGAGTTTATATTTGGGTACAAGGCTCAATGAGAATGCAATTACGGAGGAACAAAAGTTTATTGGAGATGGAGAATCCTTGGTTCACAAAAATGGAGGCTTTACCCATGAATATATCCTACCACCTTTCAACATTGTGGGCCTTTTGGTCATGAATTTTGTCATGTTGGAGGGTAGATTCTTGGTAATGCCCTCATTTAATATTGTCTTTCTCAATCATTTTCATAGGAACTATTATGTCAATTTCCCTTTCTTCATTATCCATTCATTGGAATACTTGGTGAATTTGGTAAAGTGGGGTAAGATGGTCCAACCCATACATCATGCATTCATTCCCCTTATTTATATATTTTTATTTTCAAATCCTTTACCCCCTCTAGTCTCTCCCACATACTTCCCACCCACCCCATCCTCTCCCTCTTTTTCCACCATTCCCCCTCTTCTTCCCTTTCCTCTCACCCTCAAACCACTTCCTCAATGCCTTCTTCCCTTCCCCATCCTTCTCCCCCCCCCTGTCCCTCCATCGACCTCTCCTTTTATTTCCTTCCTTCCCCACTCTTCTTCCCCCTCCTCACCCCCTCTCTTTCCCTTCATATTCCTGCTCATCCTATCATTTTCTAAAAAAAAATTCCCTATTATAGAAAACATTTGGTTGGCCCTTTACCTCGAAAATCTATCGAAGCAAGAGGGCCACTATTTGTTATATATAACTTGATCTCCCTTCTCTTACATCCATGGGGGATAGTGATGTTTTTCGGCCTTTATTTCTATTGGTGATGATGGAAATTATATAACACCTAAGGCTAACACCATAATCATTGATGAATTGGATGATTAACCATCGAAGATCAGATATATTAGAGGAAAAATTGAAGCTTATAGCTCTAGCAATGTTGAGGACATGGTGGATTAAAATACTGTCGTGGAGCTACATAAAAAAGTCACCAAAATGGAGAAATATGTGGAAGAAGTCAAGGAAAAACAATGTGATATCCTTCCTAAGAAAAAAATCACTCTTGAATTCCTCTTTGTTTTCATTTACCAGTTTGAGGTTCATAACAATAAAGAAAAATACATCAAGGGAAAAACTTTTAGAGACATTAAGAAGGGCTAGGAAAATGTTAAGAAGATATTCTACAAGCTCATGAAATGACTTGGTTTCCCTTTTTCTGTTGGGTCTATTTTGGTAATTTTGTTTTCATTGTGCTGACATTGTGATAACGATGTTTTGACATCCTGTTGTTTTTGTGATACTTGATGACTAAGATTATGTCTAGTCATGTTTCGACTCTTTTATGTATTGAATATATAAGATTTGGGCCTATTTTATAACCGGGTAGGGTCCCAACCAAAAAACCTTTATCCTTAACAAAAATTAATGAGTTTATATTTACATAAATATACCAATTTCTCATTCAAAAATGTAATTTTTACAACTTATTTCAATGTGGTTCCCAAAAACAAATACACCAAATAAATATTTCCCTTGTTTACATTAACAATATTTATAATAAAATTGAAGCTGCAAGTAGATAAGCCTCCCAAAAAGTGGTAATAACATGAAATTTTTTTCCTTGATTTCACATTTAACAAAAAAGAATACAAACCGTGATGCCCATTTAAAACAACCCACTCGAGACCCAAGAAACAACCTAGGGTTAGTTAGAAAATTATGGAATTTTTTTTTATTAGAAGTGTCCACAACCAAGTTGCAAGACAATAGTTGACCCTATTACATTCTGGAAAAAATATAAATTACTAGAACATACTCTTCCTTCATTAACAAATTTCAAGTTCACATGGTTCAAATTTTAGGGTTAGAAGTTTCAGTTAGGTTCAGGGATAAATTTACACCCATACCCACTCTCTAACAGGCTAAGAATTTTAAATTGATTTTTCTCATACTTAACATACTCAAAATTTCCCTAAATCATTTCCATTGGATAGGATATTTTCTCACCTTTCTGGTGATATAAAGAAGTCCTCCTAACTCCTTCAAAACTCCAAATATGAGCAAGCGGACCTTAGGGGTCAAATTTTCCCCAAGGGGACACGTGTCAAGCAGGGGTGAATGGAAAATTTTGGGATGGCGGGTCATGGGGCAGCATTGGAATTTTTCCTTGTGCAAGAGAAATTTACCATTTGTGCCCATACCCTTGCGAGTCCTCCAAGGACACATGGCTGCCTCAAAGTCATCACTGGGGAAAAAGGGAATGGTGGAGTGGCAAAATAATTTAGGGCATTTCGCCCAAGAGGGAGAGAAGTCAAAACAATGCCCACACACCCACCAAGTATGCTAGGGACATGTTGTGCTCAACAGGCCATTGTAGGGATGAAGGAGAGGGAAAGATGGTTGGCAGAGATTATTGGGAAATTTTTCCAAAGGGGAGATAAGGGGAGAGTTAGGCGCGTGGGTCTGCACATCCGTGGGAGGATTTCAAAGGTTAGGGGTGGGTGTGCTGGGTCGTGGGAAATTTTAGGAAAATTTTCCAAAACAATTTTCTAAAGGTGAAGTTCTCAAAGGTTCCCCCCTTTTTGTGCCATGTGCAAGCTCGTGATTGGGTGCGGGCGTTGGGAAAGTTAAGAAAATTTTCCAAAATTTTCAAGAAGTGCTAAGGAAGGAAAAGTGCCACACCTCCTCTGCTTCCCTGTGAGGAAGCATGGGAGCCTATGATTGGATGCAGGCTAGCAGAGAAAAATTAAATTGTTTTCCCAAGTAAATTTTTCAAAAAAAATTCTAAGGGTTTTCCGACGAGAAATTTTCGGGCCGCGGGCCCGCCACACAAAATTTTCCCACTAAAGTAGGAAAAATTAAAAGGGTCATAACTTGAGTGAGAAATATTTTTTTGGGAAAACAAGGAATTTTGGAAAAGCTCTCGATGCCCTCTTTGCACAGGAAACATAAATTTTACTTTTTGATCAATTTTAAAGGGTCAATTTTACAAAAATGATCTACAAGATTTTAAAATTCCAACTGGTAATTTCCAACTTTTAAATTTCATTAAATTGGATCTCCTCCTTCACTCAACATGCCAAACAGACATGGAGAATTGGTCTAGGAAGGATTTAAAGTGTTTTAGGGAAGTAAATTTGTTTAATTGATTTCAATTTGTATTTTTCCAACAATTCACAGAAAAATAACTGTTAGAGGGATTGAATTCGATTTTGCATTAATTTAACTTGTCTTCTTAAGTGTTCTTTGTCAATTTGAGTTCCTTAATATCTTAGCATGCTAAATTATATCAATTCCAAGTTGATTGTTAAGTGCAGGTCCAAACTGTGCATTTTATTTAAATTTACCAGTTTTAAAATTTGCAGTAGAGATTCACTTCAAGGAAAATTTTGTATATCCAATTTATCATTTAAGTGTAATATCTTATTTCTAATCTGGTCTAATATATTTAGTTGTATGTAAGCAATTCATTTCAAAGTTATATGGTAAAGTCTGATTTCCAATTTCATACATTTCCAAAAGAAACAAGCAATAAACTTCCTTGATACGTATTTTCTTCCCTTTGCAACTAAAAAAAAAAAGATTCCAATCACAATTTCATATTCCAACTCAACCCAACAATGCAATGAGAGATGAACTTGCAATTCTATATAGATTTCAACTGACTATACATCTTTTAAAGTTTGATTTTAACAATAGAATTATGTTTCTTTCTTTCTAATAACTGAACAAAATATAAATGTCTTTCACAATTCAAATATATAACTTCATAAAAATTTCAACATCATTTATTTACCAATATGCATTACAATTTTATCCACAACAAGTGGGAAAGGATTACAAATAAATATGTTTTCACAAGGGATTGTCAAACTACATTTTTCCTTTGCTCCGGACAACAACATACACTTTTTCTCTTTCTCCGGGTTGAAGACAACAAAAGAGGGGGAAAAGCAACGCTCTCCACCCAACCAAGACATCCAATGAAATGAGAATCCTTCCTTCATAATTGGCCCTGAAGCCCAACCAAGATACAACTAAAGGTGTGATTCAACCCATGGCAACAATCTGGCTTTCACAACACACAACATACTTTAAAACATGCACAATTCAACATAAAACATAGTTCAACACAAAACAATAGTTTACAACTGCAATTGAAAACATTCAAATCAAAAATCAAGCTTGGTCATGTAACCCAAAAGAGCAAGGTCTATGAGGGCTGCTACTTATGCCTCCCAATTGGGAATTGGGCATCCACCAAAACAAAGCGCCAAAATAATTCATCACACAAACATCCTTACACCCCCACAAATCCTTCCTTATGCCCCCATAAGTAAGAAATGCAAGCTATTTCTTTTCCATGGTGGATCCCAAACCCAAACTCCCTACACAAAATTCTGATGCCAATGGCATTCCTTATACCCCCACATGGATTCCCCATAGCCTTCTCCTACACCATTCCTATGGCAGTCTACCCAACCAGCAAAACAAGTAAAAAAAAACATGCACCATTCACTCAACAGAACAAGAAAAAGATAGCTTAAAAAGAAGAGTTAAATTCCTACCTCTCCATGGTTACTTTGCTTCCAAACAACAAGCTTTAAAATTCAATAACATAGTTCCAAACAGCAATCTCCCAAGCATGCAAATCTTTCTGCAAACTTCCTCCAAAAACAAGATCTCCAACACAAGAAAATGCACCCCAAAGAAGTTGCAAAATGATTCAAAAACCCCAAAACAAGCAAGGAGTTTGAATTATATAGAAGAGGGAAGAGAAGAGAATGTTTTGGATCCATGTAGGATGCCACATCACACATCCTCAAATTCAAACACAAAAGACAAAATCCATTCTCTCAAGCACAATAAAGAGGTAGGTGAAAATATGACAAGTTACTTGCACACTCCAAAAATCCCACACCCCCACACCTCAAGGGAAATCATAATAAATAACATGTAAGAGAGTGCAATTAAAAACATGCAACATGCTTAATAAAATTCATTAAAAAAATCACATATCACTTCTCCAACCATAAGTATGGTTGGTAAATTAAATTTAGAGGTATGGGACAAGTTTCACTTGTCCCACAAGCCTCCAAAAACAGCCCCCAAGGACAAATTCGACTTTGTCATGGAGGTGGAGTATTTCATACTCCAAAACTAACTTACACAAAATCTTACATAGCCTTACATATTTAATATAATCAGCCAACAACTTCCATTATTACTTTCCCATATCCCAATTTAATTTATTTAAATTTTAATCATATGATTCTCACATTAATCTATCACAACTTAATTAATTAAAAGAAAAGAACACATTACTAATAAAATACACAGACCCATGGTCACATGTAAAGGTAATCCCCCCATGGGAATCCCTAACAAAACAACACACAACACAATAAATTGAGTTGCCATGGTGACCGTGTCAAATTCACCTAGAATTCCATTGTGGTTGGTCTCCAATCCCCCAATGTTTGTTGTGATGTTTTTAACCTAAAAATACAAATACCTCCTTCGGCCTCATGTCCATATCAGAACATCCAATAATATATAAATAAAATCACAAAATCATCTAAGTAAGTGAATCACAACAACATTGAAGTAATAACTACATCATTTACATTTTTAATCAACAAATATATCTTCATCAATATAATATCCATTTTCGGATCAACTCATAATATCCAAATTACATGTCTTAACAACATCCATAAAACATCCATGTCAAATAATATATCAGCATCCACGTATAAGGTGTCTCTAATAATCATCATGCATCATAATCAAATCAAGATCAACAATAATCCATGATCAATGTCTAACAACATACTAAATCAAAACATAATAATGTCTATAATGTAATCACAGTATAAAAATTGGTATCAAAGGTGTCAAAGGGAAGTGGAAACTACATCCCCCTCCCCTTATACTCGAATTCCTCCTCGAAGTCACTAGAACAAGTGTGGAAACTGAACTCGTAATGAAGTAACATCCTCCCATGTAATTATAGTCTCATCATATTTGTTCGACCGCATCCGGACCTGATCAACCTCTCTGTATTGAAGGCCCATGGTCCTATGATCTAAGATGCAAACAGGATCCACCATCACGCCCCCGATCCTGCACCTACAATATTTTCCAATCTAACACATGAGAAGGATCTATAATATATCTCCTGAGAAATGAAACATGAAAAACATCATGTATGAAAGAAAAACTAGGTGGAAATGCTAGACGATAGGACAAAGGGCCAATATGCTCAAAGGTCTCAAAAGGACCCAAAAATCTAAGAGCTAACTTAGAACCTTTTCCATAACATATAGGGATCTTGTGTGGCCTAACATGAAGGAACAAATTCATGCCCACATCAAAACTACGATCAATCCTATGATGATATGCATACTTCTTCTGCTTGTCCTATGCCTCCTGTAATCTCTATCCGATCAACACCACCGATGCTCCATGTCTGTAGAAGAGCTGGTCCAAGAGATACCATGTCCCAACTAAGAGGTGTCTTTCACTCTCTACCATAGAAGGCCGAAAAGGAGCCATGCCTATAGAACTCTAGAAACTATTATTATAGGAAAACTCCACTAAGTACAGGTACTCCTCCCATTTAGACTGTTGATCCATCACATGCATCCTGAGCATATCCTTTGAAATATGATTCACCCATTCAGTCTATCCATTTGTCTCAGGGTGATATATTGTGATGAAGTTGATTCTCATCCTGAGGACATACTACATGGTAGTCTAGAAATGTGAAGTTTATAAAGGATCACGGTCGTAAATGATCTTCCGTGGAATCCCATGTAACTTGAATATCTCATCTAAGTATACTCATGCCACTGATCTAGCTGTATAAGTGGTCTTCACTATATAAAAGTGAGCCACTTTTGTCAACTTATCAACCATGACCATGATGGCGTCATGGTGATATCTCGACATCGGTAACCCAACAATGAAATCCATGGAAATGGTGTCCCACTTCCATTCAGGTATGACATGAGGATAAAGAAGGCTAGCTGGATGTTGATGCTCAACCTTCTAGCACTCTAAAAAATATGACACAAATTGAGCCACATCTCGATGAATTCCTCTCCAATGATATAACTATCGCAAGGTGGCATGCATCTTCTTCACCCATGGATGGGATAAATAGGGTGCACGATGTGCCTATACTAATATGTCCCGCCTCAAGCCTCCATCTATGGGAACATATATCTAGCCTCTGTGCTTGAGAAGACCATCTACCTCTAAGGAGAAACCATCAAAATTCCCCTCAAGGGGTCTCTGAGACTCAATCTCTACTCGTACTACAATGTAGAAGCTGTCAAGAGGAAGCTACTGAAGAATCCTGCTCCATAAATCTGTGCTCACTGAGGTGGCCATAGCCACATGTCTCCATCTGCTGAGAGCATATGCTACCACATTATCTTTCCCCTTCACATGTTTGATATCCATGTCATACTCACAAAGCAACTCCATCCAATGCCACTGACGAGCGTTGAGATTGGGCTACGTGAAGAGGTGGTGAAGACTCAAATGATCTATCCTGAGTGTGAATCTCCTACCAAGAATAAAATGCCTCCATCTAACCAAAGCATGCACAATTGATGCAAGCTCAAGATCATGGGTCAGATAATTAAGCTCATGATATTTGAGTTTGTGAGACTCAAAATATACTACTCTACCCTCCTGTATCAACACACCTCCAAGTCCTGCTAATGAAGCATCCATGAAAACAAAGAACTCACCCTGTGGATCCGACACTGCAAGAATGGGTGTTGTAGTGAGGCATTCCTTTAGTTTTCTGAAGGACTTCCCACATCTGTCTGACCAAACAAACTTCTTCCCTTTCCTTTGAAGGGAAGTGATAGGGTGTGCAACGAGAGAAGTCTGAACAAATATATGATAGTAAATTTTTAATCCCATGAAGTTGTGCACCTCGGTCACCGTAGTGGGTACTAACCAATCCATAATGGCTCTAATATTGGAAGGATCGAATGTGATACCTTCCCCAGAAATAATATGACCTAAATACTGCACCTCTATCTAAAAGAATGCACACTTCTATAAGTTCCCATAAAGTTTTTTCTCATGAAGACACTAAAGAACCTAGCGAAGGTGTCCTTCGTGCTCCTCACGTGTATGTGAGTATATCAAAATTTCATCTAGGAAGATGAGCACAAAGTGATCTAACAAGTTCTTGAATACCCCATTCATCAAACTCATGAACACTGTGGGGGAATTAGTGAAACCAAAAGGCACCACCATTAACTCATAGTGCCCATATCTCATGCAGAAGGTGGTCTTATGAATGTCTACCTCCAAAATCCTCAACTGATGGTACCCTGACTTAAGATCAATCTTAGAGAAAATAGTGGCTCCCTTCATCTAATCAAACAAGTCATCAATACGAGGAAGAGGATAACAATTCTTGATTGTTACCTTGTTTAGCTAGCAGTAATCAATGGAAAACCACAAGGATCCATCCTTCTTCTTCACAAAGATCACTCAAGCTATAACTTTAGCTTTGGGTTGGTCATCTGATGAGGTGCTTGTGAGATAGGCTCTGCTCTAAGAACTAGATCTATATGAAAATCAATGTCACGTGGGGGTGGTAACCCCAATAGCTCCCCTAGAAAGACATCTGCAAACTCTCTCAAGATGAGATGATCATCTAGCGATGGTCCACTATACCCATCCTCTAATCTATCACTGACTATAATAGCATACATCGTACAACCCCATTGCACACACT
Source organism: Taxus wallichiana var. yunnanensis (assembly GCA_018340775.1). Taxonomy (NCBI): domain Eukaryota; kingdom Viridiplantae; phylum Streptophyta; class Pinopsida; order Cupressales; family Taxaceae; genus Taxus; species Taxus wallichiana. The sequence continues at coordinate 1,016,489,079 of CM031234.1, forward strand.
TCCTAAGCTACATAGTGGAGATGATGCAAATAGAAATGGGTCTCCTGGTCCCTGAAATCGCCGACTCTACTCCTAAATCATCTACACAAGATATAGTCTTGTGGTAACAATCCATCCTAGCCCTGTGTGCAGATAACCAATCCATACCCAAAATGATTCCATACGAGCCCAAAGGAAGGATATGGAGATCTGAGGTAGTGGTGAAAGGTCCCAAATAACTAAGGATTCTACAGAGATCTTGGCTCCAGAAGACATCTCGACATCCCAAATAAGACCCTACCTAACTACCACCGGCCTGCATCACTCTACTAAAGATGGTGTAATGAAAGAATTAGAAGAACTAGAATCAAACAATACAGAGGTAGGAATACCACCAATGTTACCTATGGTTTCAATGACTATGCTCCAGTGCTCTACCTAGTGGCTCTCAACCGCTGCATAAATTTTGTGGCTATGTCTCATGTCACCAACAATCAGCTCTGAAATCTATTCATTAACCTTATTATTAGGGTTCTATGGGCAATATCTCCAAAATATTCTGGTAACTCCACAATCAAAACATCCTCCTGATCCTCCCAATGAGTAGCACCTCCAGTAGGTGCCCTAGAATCCTGTGTTATGGACCCTAATGATCCAGTTGCAGTCTGCTGAGGTCTTTGCTGGTGAGCTCCTATTGATTAAGCTCTAGGTCCACCCTGTGTCCTGATGGGACCCATAAGAGGAGGCCCCATACTTTGACCTCTCTGTACATCAACTCTCTATGGAGGTCTATGAGTTAGGTAGGAATTTTACTACTACAGCCTAAAGGATGAATGTGTTATACCCTAGCCACTGTAAGGAAGGGGTACTGACCCCCTTGATCTACCATCCTACATCTGTTGTATGCAGCTCCGGAATCGGTCTCTAGCCTGTTGGGTCTTTCCCCGAGTCTCCTCTACAATATAGGCCTTCTCAATGGCCTCAGCTAATTTCTGTGTGTAGTGGATTCACACTACACCTCCAATATCTAAATTCAGGCCCTGGATGAACCTATGAATCCACACCTGCTCATCCTACATATACTTTACGTACTGAAGTAGATCTAGAATTCTACTCTCATACTCTGCTACAGAAATAGACACCTGTCAGAGGTCATGGAACTCGTCAATCCTCTATTGTATAAACCTTTGTGATAAATACCTACTCCTGAATCTCACCTCAAATAGCTTTGTTAGTGCAAATTAGCAGCACCCCTAGATGTTGATCAGATCTCTAGTTTGACATTTTAGACATCCAGTTTGATTGTACAACATTGAATCTTTTCCCCAAGTGTGGGACTTGTAAAGATGGGAAAATAATCTCCAGGTTAGAGGCTGGTTCCTCAACTCCTCTTATCAGGTATATGCATGAAATTTGCAGAGGGTTAAATTCCTAATTCCTACTCTAAATTTCAAGGGGACAAAGATAGAGAATGCAAGAAAAATGAGACTAATATTGATAAGGTGATGCACCAAGGGAGTAGTAGACACCTGCTACTACAAAACATACATAGTCCAAGAAGAAATACAGCACAAAACATGCACAAATTTCCAAAATGTGATGAGAGGTTAGGAAAACAATGATAAACATATGAAAGGATTGAGAAAACTTTTAATCACAGAGCATATATTATCATTCCAGGTCTAACACAGTGCATTACAATGACCAAGAGGAAAAAGAGGTGTTGTATTTGCATGGAAAGGTAAAAATTTCCACAAATTTTTCCCAAAAGGAAGAAAAGGGAAGTTGCAGAGCTAAAAGAGTGTCTCCTTTTTAAAAATGAGCCCATTCTGGCTTTTACAAGGCAAGAAATGAGCCCAGGAGAGAGAAACATGGGAAAATGTGAGAGGAGCTCCAACCACTAACCAAAATGCAATAAAACAGCATGGGCATCCTTATAGGTCCATTCCCTGACATTTTTCACCATGCTGGGAGAGAATGCGAGCCATTCTTCATTAAAAATGGTGGTTGAAATGTCATTTCAATTGATTTCTACATGCCAGAGACGTTTTCAAATTTTATCCCTCCAAACTCCATAAAAATAAAAAATTGATCCAATAATAATGTAGATAGTTTCACCAGCTTTCCGTTGATATAAAGAACGCAAAAAAATGAGCTCTTGATCAAAAGTTATGGTCGTTTGAAAATTTAAGAAAAAAGAGGGCCAAAATGGGATGGAGGGCCGAAAATTTGAAAATTTCCCACTTTTTACATTTGGGAAAATTTTCCCAAAAATCTCCACACTCTGCCACTCCTGGTGCCACATGGCACATTCTAATTGGGCGCGGGCCTTCTGTGCTTCATTTTCCACCATTTTGGCCATTGGAAAATTTTCCAAAAATTCTCCGCCGGGCCGATGACCTGAGGACACGTGGCGTGATATGATTCATTATGGGCCTTTAGGGTGAAAAATTCCTTCCGGAATCTTGCCAAACACTTGGTAAAAATTCCAAGTTTACCTCCTCCCCCACCCTTCCGAGGACACGTGGCCTTACCTTATTGGCTCCGGCTTGTCAAGGGAAAATTTCCCACAAAAACTCCCCCGAGCCATAACTTCAAAAATACATGGAGTTAGGAGGAAAACTTTACCTTTCTGGAAAGCTGAGAAAAAGATCTATCTAATTGTGTGATTTCTAGAAGGTTTTAAGTTCCTAAAAATAAAAAAATTATGACCGAGGCACAAGAGAGGGAAGAAGGAAGGGAGTTAGCGACAAAATGAGCAAGGGGCTCATTTTGGATAACAATTTTGGTGACTCAGAGGGGTCATCTACCTGCTAGATGAAGTTACCAGTTGCCTGAAACAATACATTGGGCATGGAGTTATTAAATTCTCTACTTGGTACCCCAACTGATTAGAACACTGCAAGGAGGAAGATAAAAGGTAGAACACCATTAAATGGAGCAAGGCTTGCAAAACACATTTCCTGGAACAACAAGCTTGTGCCAAAGCACTTAGGGAAAGAAAAGCTAAACTACAACACAACAATGTGCATAGGCACTTGGAAGAATGAAAACCTAAGCTAATATGTACAAGGTGAAGAGTTTCTTTCAGTAGCAATGCTTCAGATGGATTCCATTGACTGGAATTTGCAACTCTTCACCATCCAATGTAGACAATTGGAAGGCATTGTTGTCCTTACACTTTGTGACCATGTATGGGCCACTCCAAATGGCATCAAATTTTGAATGCCTCCCAAGTTTTTCTCTGTCTGCATCCCATTTTAACACTAGATCTCTGACTTGGAAAGATCTATCATTGGCCTTTCTATCAAAGGTCTTCTTGATCAAAGCATGATCCTTCCCCATTACTTGGGATGCCTGATTTCTGATTTCTTGGAGTTCCATCAATTCTACATATCTAACCTCCATGGGTCCAAACTCCAATCTGTTTCATGAGTTCTAATGTTGGTAACTCAAGTGACATGGGAAAAATTGCCTCTCTTCCATAAACAAGCTTGAATGGAGAGTTACCTGTAGATCTCTTGGGAGTTATCCTATCAGCCCATAAGGCTGATTTCAACTTAGTATGCCAAGACCTTTGGTTCTCATCAAGAGTCCTCCTAATGATCGTTAACAAGTTCTTGTTTGTGGATTCAGCTTGGCCATTACCCTAAGGGTAATAATTTGATGAAGTGCTTAGGTAGATCCCATTCTTGATAGCCCATTCATTTACCTTGGACCCAATGAATGCCAATGCATTATCTAATATTATTGTAGCAGGTATGCCAAATTTGGTTGCTATCCCTTCATAGAAGTCTAAGATGCTAGATTCATTTGCTTCCTTGAGTGCTACTACTTCAGTCCACTTAGTGAAATAATTTGTTGCTATTAGAATCCATTTGTGCCCTTGGCTTGAATTTGGATTAATGACTCCAATGAACTCTAAACCCCATTGCATGAATGACTGGTCAACTGAAATTGGATGCAATGGAAGGGCAGCTAGTCTCTCCTTACCCATGAAGAATGCACAATTCTTGCACCTCTTGATCCATGCATAACAATCACTGAAAATCTTGGGCCAATAATAGCCAGCCCTTATGATCTTCAGAGCTATCACTCTCAGTGTAAAATGACCACCAGCTGATCCACTATGGAACTCTTCTAACTCCCTATGAATCTGATTTGTACCAATGCATCTCAACAACACTCCATTCACATCCCTTTTGAATAGAACACCATCAACAAGGGCATATGGGACATCCTGGAATCTGAAGTGTCTTCTTTTTGTCTTGTTCATCTCTAGAGTGCTTAGACCTGTGTTTAGGAAGTGCATTATGTCTTGGGTCCAGAAAGGAGTGAGGACACCATCATTTTCTTCTTGAGTGCTTCCTTGCTCATGGCTATCTTGCAACACTAAAACAACCTCCTTCTCATTGCATGCTTCCTTAGATTTATTCAAGACTAGCTACTCACAAAATCCTTTTCCTCTGACCAACTTGGTGACTTTGATCTCAATCTCATACTCCATGACACGAGTAATCCAACCTACTCTCTTTTCATTTAGGTATTTGTTGAGGAGGAAATCTTTAACTCCCACATGAGAAACCAACAACTGAACCTTGTTGTTTAAAACTAGATATGTGAATTTCTTCAAGCTCCTGATTACTACAAGAACATGCTTCTCAATTAAATAATACCTCACCTCATAGTCCTCCAGGCTTTGGCTGAAGAAAGCAATTTTCTTCTCATCATTGTCTTTGTTCTGCTGTACCAAAATTACAGAAATAGTATCATCACCCCCAAATGCATAGAGGATGAAATCCTTGGAGAAATCTAGGTTAATGAGAGTTGGGGCTTGAGAGATGGCTTCTTTGATTACTTCAAAACTTTCCTTGCCTTCTGCTGTCCATTTGAAAGATATGCTTTTCTTTAACATCTTGGTGATAGGCTTGACTAGGGCTGGAAATTTTGGGACAAAACTCTGAAAAACATTTATTCTCCCTAAGAAACTTTGAAGGGCCTTCTTGTGGCTTGGCAATGGTAGTTCTCTTATGGATTCAACTCTTTCTGGATCAATTACTAATCCTTCTTTGGAGACAATGTGGCCAAGGAGCTTTCCTTCATGGGCTAGAAAAATACACTTTTTAGGATTCAAGGATACTCCAAATCTTCTACACCTTTGGAACACTTGTCTCAAATGAAAGAGATGGTCTGCTGCATTTTTTGAAAAAATAGTGATATCATCAAGATATATCAGCACCATATTGTTAATCAAATCCTTGAATTCCATGTCCATTGCCCTTTGGAAATTAGCTCTAGTGTTGGACAGCCCAAATGGCATTTTCATGTATGCATAAGTTCCCCATTTGGTTGTAAAGGATGTCTTGAACTGATCCTCTTCTTTCACCATAATCTGATTGTACCCTGAATAGCCATCAAGTAATGAAAACCTCTTAGAGCCGGAAACAACTTGCAAGATCTTCTCCATGGAAGTGGGTAATGATCCTTGAGTGCTCTATTCAGATCTCTAAAGTCAACACACAATTTGATTTCCCCACTCTTCTTTCTAACTAGAACTAAGTTGGCCACCCAACTAGAATGCTTGATAGGGAATATGATACTTTACTCTATCAACTTATTCAATTATTTTCTCATGAGAGGCTCCATATGTGGATTGACTGGCCTTTGTTTCTACCTAACGAGGTTTAGTACTTGGATCCAATTCAATGGTGTGTTGAGCTAACTCGGGGTTAAAACCTTTCAAATCTTCATAGCTCCAAGCAAACACATCAGGGAATTCTTGACAAAGTTGTATGAACTCATACCTTTCTTGCTCAGTTGTCACTTTACCCACTTGGAGTGATTTTCCTTCTTCCACCAAGATGGACACTGAATCTTCTCCCTTGACTTGGATGTTTGTTTTCTCCTTCCTAAATTGATCATTAGGACTGAAAATGGACTCCAAAGTAATAAGTCCCTTTGGTAGTTTGTTGGTTCTCAGCTATACCACTTGGTCACCATACTGTTGCTCCAACTTTTCCTGATTTTTAGCTAAGAACTCAACCTCTTCTTGTAAGAAATGGATGATTTGTTGATCATTTTCAAACACTTGCCAACTTACATTGTTGTCTGGCACCGAAGGCCTCATAATCACATGGATGTTTGGCTATACCTTTTCTTTTTGGATGCTTTCAACAACATCAAAGGCTGCTCTAACTGCTACAAGCCTGTTAGCAGCTTGGTTCTCTTTTCTAGGAATGGATTTGATTCTAAAGCCCTCAAAATCTTCAATGAGGTCCCACACCCTATTTTTGTAGCACTTGAATAGATCACTCTTAGTATCATGTTGCCCCTTAACTTGGTTGACAATCAACTCACTATCACCGAAGAATTGCAAGTTCTTTATCCTTCTTTTGATTGACCAATGCAATCCTTGTATCAAAGCTTCATATTCAGTAGTGTTATTAGAGCATGCAAACTGAAATCTAAAAGATAAATAATACTTAACTCCTTAAGGTGAAACAAACATAGCTCCCCCTCTTGCACCTTGTCTACTCCTTGATCCATCAAAAACAACTGCCATACCTCATTGTCATCCTTGTGGTCTGGTTTCATGATGCTAGGAATAGGCTGATTTTATGCATGCATGCAATAGACTCCTAGCTCAGATTCTTCTATTTATTGATAAGGATCAAAAGCATGCACCTTAATTTCACATTCATCAAGGGTCAAATCTGGGATGCTTCCAACCTGGGTGTCAGCTTCAGCAGTGCTTAGATAATCCTCTTAATCAAATGCTAAACAATTGGTATTGATTTGGCTTGAAGTGTGAGGCTCAATGTGAAATTTTGCAATATGTTCAGATCTGATCGTGGCCTTGGTCCCATATCTTGTTCTGAACAACATGTGTGACCAATCAACAGATAATTACCCTCCAATATTGGCTGTGAAATCCCTTGATAGACATAGGGCAAAGAGTGCTGGAAGGTTTATTACTGAGACATCTTGCAAAACAACAACGTTGGGGCATGCATGCAAATTAAGACTAAAGTTTTTTATCACTCCAACTGTTATTACTGTTGTCCCATCCAATTGCACTACCCCTTTGGGCATTACTGAGCTACTTGCCTAGGAATCAATCATGCAATTGTGTACTAATTGGTTTCCAATTATTAATGAAACATAGAATGGAGGGGGCTTCAAAATTTTACCTTGCTGTCCTCCATGATTCCTCTCATCCTAGGCAGCATTTGTGAGTACCTTCTCTTGCATTTGGACCTGCTGATTTGAAGTTGACCAGTCCTTCATGGCAGCTTGTAGCAAATATCTTTAGCCTGGGATGGATAGTGATTCCCACATTGATATGTTTACATTTGTCTTCTTCATTTGATCAATGATGTTGAATGGAGATGAAACATATCTCTGCTGTCCCTTGGCCTATACATTCATTCCTTGCACATGGGTAGAAACAACTGGCATCTGAGTTGGCCTAGGAGTTGTTTTAGGTAGTCCTTGCATGCTTGGAACTACATTTTGTTTGCCAATAATTTGTGGAGTGGTAGAAGGTTGTGAATTACTTGGAGCCAATGGTTGTTCTTCACCCAAATTTCTCCTTTTTGACCTTGTGTTGGCTGCAACACTTTGGGAGATTGTTTGATTCATGCCACAAAAATCTTTTGCCTGCCAATTTACAAGTGTGGTATCATTTGGAGCTGATTGTTTCTGGAATGTTTCTTGTTGTTAGTTATTTCCTTGACTCCCTTCACCCTCCACACCAATAGTTTCCACCATTAATGCTTGATTTAATGCACCATTGAAGCACATAGACTAGTTATGAGGTTCAATGCATAGGAAACACCAATCATACTCTTGAACTATGTTGTTTTGCACTGGAACTATTGTTTTAGAGGTAGATGTAGCATTGGGATTATAAGGCTGAAATGGTCTGTTGGTAGGAGGTCTTGCTTGATTTTGATTTGCAACTGGATTGGGTGGTCTTTGAGGCTAGTATGATTGCCTGTTAGGCTAAGCTTGAGGCTAGAAGGAAGGTCTAAAATATTGGGCTTGCTGCCTTTTGAGTGTAACCAGCTCATTACCTAAATTTTTTAATTGCTTCATGACTTCTTGAAGTTCATTTGAGGCACTAGAAGATGAAGTAGAAGCTTGACTTGAATTTTTATTTCTAAGAGTGGGAATGGGAGATAAAATAGGCACTTGACTAGTACTTGGGCTCTCTAAACTTGGATAAAATGGCATTGGAGGCCTAGGAGCTAGCTTTCCAACTTGAATCAAACATTTTTCAGCTCTAATGGCAATGCTATAAGAAACAGGGATAGTTGTGCCCCCCATGGATTTAATTAACATAGAAATATCAGAATTTAGAGCTTTAAGGTAATATAGAAAAGCACCTTCTACTATAGCCTTACTGCCACTGGAATTCTCTCCCAAGTCATTTGAAACCTAAAGTTGAAGTCAGTCAGCTGCTCATTGGGAGCTCTCTTGATGGTTGTCAACTGCTCCAAAAGGGACAAGTTATCTCCCTTTTCTCCAAACTACTCATGGAGGGCTATACATAGCTGGTTCCAATTTTGGATAGAACCTGAGGCAAGACTCTTGAACCATTACAAAGCTTTCCCTTTGAATGAAGATGCCAGCAATTTGATAGCAACTTACATCTCATTAATCTCATGGATTGCACAAATATTAGCAATATCCTTGACATGATCACCAGGAGTGGTTTGATTCTCTCCAGTAAAGTATGGAATGTTCTTTAATGCTGCAATTGGGATTGGATTTTGTGCATTAAGAGCAAGTGGGCTGCTACCAAGTGAAATTGACATAGGGGTTGTGTTGTGCCATTTTGATTGGCCTTAGAACCCTTGTTGATTGAATGAAAGGTCTACCAAGTGGAGGAGTTGATAGAGTTCTATTTGGTGGAGATGGAGACCTTTGAATTCTCCTCCCTTTTTGCCTTCTTTTTGGAGATAATTAAAAATACTCAAACAACACCTCTTCTTCTCCAACTCTTGACCTTGTGGCCATTCTTCTCATGAGTTTTCAGATATGCACTGCTAAAACAAGCTGATTCTTCTTCCTTGGAGTCACCAGATGTGTAATTTAGGGATCTTTTAAGAAATAAACTTGAAAAAAATGCACATCAATTTGTTTCAATGAAGATGAAGACCTCTAAGGTCCCATCAGGTGTGCCAAAACTGTTAGTGCAAATCAGCAACACCCCTGGATGTTGATCAGATCTCTAGTTTGACATTTTGGACATCCAGTGTGATTGCACAACATTGAGTCTTTTCCCCAAGTGTGGGACTTGTAAAAATGGGAAAAGAATCTCTAGGTTAGAGGCTAGATCCTCAACTCCTCTTATCAGGTATATGCATGAAATTTGTAGAGGGTTAAATTCCTAATTCCTACTCTAAATTTCAAGGGGATAGAGATAGAGATTGCAAGAAAAATGAGACTAATACTAATAAGGTGACGCACCAAGGGAGTAGTGGACACCTGATACTGCAAAACATACATAGTCCAGGAAGAAATATAGCACAAAACATGCAAAAATTGCCAAAATGTGATGAGAGGTTAGGAAAACAATGATAAACATATGAAAGGATTGAGAAAACTTTTAATCACAGAGCATATATTATCATTCCAGGTCCAACACAGTGCATTACAATGACCAAGAGGTAAAAGAGGTGTTGTATTTGCATGGAAAGGTAAAAATTTCCACAAATTTTTTCCAAAAAGAAGAAAAGGGAAGTTGCAGAGCTAAAAGAGTGTCTCCTTTTTTAAAAATGAGCCCATTCTGGCTTTTACAATGCAAGAAATGAGCCTAGGAGAGAGAAACATGGGAAAACATGAGAGGAGCTCCAACCACCAACCAAAATATAATAAAATAGCATGGGCATCCTTACAGGTCCATTCCCTGACATTTTTCACCATGCTGGGAGAGAATGCGAGCCATTCTTCATTAAAAATGGTGGTTGAAACGTCATTTCTGTTGATTTCTACATGCCAGAGGTGTTTTCCAATTTTCTCTCTCCAAAATCCATCAAAATAAAAAATTGAGCTTGGAATCATGTAGATAATTTCACCAGATTTCTGTTGATATAAAGAACATGAAAAACCAAGCTCTGGATCAAAAGTTATGGTCATTTGAAAATTTAGGGCAAAACAGGGCCAAAACAGATGGGGGCTGAAAATTTGAAATTTTCCCACTTTTTGCATTTGGGAAAATTTTCCCAAAAATATCCATGCTCTGCCACTCCTGGTGCCACGTGGCACATTCTTATTGGATGTGGGCCTTCTGTGCTTCATTTTCCACCGTTTTGGCCATTGGAAAATTTTCCAAAATTCTCCGCCGAGCCGATGACCTGAGGACACGTGGCATGATATGATTCATTGTGGGCCTTCGGGGTGAAAAATTCCTTCCAAAATCTTGCCAAACACTTGGTAAAAATTCCAAGTTTACCTCCGCCCCCACCCTTCCGAGGACACGTGGCCTCACCTTATTGGCCCGGGCTTGTCAAGGGAAAATTTCCCACAAAAACTCCGCCGAGCCATAACTTCAAAAATACATGGAGTTAGGAGGAAAACTTTACCTTTCTATAAAGCTGAGAAAAATATCTATCTAATGGTGCCATTGTAGAAGGTTTTGAATGCCTAAAAAGTAAAAAATTATGATTGAGGCACAAGAGAGGGAAGAAGGAAGGGAGTTAGCCACAAAATGAGCAAGGGGCTCATTTTAGATAACAAGTTCCCAGGTCACTATCTCTGAATCTACATGGAGATTTTTCTCCTCTATCCTTCACCATACTCCTTCTCCATCCCTCAATAGATGGATCGCAACACAAGATTTCATTTTTCTAGTACAAGGACAAAGCTTGAAGCAACCTCTCAAGATCACTAGCCAGGCCTCTGCCTGAAATCCACCCATATCACCTGAGTAATGTGAGGGGTGAAGCTTAAGGATCTCCCTGATGTGTTCGATTGCTATGGTCTATCAGCCTCTCGGTCTCTATTCATGCTCATCCCTTAGCCGAGGGCTCTGAGACCTCTTGCTATGATCTGGAACTCTATCGCCCTATCTCCTCAGTGGTGAATCTACTTTGGCTAATTCCACATGCGATTTCTCTCCTCTATGCTCCTCAATGGGTCGAGGAGATACCTAGACCTCAATAGAAGGGGCTCACATGGCTAGCTTCATTTCCTCCTCCTAATCTTTCGTGTAGAGCAACATTAACATCCTAAAGGGTCTGTAAGATATTGGGTAGGATAGTTGTTACACCCTGATCCGATGGTGGTGGTGGTGGTGGTATGTATGAGTCTATGTGAAGGTTCCTCTTGCTCTATCTAAGCCTCCTGCATAGACCAAAGTGAGAGTTAGTGTATTTTTCTAAGTTTTACACAACTTCCATGTTTACTAAAATATACAAATTCTAATTAAGTTGTTTCCTAGGTTTAAAAGTGTGCTAGGTTTAAGTTTCATGCCCCAAGTTTTCTAGTGTGCCCAATGGTCCAAGTGTTTCAACCACTACTCTAATACCAAGTGTGATGCCCATTTAAAATAACCCACTTGAGACCCAAGAAACAACCTAGGGTTAGTTAGAAAATTATGGAATAATTTTTTTTAGTAGAAGTGTCCACAACAGAGATGTAAGAAAACAATTGACCCTATTAGGTTCTAGAACAAATATAAATTATTAAAACATATTCTTCCTTTATTAAAAAATTTCAAGTTCACATGGTTCAAATTTTAGGGTTAGAAGTTTCAGTTAGGTTCAGGGAGAAATTTACCCCCATACCCACTCTCTAACAGGATCAGCGTTTAAACTTGATTTTACTCATACTTAATGTATTCAAAATTTCCATAAATCATTCCCATTGGATAGAAAATTTTCTCACCTTTCTGGTGATATGAAGAATTCCTCCTAACTCCTTCAGAAACTCTGGATATGAGCAAGTGGACCTTATGGGTCAAATTTTCCCTAAGGGGACACGTGTCAAGCAAGGGTGCAAGGAAAATTTTTGGATGACAGGTTGTGGGCGGCATTTGGAATTTTCCCTTTCACGGGAGAAATTTCCCATTTTTTTTTCTGCACCTCCATGATTCTTCCAAGGACACGTGGCGGCCTTAGAGTCATCGCCGGGGAAAAAGGGAAGGGTAGAGAAGCGGAAGAATTTGGTGCATTTTCCCCTAGAATGAGATAAGTCAAAACAATGCCCACATGCTGACAGATCTACTAGGGACATGTGGTGCTCAACAGGACATTGTGGTGATGAAGGAGAGGGAAAGGTGGGTGGTGGAGATTATTGGTGAATTTTTCCGAAGGGGGAGATAAGGGGAAAGTTAGGCGCGTGGGTCTCGTGCATCCGTGGGAGAATTTCAAAGGGCAGGGGTGGGTGTGTGGGGTCGCAAGAAATTTTAGGAAAATTTTCCAAAAAAATTCTAAAGGTGAAGTTCACAAAGGTTCTACCCCTCCGCCATGCCATGTGGCATCCTATGATTGGTTACGGGCCAGTGGGAAAGTTAAGAAAATTTTCCAAAATTTTCAAGAAGTGATAAGGAAGGAAAAGTGTCGCGCCTCCATTGCTGCCCCATGAGGACATGTGGCAACCTATGATTGGCTGTGGTCTAGTGGAAAAAAATTCAAAAAAATTAGCAAGAAAATTTTTCAAAAAAAATTCTAAGGGTTTTCCGACGGGAAAGTTTTGGGTCATGGCTTACCAGGGAAAATTTTCCCAAATTTTACCTCCAAAGTAGGAAAACTTTAGATGGTCATAACTTTTGCTAAAAATATTGGTTTTGAGAAAATGAGGATTTTATGGAAATATATCGATGCCCTATTTGTATAGGAAACATAAATTTTAGTTTTTGATAAAGTTTAAAGGGTCAATTTTACAAAAACAATCTGCAGGCTTTTAAAATGCCAACTAGTAATTTCCAACTTTTCAATTTGATTAAATTGGATCTCCTCCTTTACTCAACATGGAAACCAGACATGGATAATTGATCTAGGAAGGATTTAAAGTGTTTTAGGGAAGTAAATTTTTTCAATTGATTTCAATTTGTATTTTTTCAACAATTGACAGAAAAACAACTGTTAGAGGGATTGGATTCGATTTTGCATTAATTTTACTTATCTTATTAAGTGTTCTTTGTCAATTTGAGTTCCTTAATATCTTATCATTCTAAATTATATAAATTCCAAGTTGATTGTTAAGTGCATGTCTAAATCGTATATTTTATTTAAATTTACCAGTTTAAAAAATTTAAGCAGAGATTCACTTCAAGGAAAATTTTGTATATCCAATTCATCATTTAAGTGTAATATCTTATTTCTAAAATAGTCTAATACATTTAGTTGTATGTAAGCAATTAATTCCAAAGCTAGATGGTAAATTCTGATTTTCAATTTCATATATTTCTAAAAAAAAAAACAATAAACTTCCTTCATACGTATTTTCTTCCCTTTGCAACTAAACATAGATTCCAAACACAATTTGATATTCTAACTCAACCCAACAATGCAATAAGAGATGAACTTGCAATTCTATATAGATTTCAACTGAATATACATCTTTCAAATTTTGATTGTAACAAAAGAGTTTCGTTTCTTTCTTTCCAATAGCCGAACAAAATATAAATGTCTTTCACAATTCAAATATATAACTTCATAATCAATTTCAACATCATTTCTTTACAAATATACATTACAATTTCATCCACAACAAGTGGGAAAGGATTAAAAATAAATATGTTTTCACAAGGGATTGTCAAACTACATTTTTCCTTTGCACCAAGAAAGTAATAAGAACATTTTCTCTTTCTCGAAGTTGAACACAACAAAAGAAGGGGAAAGGCAATGCTATCCACCCAACCAAGACATACAATGAAAGGAGAATCCTTCCTTCATCATTGGCCCTTGAGCCCCAACCATGATACAATAAAAGGTATGATTCAACCCATGGAAACAACTGGCTTCCACAACACACAACATTCTTTCAAACATGCACAATTCAACATAAAACATAGTTCAACACAAAACAATAGTTTATAACTACAATTGAAAACATTAAAATTAAAACTCAGGCTTGGTCATGCAAGCCAAAGGAGTAAGGTCTATGAGGGAAGCTAATTATTCCTCCCAATTGGGAATTGGGCATCCACCAAAATAAACTACCAAAATAATTCATCACACACACATCCTTACGCCCCCACAAATCCCTCCTTATGCCACCCACGGATTTCCTTATGTCCCCCATAAGTAAGAAATGCAAGCTATTTATTTTCCATGGTGGATCCCAAACCCAAACTCCCTCCACAAAATTTTGATGCCAATGGCATTCCTTATGCCCCCCACATGGATTCCCCATAGCCTTCTCCTACACCATTCCTATGGAAGTCTACCCAACAAACAAAATAAGTAAAACAAAACATGCACCATTCACACAACACAACAAGAAAAAGATAGATTAAAAATGAGATTTAAATTCCTACCTCTCCATGGTTACTTTGCTTCCAAACAACAAGCTTTCAAAGTCAATAACATAGTTCTAAACAGAAATCTCCCAAGCATGCAAATCTTTCTGCAAACTTCCTCCAAAAAAAAGAGCTCCAAAAAAATAAAATGCGCCCCAAAGAAGTTACAAAATGATTCAACAACCCCAAAACTAGCAAGGAGTTTGAATTATATAGAAGAGGGAAGAGAAGATGATGACATGGATCCATGTAGGATGCCACATCACACATCCTCCAATTCAAACAAAAAGACAAAATCCATTCTCCCAAGCACAATAAAGAGGTGGGTGAAAATATGACAAGTTACTTGCACACTCCAAAAAGCCCACACCTTAAGGGACAACAAAATAAATAACATGTAAGAGAGTGCAATTAAAAACATGCAACATACTTAATAAAATTCATTAAAAAAATCAAAAATCACTTCTCCATCCATAAGTATGGTTGGTAAATTAAATTTAGAGGTATGGGACAAGTTTTACTTGTCCCATAAGCCTCCAAAAATAGCACCCAAGGACAAATTCGAATTTTTCATGGAGGTTGAATATTTCATACTCCAAAACTAACTTACACAAACTCTTACACAACCTTACATATTTAATACAATCAGCCAACAACTTCCATTATTACTTTCCCATATCCCAATTTAATTTATTTAAATTTTAATCATATGATTCTCACATTAATCTATCACAATTTAATTAATTAAAAGAAAAGAACACATTACTAATAAAATACATACAACAGTAAATAAAAAGAAACACATTAATAAAATACACAGACCCATGATCACATGTAAAGGTAATCCCCCCCATGGGAATCCCTAACAAAACAACACACAACACGATAAAATGAGTTGCCATGGTGACCGTGTCAAATTCACCTAGAATTCCATTGTGGTTGGTCTCGATCCCCGATGTTTGTTGTGATGTTTTTAACCTGAAAAATACAAATACCTCCTTCGGCCTTGTGGCCATATCAGAACATCCAATATGATATAAATAAAATCACAAAATCATCTAAGTAAGTGAATCACAACAACATCGAAGTAACAACTACATCATTTACATTTTTAATCAACAACTATATCATCATCAATATAATATCCATTTTCTAGATCAACTCATAATATCCAAATCACATGTCTGAACAACATCCATAAAACATCCATGTCAAATAATATATCATCATCCACATATAAGGTGTCTCTAATAATCATCATGCATCATAATCAAATCAAGATCAACAATAATCCATGATCAATGTCTAACAACATACTAAATCAAAACATAATAATGTCTATAATGTAATCATAGTATCAAAATAGGTATCGAAAGGTGTCAAAGGGAAGTGGGCACTACACAAGCTCCTAAATATCCTATCTTCCCCAAGCTTTTTCTTCACCAAAAATCCTACAAATCCATAAGATAAGGGTTGGTTTACCACCCATCCAAATGGATTCATTACATGTATAACCAAACAATGGATATCATCCTAACCTCCCTCAAATACCATGAGAGAAATAAGAATGCAAACATCTAAGTGAGCACAAAAAAGGAATGGGAAGACCAAAACAAATAACTAACTAAACAATCAAAAGTATTTTAATAACAACAGTCCAAAACAATCCAAGAAATTCCATACTTCCATCTAAATGGGGAAGAGAGAAACAAAAATCCAAATTCTAACATATCCAAAAGTAGCCATATATGAGTCTACAATTTTTCAAAAATTCCAAATTTCCTCCATAACTCCATAGCCCTCCAAAATCCTTATACCCCTTGCCTACTCCTCTCCAAGTATTTTTAAACCTTTTATTTTTCCTTATCAAGGAAGGGATATGGTTCCTTAACCATATGGGAAAGAACCTTCCACTTTGATCCATATGAAGGGAGTAATAAAAATAACTTCCAACAAGGCTTTCCCATCAATCCTTGTGGGAAATATGAAATTTTTCTTCCCTCTTCCCATACAAATCAAAAATCCACTCCCAAAGGGGATGTATGGGGAAATTAAATAAGACAAAAAAGCATTTTCAAACCAAAAAAATCATTAAAACACTAAAAATTCGAAAAAAGCAAACAATATTTCATTCAATTGCTATAAAAATTAGTACAATAGTGTAAGTCCTACCTCACAAAAGAAATAAGAATCCCAAGATCCCAAATATAAAATTACAATATTTCCAATACCCAAAAACCAAGCTCTTTGAGACAAAATCTATATTCTTCACAACTAAACCTCTTCTTCTCCTAAAATTAGCCGAAACCCGAAGAGAACCCCAAAAAATCCAAGTTTGAGGATAATAAATGAAATGTAAGCCCAAATATCAAACTAATAGGAATGTGATATGTTTCACTCCTCCACCTAAGGTACCAATTCACCCAAGTACTTCCAACATGCTCTTACAAAAATAATACATGAAAATTCATTCAAAAACAAGTAATCTAAGTTTCCACATGGAGCAACTTGCACAAAAAAACCCAAACCATACACATGGTCTTAAAATAATAAATTTGGGTTCGTAAAAAAGGGTCAAATTGGGGTTAATTAGGCATTATGAGCCTTAAAAATATCTCACCCACCCATTAGTATGGTACATGGGGAAGTTTTCAAGGAAAATATAGCCTCTAACTTGTTCCACACTACTCACAAAAGTCACTTCTTGTAAAAATTCGAGTTTTGGGGAAGAGGTGGCATTTAAAAGGGGTTTTGGATCCACCTAATCTATTATTAGGTGATCCTAAACTCAATCAATAAAAAATAATCCAAGATAATATAACTCATGTAAGTGAAAAATGATTAGCTAAATAAAATAACCAAATAACAAGGGTTAAACCAAATAAATACAAGTGAGAGAAAAGTAAGATAAAAAAATAAAAAAATAAAATCAATTATACATTATCCAAGGGGTTTATTTCCTTTTTTCAAAAATCTAACTAACAAACTAATAATACAAAGAGGACTAAAATCATGAAAGGGGGAAAATTCAGTCTATAATGCCTATTGTGCCACATGAAGGTGCATCTCTTGAAACCCATGTTCTATTATAATATGTACCTATTTCTTACACACTCAAACATCATACATGATTTCTACAAAAGTATAAATAAAAAAATAATCCACATATAAAATAATCAAGTTAAACATTCTCTAACTCACCAATTAGTTACAAAATCATCCACTCTATATAAGAGATCAGAAACCACAATAATCATCCATGGCATATTTCACAATCTAGAACAAGATATATTTTAATCAATTAATCAAAAATATCCATAACCATCATATCAAAGTTAGATAATACTGATAATGATCATGAACTTTCCCATGGGACAAATACAACCATCATGTCAAGACAAATTAGTATATAAAAGATAATATGATGACAACAATATATATATATCCTACTCAAATAGCCATGATATTAATATGTCTAATTATCTCAACTTTAATAAGTAGAATGATTCAACATAATAAAATTAAAGAGAGAAATTGGTGGCCACTATACAAGCTTCATATCTATGTTCTTCATATGAAATTTGTACAGTCTTGACTTATTATGCATTCTCATCGGCCTCATATAATCATTATCAACATCCAACGACACCTCTTGATCTATTTTACATTTACATAAATTATTGATAGCAATATTTAAAAAAAAATCAAAACAGAAGACTTATAAATTCTACTAGTCCTTCTTCTTCATTCATGTCTTCAAAGTCGAAAACATTTTTCATCTTCACATTTCAGATTTGAATGATCGTTCTCTTAAGCATATAACACCTCTTTCTCCTTGACCTTAGGTTTAACCACCCCTTTGTATATGGATTGGTCTATATAAAATGAAAGGATCTCAAATTTTATATCCCTCTTCATAAAATTTTCTAGGATTTCTTTCCTTTTTCCAACTCATTGGATGCCTTACCAAAGGTATGGTTACTTATTTAGATTTTAAATATTGAATATCCTCATTTGCTACCATAGGTTTAGATATATAGGAAAAAGGTTGGATATTATTTTATTTTTAAATGATTAAAGGAGTCTTTGGTATAGCTACATGGATTTGAATCAAAATAATTAAGAAAAGGTCGAGTTCTTAACTATTGATGGAAAGGTCTCTGGGAGGAAGATAAATCTTATGTGGATTTAAGGAATGGGAAAAGAACTAAACTTTGGATTTTGATTTCAAAATTTTTCATAGATGAGTGGGTGGACCATATGATTTTGGAAAATATTACCCCATAGATATTTTTCCTTGAGAAAATTCTTTAGGCTTCATCTATATAACCAAATCTTACATCGTTTTTAAGTTGTTCTCCATAATTTTCATCTTGAAATAAATCAAAATTATAGATGGAACTATCTCCACAAAATGCATACTCTTGTTCTTGAAAACCATCATTGTTATTAGAAAATCCATATACATCATTTCTATCACAAACATATTCATATCCATGATGTTTAGGGAAACTTGGATTAAATGTATTGGAAGGGGGGTGGTATGTTTATTGTGTGTGAGAGTGAGGGGAATGATTCCAACGAGGGAAGGAACAATCCATGAATACATAGTTTCATGAGAATAAGGTAACATATGTAAATATATTGTAAATGACTTTGTTAATTAGTGGAATTACAGAGTGTTTTAAGAATATGATCAATAAGAACACAAAAAAATATGCAATAGGAAACTTATAAGATAAATACATGTTTCTAACAAAATGTCCAAACAAATTGTCCCAATTTTAGTTATTGCCCTCTCTTTCTAGCACTAATAAAGTGTTGATTGACATTTTTTACACATTAATAAAATACTCTCAAATAGGGAAATGGGGTTTAATTATTTCTCCCACTTGTTTTAGAATCCTAGCTAGAAATATGGAATCAAGGTATGGATTACTCTAGGATGTCTAACATCAGTTGGGAGGTATGTAACCTAATGTTAACCTATGGAGGGACTGACGTGTTTGCGAAAACCACTGATTATAATTTTAATTTTGGATATTTTTTATTTGGTTATGAATTCATCTTATTTGACCATGGATTTTAAATTTTTTTTATTTTCATTGAGGTTCAACCTACTAGTATTTACGATGGTTCTAAATGATTTGGGACTTCATGAAAAAAAACTCAAAATGAGGGAACGGTAGGGAAGAAAACAAAAATAGACTCTCTTTTGAATTATAAATAGTGTAGACACCTTTTATCTCAATTAAAAACACTCATAATCCAAATAAAACAAGAACTATTTTTATCTCATCTCTTCATAAACTCTAGGAAATCTGTTTAAGGAAGAAAATCACAAGAGGAATCTAAATTTTTCATTAGTTAAGAAAATAAAATAATTCATCTATAAAACATATAATAGAGGTTAATCAACTTAACTAATTCTCAATATAATCATA
Source organism: Taxus wallichiana var. yunnanensis (assembly GCA_018340775.1). Classification (NCBI taxonomy): domain Eukaryota; kingdom Viridiplantae; phylum Streptophyta; class Pinopsida; order Cupressales; family Taxaceae; genus Taxus; species Taxus wallichiana. The sequence continues at coordinate 1,016,508,972 of CM031234.1, forward strand.
TTATACATACAAAACATAGTAATTTTCACTTGTAAACATTCCCAAATCACCCAAATATGTAAGATTGTAAAGCAAAACTTGTAAATCAAGTGTTAGAAACATCCACTAATAAAAATAAGATCATCATAGCACAAAATATTAACCTTTTAATTCAACTGATATTCAAATTTCAAACTCTATATTATAATTCAAAATTTATTATTTCCTAATTATGAATACATAAATCAATAATTGAGAAACAAATCACAACTCACAAAACTTGAAAATCTCCAAAAGTGCCCTTTGTTTTGAATTTAGCCCTAGATAACTTTGCAATGAAAGTACACATAGTTATATAGTAATGGATTTCTCAACATTCTATGAATGTTTTGGAACTCCCAAAACACCTAATCTAATTTATAAAAAAATTAAAAATATTAAAGTTAACTAAAACTAAAATAGACATAAGAATCCAAATATACGAACATGTTCCCATTTTATACTAATTTGATCCCAAAATAGACCAATTTACCCCCAAATATATCCTCTACTAAAACCAAATTTAAACTCTAATTTATTTATTTAGCATTCATACTAAGCTCTCAAATTAAAAACTATCCTTGAAATAACTTTGCATGGCTTTAAAACTATAAAACTACTTTATCTCTATTTTTGGCTTCATGGATTATCAAATTTGGAGCTTTAAAGACTTCAATCAAGATAAAAATAGCTTTACTTATCTCATGTACATATGTTTTAATAATTATTTACCAAATATATCCCCAATTTATCTCTTTGTATCCATTATTAGTTTAGAGATCTCTTAGTTCACCTATTTTGTTCTAATCTTATTTTATCAATCAATTAAAAACTCTGTCAATTTAAAATTGACTCTTAGCTTTATATTTTAAACCTTTTGTGTATCATTGTTTTCCACATGAGCCATTAATATTTTTTACTATACTTTTATTTTCTCCCTAGTTAACTTGATTTCCTACATGTGTTTGGAATTGGTTAAACTAAACCCCACATAGTTTTAAAACTTTTACTTGGATTTTAGTTTACCATGGCACTGATTTTGGACACATTTTTCTAATCAATTATCCTTCACTCCAAAACCCTCAAGTTATTGGTCCTCAAACTTTATGCCTATCTATCTCATCGATCTCTTCCATGTGGCTAGAATCAGTTCAATCAGGCTCTAAATCTTTGGTTTTTCCCATTGTAATCTCTTTCCATCAATTGAAGAAACTTGTCTTGCATCAGAGAGATCATATATCTCAAGCATTTTGAACCCTATCCTTTTCATGTTCACCTCTACACTGATGTGTGACAAGTGTAGGAAATTGATGTCACATTCCTTACCTCTTTCCTAAGCCTTGGACCTATGTATACTCTTCTAACCGATGCTTTTTGCATGGTGAGGATTGACATCTCTTAACTTTACATGTATTATAATACTTTTAATTATATTTTTACCCTTAGTTCCCAAATTTAAGACACTTGTATTGAATCATTGTATCTTTTGATTTCCACATAGTTATTTCAGGTGATTAAATTTAATGGCTTGGTTTTAGTGGACAACCCTATTTGTGGCCATCACTAGTACATATTGCACTATTTTTTTACTACAAAAAACTTATAACTTTTTGGTTTAGCTTACTCCAGGCCCTATACACATAATAAAAATATTAAATAAGTCATGTGTTAGTGAAATAATTTGTTACAATATAGATTATTGGTTTTCACTAATGGTAACGGGAATAAGCCCCTCCATATTTTGTATGGGGAGGCTCCCATTATAAAATGCAAGGACTAAATAAATTATGGGGTGACCGTTATGCCAGGGATCACACATGAATACTCCACTAAACCTATGGAAAAGTGTTTGTACAGTGTACAAGGGAGGAATTTACTTTGAGAAGAATTAAAGAGGAGATGGGGAAATAGAGAGGGGGTTAATGTTGTGAATATAATTATATATTTCACAAGAATTAACTAGAGTAAGTCCACATTCAATTGGAATAAATCAATCATGTAAGGAATAACAAGACTAGTAAATCGAGACACAAATTTCTATTAGATCATTAATCAAATGCATAAATTTCCTTATTGGTTGTACATATTGCAATACTTGCAAAGTTAGAAAAGAGAGAGTATGTAAAAAAATAGTTAAGGATATAAAAGAATGTATCATTATTGTTTGAGTTAGTGATGAGAGAATACAACTAACAATCAACAATTGACAACCATTTTGGAATGGATAATCCATTCCAATTTATATCTTAGAAGTGTCTCTCCCTCTCCTCCCATGTGCCTTTTCAACTCACCACCACTTGTGACTTTTCACATTCCCTTAGGAATGGAATTATGTACTTTTCTTATTTTTGAAAAGGTAATTTTACAATGCAACATTAATGCATTTAAGTGAATAAGATTAAAGAATGGAAAATTACATTCCTAATGAAGAAATGGAATTTTGCAGAGAGAGGAAGAAGGAGAGAGAAGAAGAAAGAGAAGTGAAAATATAGATACATGGAAGTTTCTATTAATGAAGAGTTTGCTTATAATGGATCTTTGAAAAAATGCTTCATGACTGAGATTATTTTCCTTTGACCTCCTATTAGATTGTAAAATCCCCCTCCTTGAGTTGAAGGAACCTTTACAGAATTGAAGAAGTGTTCAAAAACATTTCTATGAAATCTATCTTGAGATGGAAATATGATGATCTTCTTTGATCAAAAGGTGGGATTTAGAACATGGAGATCACTACTTTACTTCTCTTGGATTCAAAATTCACCTCCATCATAATTATGTATTCTTTTCGAATGGAATAAAATTCAAACATTTTCTTTTTCATTTGTTACTCATTAAAATAAATCTCCTCTAGATAGAAGGATTGCTCCCTAAATGAAATTATTTTCCTATGAGCTCTTGTTAGACCGAAACATTTTAGTTACACTCTCCTTCTTCTATGAGATGCAAACTTATTCTAAATAATTGAATAAGTGTTCAAAAACACCATTAAGTGACTTACACCCTACGAATTTGAGATAATTTCTAGTTCTTACAAACATGATGATCTTGGGTATGATGCACCTCCATCACAAAGATGTATTCTTTCTGAATGGAATAAAATTCAAACATTTTCTTACTTATTTGTTACTCATTAAAAACAAAATCCTCTAGATAGAAAAATTGCTCCACGAATGAAATTATTTTCCTCTCATCTCTTATTAGACTGAAACATTTTGGTTACACTATCCTTCTTCTATGAGATGCATACTTATTCTAAAGCATTGAATAAGTGTTCAAAAAAACCATTAAGTGACTTACACCATGTGAATTTGAGATAATTTCTAGTTCTTTCAAACATGATGATCCTGGGTATCATGGTATCATGTGGTTCAAGTAGAAATATTTCACACACATTGGTTTATTCTGACATGTTCTTTGCATGGTGTGATTCACATGTTATCCCTCCTCTTGGAAAGTGAATTGAACACAAGGTCGGAGTTGTAATGTGAAGATGACTACCTTTCTCCTTGTGAATCCCTTGAATTTTATAGTTGACTTTAGTGACACCTACTAGAAATATTTAACCATGATTATCCCTTTTGTGACTATTAGGATTAGTTGAATCATCCATCTCCTTATATCTAAGTGTGTAATACATAATTCAACATGAGACTAAAGTTTTAGGAGAATACAAGGCATTTATTTGTTGTTTGAACCATGAGACAATTTCCTATCCTTACAATTGTGTCTTTATCCTTTCCCACTCTTATGAAGTGAAATCCTTAGTTGTGATGAACCATGTTGTTACTAGTTCCAGACTTGAATGCTTAACCTTCAAGATAGAAAAAACCAATGAGATAGGGGAATGTGAACTGATATAAGTGAATTGAGACCATATATGATAATTTTTATTTTTAGTAGGTCCTATCTGGGAGGGTTATTTTTTAGTAAGTTTTCACATTTTTCACTTTTTTGTGATTTCTACTAGTAAGGGGTGACATAACTACAAAGAGTTTAATGTTTTGGAAATTTACCATATTTATACACGAGGGGGCCTATCACAACTTGCTATTTTTATATGGACATCTTATGTGTGTCATAATGGAGTGAAAATAATCTCAAAAGATTAGATTTTGTCTCAATATATTCTTCTCCGAGTTTTAAGGAATTTTATTTGCCATAACTCAATAGATATCAAAAGGAAACTTTATGGGCTGTAAATTTATTCTAGATGCTATAAATTATATACATCATCAATGATTTCACTTATAAAGTCAATCTGAATGAATTTTTGGGATGAATACACGAATGAAGTTTTGTGGATATCGGAAGCACAAATTATAAGATATTAGAAAAAATCAATTTTTGAATTTGATGGTTCTTAAAAATCCTAGCACCATCACTATATAAAAATGGAGTTTTTTTGGAAGGAATGTTATGCTAAATTAACCCTTGGATAATTTATATTGTTAGGAATTATGTAGTGTGAACATTGATTATATATTTATATATAATTGTAATGTGAGTGATGTGAGTAATTATTATCCTAAAATAATATAATTTTATAGTGTGAGAGATGTATTAGTTTAATGCGAGTTTAACTCACCATTAATATGAGATGTGTGAGAGATTTTTGGTTATATGGTTTAGTGATATTTGGGATATTGAGAGAATAATGGAGTGAGAAATCATAGGAGAGATATATGTGGGATTTGAAGATGAAGATTCAATACTATTATAAAGGAGCTCATATTTGTATATATATATATATATATTTCTTTTTATATCAATAAAATTTCCCCAAATGAATTGAAATTATTATAATTATTAAGCATTCTTTGATTTTTATTTTTGTTCAATTGTGTAAATATGAACCAAATTTCACATTTGGTATTAGAGTAGGTATCCCTATGCAAGTTTAGCAAAAAAAAAAGATGGTTGAAATAATCCCATGAGAAAATTTCTAGCAGATAACTTCCAGTAAACTTGATGTAATTTACGCATACAATATCATATCAATGTGCAGTTTTTTTTTTGGAAAGCTAAGAAAGAGACACACAATGTTGTAGTTTACATCATTTTGAGATTCATTTTCCACATGTTCCAAAAAGTCTGTATAATTTGCATGAAGTGTTTTGGTTAAAATAAAAATCAAAAGTCTATTTGTAATGTCCAAACTCTAGATTTTAATCATGTTTATCAATATTAGTTTAATATTGATATAAGGTCATTAATTTCTAATTATATATCTGATCTATATTAGAAATTTATGTTTTTTTATGTATGTAAATAGGAAGCAATATCGGTAGAAACCGGCGCTCTTTTCTTATTTAATTCAAAATTGTGAAAATGGAAAAAATGCATCTTGTTGAGGAATTTGAAGGAAGGGATTTCCATACCTGGCAACTATAGATGCGGCTACTCTTGATTAAAAGAGATGTTTGGGAATTTTTCAAACAAAATGCGGTTGCACCAAAAAGTATGAATGAGTTAGCTAAATTAACCCTAAAGGATCTAAAGGAATCAGGGACAATTGGAATTTGTATCCCAAAGGTGAAATTACACCATCACCTCACTAAATCTTCTAAATAGATATAGGATTCATTGAACAAACATTTTTGATCTAAAGCTAATAGTGCTAAAACAACGTTGAAACAAAAATTATATGGCTTGAAGATGAAGGAAGGAATAAAGATGATAAATCATATTAGTAATTTTTGCTCACTTTTGAATCAAATAACTGATATAAATGAAAAGGTTAAAGATGATGATACAAAGGAGATAATTTTAAATAGCATGCCTAAAAATTTTCTAACATGGTATTTACTTTGAGAAAATTTAATATGAGTTTAGAAGGTGTTATTTCCACTCTTCTTGATGAATAAAATATGGATGAAAATTATGAGAATGAAGAAGTTATGTATGTACACACTAAGACAAACAACTCTTCAAAGAAATACATGCCTAAACAAAAAAATTCACAAGGAAAATGCAAAGTTTACTATTGTAATGAAATAGGACATGTAATACTAAATTGTACAAATAGAGAACAAGATCTCTTAGATTACAAATTAGTTCACAAAGTATTGATTGCATAAGAAGTTGATATGGAAGATAGCACTTCCCTTTCAAGTGAAGAAAACTCCATCCATTCAAATGAAGAATAATTTGTGTAGTGATTAGTACACCTTAGAAGATGGAGGAAATGGAGGAAGGAGGTCCATATGCAACCTCTCATCTGCTACTAATGATGAGGCCACACAATTGAAGTAGTAACACCAAAAATATTTATTTTTTATTTTGTGTGAAAAAGAACATATTATATTTTCTATTCATATGTATATAATTCCAAACACAATTTCTTTAAATTATTGTGATATGGTGTGGAAGGTGTAGAATTGTAAGACTATGTATGTGTATAAGAGAACAACATGATATTATGATTTTTAATTTTCAAAAGATTGGCTGGTGAAGGATCTCACTGGAAGTGAAAGTGAGAACTATTGAGTTCTCATATGTAGATGATCACTAAAGGTACATGGTTAGTCAATGATAATCTCATTGGAAGTGAAAGAATACTAAGGGAGAGTATGTATGTACGTAACCACTACATGATAATCTCATGAGTAGAAGATTCTAGACCAATACATGTTGGCATACATATGTTTTCAGGTGCTTCTTGCCACATGTTCACACTAAGGGAGAAAATGTTAGGAATTATGTAGTGTGAACATTTATTTTATATATATATTTATATATATATATATATATATATATATTATTGTAATGTGAGTAATTATATTATCCTAGAATAATATGTGTGTGTAAGAATAATAATAATACATGCTCATATTGAGATGTATTAGTTGTATGTGAGTTTAACTCACCATTAGAATAGGAGATGTGTGAGATATTTTTGGTTATATGGTTAAGTGATATTTGGGATATTGAGAGAATAATGGAGTGAGAAATCATAGGAGAGAGATATGTTGGATTTGAAGATGAAGATTGACTCTATTATAAATAAGCTCATATATATATATATATATATATATATATAAAATTTCCCGAATGTATTGAACTTATTTTTTTATTTTTTTCAATTCGTGTAAATCTGAACCAAATTACACATGTATAATTTTCCCCTTTAAAAATGGACTGATCCATGTTAAAATATTGTTGATGTTCATTTGAAATTCAAGTTTAAGAACCACAAGACACTAGCTGTAGCAGTTTGAAAATCTGCATGACACTAGCCATTGTATTTTTAAAATTTGAAGGATAGAGAATTGGTGGGTATGTCTTAAAAATACCGAAAATGTTAAAAATCCATCAAATTTAATGTTGCGAAATAATCTTGGCCTCTTCATTCTCGTTTCTATATAAATTCAGTATTTTGGGTGAGAAAGTAAGGGTCGTGAGTGATATTTTGTGCTTATTCTACCTCTTGGAGTAATAAAGGAGCTATTTTTTACCTTTCCACACTCTAATTTTAGTGTATATTCTATTTAGAATGATTTTATATTGTGATACATGTTTATCTTTCTTCTATCAGTTTAACCTTCATGTCTTTTGTAGTTTTGTGTCGGTTTGTATGAATTAGATTGTTTTTTATAGGTTGTTTGTAGGATATTGTTTTGGAGCTATAGTTGTTATTTATTTTCTTGTGACAACTCATTCCAAACCATTCTATGAATCACTTTTTATTTGTTACATTAAATTTTGGTTAGTGTATGGTGTGTGTGGATCATTTCATTCATCTGTGTGATCTAAATAAGTGTGAGATATTCAAACATTATGGTGTATCACCATCTTTTTTTCAATTTTTACTTTCCTTCTTTCTCACTTTTCCTTGTTGGTTTTGGTAGAGTAGATATCCTTAGGAAATACAAATAGTTTAGGTGATTTCACTAGAGGGAACCCCTCTCTAGAGACTCACTCCAACATATAAGTCACCCACAACCTATGAGTTTTTATATTTTTTTAATTAAAAAAAAATATCACACCATTCTCCAAGGGTGCATTTCAAAGTGAAAACAGTTTTCGACACATTTGGTGGGACATGTATTGAATGTTTATTACATAATGGTTCGATAGATCAATAATTTTCTAAATAAGTTTATATTATTCTTGGAAAATATCAGTGTTACATGAATATGCATCCAAAGTATCCTCTGTCTCCCTAAGTTCAAAGCACATCACAGTATCGAGATCAAGTGCATATTTCATGCCAAATGTTTTAAAAAATCATCTACAAAATTTATTCCATTTGATTTCATTGAATTACCTTTAAATTAATCTAAGATTGACATATTTTCAATTTCTAGACCATATCCTAAATCTTCTCCCACTCCAAAAATCAAATTTCATCTCCCAAATCTTCCATATCCAACTTCAATCTTAATATATCCCTCCCATGGAATCAATTTTTTGTTCCTTTTAATGCTACCAGCACAATGTTGCTAGCTCAACATAATGATATCCCACCTTCTGCCCTTAAGATTGTTTTATTTTTTACTGGTGAAAATCAAGTTACACCCATAGAACAAGTAAAATATGTTTCCAATATATGTTATATTTATCATATTACTTAAGATGTTGTTGTATTTTGTAGTACCCACATTTCCACACACACAAACAATAGTGTAAAGTACAGGATTTTTTTTTTTTTTTGAATTGCTTGACACATAGCATGACACAACATGCCACCACCCAGTTACAACTAACTCTGTGAACAACTCAATACAAGGTTGACCACAAAGGTAACACGGAAACGTTCACGCCCATCAAGGATAATTCACTTTTCTTTTTGACAAGACAACATAGGAAACCACCATATAACACACTTACAGTTAGGGCCAGCCATAGTGAGAAATTATTGAAGGTTTTTTATTTTAACAAAACATCTTGCAATTCTTAACTTATGTTTTCAATGATACTCAGCACAAAATTTGTACAATTCATCTTACCAAGTTGAGTTTCTTCCTTTTACACTGACTAATTATCTTTAAGTATTCTCAATTATGACATTTATTTATTTCATTAAATTATTTTAAAAAGAAGGTAATTTAATTCCACAAGGCCCTATATCCCCACTTACACTACTAAAACTCGCTCACACCCTTATTATAGCCTGGATTCACATTCAACATGCTTAAGGGGAAAAAATTAAAAAGCACCTAGGAAAATGTTAGAGGAAGGAGGCCGAGTTGAATTCATCTTTAAGACCTCATTAGTTATTACCAAGATTTAATTGAAGTTTGAGAATTTATCCAAAATTATTAAAGATTTTACTTAGGCTACACTGAATGAGTTTAACAAAAGAAAACAATTTACTTTCCAAATGGATGAGAGATAGATTGTGTGGTTTCTAAATTATTTTCTCCTACTTATTAAATATTATTATCTTCCAGAACTAAACATTGATTTCCCTTAAGATCATTTAAGAATTCACCATATAATCATAATGTTTGCTAGCCTAGCTAGGGTTAGCAAGTTATATAATTTTACTTTACAAAGGATAGTTTCATCTTTGATCACTTATGGAATTACTTGTTCTCAAGTTGGTCACCTCTACATTAATTTATTTGAATATAAATTTTAGTTAAACTTCTATAAGGATTAACCAACCCATTTTATTTTAATTGTAACACATCATTATTAAGTCTTAGAAAACTTTAACTCAACATTTAATCTCAAGGGTAAAGTTTAACAATACTCATTTATGAAAACAAAACAAGGTTACATCAATTCTTTCCAGCACGATACACAATCCAAAGGGACATACCAACTCTAAGGAACTATGAATAGGGAACAAGAGAGTAATAACATTGACCAAGAAGTGTTAAACTACTCTTAAAATTATGATAATCCATTAAGGTCACTCAACAAAGCGGTAATCCAATTTTCTTATATTTTCCATGATAGCCAAACAATCCAAGGTTTCTGAAGTTAAGAAGATAAAATCCACAATACATTATACTAAGACACTGACCCTCTTCTAAAATTTCCACTGGACCTTATCAATAGCTGAACACATAAAAAAAAAGATTCGTGCAAAAGATCTTCTCAACTGAGGTTGATGTAAAAATCTACAATTCTATCCCTCATCTACTCGCATAAGCCATCTGCAACAAATTTTCCACAAGAGTCAGTTCACAAGAACTGAGCAAGATAAGGCTACACAAAGCCACAATAACTAATATCTAACAATACCATGAAAGGACACACTTTATTACAAGAATTGGGTAAATTCTCTAAACACTTACAACACCTCAAGTTATAATAAAGTCTCTACCATGCCAATCAAGGATGAAAGACCTTGTACTTCAGTTATGAACAAAAGTAACGAAAGTATAAAAATCATATGAGAATGACTCTTGGCCCAATAAGAAGAAATAAAAATCTAGAAGAAACAGGATTCCCATCAAACAATTAAATAATTATAAGATTGAAGTTTGATATACATGTCATCCATCCGAACTTATAAAAAAGTACCAAAAGCGTAGCCTTTAATATTATATTTCTAAAAGACAAGAGTTGACCATCCCAACACGGGAAACTATGGTGTTCAAACTTTAACATGAAAAGCCAACAATAATATAATTTCAAACCCTGTAATCACATAGAGAATATGATTGAAATTAAATACATGGACATGACACAACATAAGTTTCGAGGTGAAGGCAAAGTATACTAGTCTTGACCATTAACCCCAAGAGATTCCCCTATCATTCAAGATGTTCCAATGCCTTAAAGGCTAGTAATAACATGTAAAATAAGAAGGGAATTGTGTCAAATTATAGTATACAAAACGTCATCCAAATTTTTATATCACTAAGGATTTACAAACCTCCACAGTAATTCTAAAGTTCGGTTAATTTAAAAGAAATTACCTCTTTTTCAAAACAACAATATTTTAAGTCAACCCTTGATAATGTAATCAACCATTCAAACATAGGTACACACATAAACTACTAAGTGTCATTATCAAAACAACTCCTTCCACTATAAATCCATAATACTATCGATTGCAAGAAAATTTTCCCCAAGGTCAATAACGTTCAAGACAATTTTCATCACAAAACATTAAGGTACATATGTGCATAGAAACTGTCCAATCTTAATTAACAACACAATCATTATAAAAGGGAGGAAAAAAAAGTTAGAAAACTAGATTATGCCACCAATAATCTTCTGAGAGGGAATAGACCAAAACAATTCTAGTATCAGCGGTGTATTGGAATGCATAACTATAGCCTTGAACTTAGGAGATTTGAAAACTAATTACAGTTCAAGTTGAAGGGGACAGTCAAAGTACTTCCTGAGAAAGGCTTTAAAAACCTAGGAACAAGACTAAAGCTACACATGAGTCTAAACACGTGAGGTTTGAAATGTGTTGCACACAAACTTATTCATTCTAAAAGTTTTAATACTTAATTTCTAACTTGGCTAACCCAAGCATTGATCACACTAATCCTACAACCTTTCTTTCTTGATTGCAAAAGGGTTATAATTGGGGCTTGAGAGGAAGTTAACAATATACATCAAAAAAACAAGAAAGATAAACTTGGGTGATAGGAAGGAGCTTCATAGTTATCACAATCTTACTTTAATGACTGCTAATTACTTGCTGGAATAACATAATAAACTTGAAACTATCGTAGAGAAAAATATATATATATACAAAATAAAATGAAGGTAAATCACTCAAGAAAGAAAAACATAACACTCCGAGGGGAGAACACATGCATGCTTTCCGCTAACATACTGGTAATGATAACAGCTAAAACAAGAAGAAAGTAAGTAGAAAGAAGAGATCTCCCAACATGGCGTCCAACTGAAAAATCAATTCAAGGAAATGGCGGTTTGATTTCATGATAAATTAAATATAGTAACAGTAGAAAAGTGTAGAAATATCTTTCCTGCTCTTAAAATCCATTTCCCACGTCCACGCACAAGTAGACCTCCTTCTCTTAGCAGTCCACATGTTCCACACTTTCTTCAATAGCATTCTCATCAAGCCCACGAACAACTAAAACATGTGTTTGCCTCGATTATGATCCTTCCTTTCCACTTGGTGTCCCATATCCCCCATATGTAACACAAGTAAGGAGAATGGATTTTTACTCAAACAATTAGAACAAAATTATTCTCCACAAAAAAATTCCACTTCATACCCTACATCTCCTTCAACATGTATGGTTTTTCCACAGTGAGGAACACTCTGACACCATTTCACCATGCCATTGTCTTCAACATAATATTCCAAAAAAAACTACTCTAAACACTCAGCTTATCGAGGATCTTTCTCACTCAAAATATTTCTAACAATATTTTCCTCACATATGGAATGACACTTAAACACCATGCATCTCACGCGCCTACTCTTCCCTTCATTTATCATGACAATAAAGTGTTTCCTCCAGAAATCATTATAAAAATAGTGGGCACACTCCATTCTGGTAATTTTATCCTCCATACAAACATCACACATGAAAAGTGCATACACACAACAGTTGTGCCCGACAATGGCATCCCCAGAATGTTTTGAGACTAGTATCACAACCACATATCAAACAAAATAGTTCACCACATAAAAATTCAACCAAATCACAACAGCCACTCTTTTCAACTGGTTTGCAACACTTTGGGAAAAGCTTTGTGTGGGTTTTGATCTAGTTAACCATTTCAGACTTGTTCCTACACTTTCTATCCCATACAAACAAAATATTGCAGCCAGGGAGGAACTATTAAGTAAAACACCTTGAAAGAAAATTATTTTGATGGATTTTCTCCCCCCAAACCAGTCTAAAAACTGCTCTCTGCTCAGGCGTCCAGGAGAAAACAACATACTCACACACCAAGGGAATGAACCAGAGTAGAAAGAATACAACAAAACCAAATAAGTGTGTGGCCAGGAGGAAAAAGGCATTCAATCTGCTCTGCACACTCAAACTCCATGAAAAGCATTTCCTTCCCCTAACGCATGGGTTAAAACCAAGGCATGAATAAAATATTGAAGGTAGCAGGTCATAATTAATTAGAAGATAGCTAGAATGGAAAAACAAGGAAAAAAAGGTAGCCACCTCCCAACTTGAATTAAGACCAAGCAAGGGTCAACATGTCTTCTCCTTACACAAAAAAATTAAAGGAAATTCAGGTTCCCATCCTCCAACGCACTTCCACAACTGACCACAATTAAATAAAACTAAAGTGTGCAGCTCACAAGGAAGAAAAGATGGTGGGATGTCAACAAAAGTGGCCAACATGGGTGAAAGCATCCAAAATTCTCATTAATTTAGATAGATATATATAATACGAGAGGAGACTTAGCCAACTTAGGTGGTAGCAATATTATTTCACCTTTAAAATGACAAATAAAATGAGTACGCAAACAATCCTGGTCGATCAAGGAGGAACTAGAGAGGAGTTTCGAAAACAAATGCAAGACAAGGACCAACCACAACATCACAATAGGATACCCTCCTCTTACGTGAATCGAGGCTTGATTTGTGAAGCGACCAATCCAAACAATAAAATCACTTATCGATAATTAACAATAAAGTTGATAACAAATCGACTATCAAATGATGAAGTTATCCATCGATAATTAAAATAATAATATTATTATTATTTTTAATACTTATTAGTCATATTAACAAGAACCAATATTTAAGCTTGACGAAAACAATAATAGCAAGAATCGACAATTCAAAAGAATAATTATTATTATGCAGGTGTTCCCTCTAGTTGGTCACGCCCTAACAACATCAAGTCATCCTTCAAACCACCTATCAAATTCGTGAAAGATATTTTTCCTTAATAGGGTAATCAAAAAGGCGAAGCCAACAAGGATCAGCAGGAGCACAACAACGTTAAATGCTTAGCAACACGGTTGTCGAAGAAGAAAAAGAAGAACGAGGGATGGGGCAAGTACATTTTCCTTCCCTTAAGAAAGAATCATCCTCGATGTGACATAAAATGAAGAAGGAGAAATGGTAAGCAACAAGGAACGAATATGGTGAAGGCATGCTCTAAGGTTAAGATTTCAAACACAAAAGCATAGTCACGGGGTGACCCTAGGAACATTTGGTAGAAATTTTAACTTTCAAGGTTCTGTGAAGATTGGTAGTTCCCTCTTATTTGTTATTTCATTAATCTCTTTCTATTAACATTATTCTTAATTCAAGTCCTTTAGAATTTCATTTTTGTAGAATTTTAGTTTATTCATTCCTATGGGTTCCCATCATGAACTATAGTCACAACACCCTACCAGGGTCATACACAACACTAAAATTTCACAAGCATACTTTTACATACTTTCACGACCATATCACATCACAAGGGTTTCACCAAACCATGGATGGAACATACACGTTCCACATAACATAGTATTAGTCACACATATATGACTGACACACAGAATGATCACGCCGATGCATATACAACGGGTATTACATGACCCAAAATCCATGACTGTACCAACATAGTGCCAAGACAATATCCAATAGTCCATATCAACCAAGGGGATAGTTAATCCTCAGTCATAACAATGTCTAACGAGACTCACAAGAGTACACATAACTCATTATACCAACTCCTCACATAACAAGACATCACAAAACAATCCCCAGATATCACCAAATCACAAAATAAAACTCCATATACCTCCCAAACCATCACCAAATAATCTCCATATACCTCTCATAGAGAAAGAATCATAGTACCAAAACCAAGCTGGGTCACTCAACCATAGAGCCCCATCAAGAATAATAGGTCACTCAACCATAGAGTGACATAAGAATAACAAGTCACTCAACCATAGAGGCCCATCTCCTTTCTCCTTTTAATGAGGTCGGGTCACCCTATGGCCCTAGGCACATAGAGCCCCATCACTCCCAAGTGACATAATAACTTGTGGTTCAACAACCCACTAGTTATCTATAATTCCTTGGGGTGTACCCCCATACAACAAAGTGGGTCCATAGGTTCAACCACTCATGGTTAATCCCATGACCATATTCCAACACATTACGACATTAGAATCATCATAACAATCCATTCAAATGTCAAGTGGAAAAATCAAAAGCCTTGGGCTAGGCTACAAAAATTTTAAATATGTAAATAAAGTTTTAAAACTAAGAAAAACAAATGTCTAATTAGCCATGGTTAGTGAAAAATCCAAATTTTAATGCAACAATCAAATAATTGCCCAAAATATAAGAGCATGTCAATAAAGAAAATGGTTGGTTCTAGCTAAAAGAGATAATGATCAATTTACGAATAAAAATACGTATAGAGAAATATCACATTACAATCACTATGTGGCCTCATACCACCACCAAAGGGGTGCTCATCGAGTTGCTGGCACTAGGACATCAAGCCTCAGCTCATAAAAATATACATGTAACTAGAAATGAGTATATCAAATAATGTAATTGTCATCATATCTACATGAATCATTCCTCCATACTCCCACAAGGATCAACATAGTCAAAATCACATAGGATTATTCAATGAACAATCCAATAGGAAAGAGAAGGGAACTTTAGCCGCATAAGTTGAGCCTAAGTTGGTGTGCACCCATAATATCTTGAGTAAGCTCGAAGTATACTAAATACATACAAGTGGGTTTTAATTCTATATAAGACTCCACTTCCTCAGTCGTACTCAGCTCAATATTATGAAAACCTGGTCCACACCTCCTCTCTCCACACATGCACTCTTGACAGTTTATCCCCTTAGGGTTGTCTAATGTAAGTTTCACAACATACTTATAACTACATCACTAACACAATGGTGATTCCCACACATTAACCATAACATCTTACACATGGTATATACATATATATATAGGGTATAACACAATCATTACTTTCACAGGTTATGATACATCACATTATGAAATCCTGCACCCAAAGTGCAATCATTGTACATTAGGGATCATACTCACCATATGCCCCTAAATCATGACATGAACCATCACATATTACATGAATTATACATATGAGGAACACAATGTCTAACCTTACCACATATAGTTAATTGTGATACAACATGATGATGCACATAGCTCAACACAATACGGTGACGACATCACGATAAACTGTGATTCACTTTACATCAATTTGTCATGCAATGCATCAATACACCTTCATATCACATAATGCAAAAATGTTCCAACACTCTGTAATCCACAATAACATTCTTGTTAACACACAACAGGGTGGTACATCACACACGAATTCCTCATTAAATCCACGAAATAGAGAGTGAATACTCTCATCACAAGCACATCAACATGATAACAAATACACACTAAGTGATATGACCACATGTGCTTCTATAATGTCATAATTGAAACATTGTTCACATTACAACATATATCACATTAATCTTCCAAAGTATCCATCACTATCATGAAGAATCATCACAACTCCAATCCATCCCATAGGTTCGAGAGCATGAACCTTTGCTCGATACCATATGTAGTACCCACATTTCCACACACACAAACAACAATGTAAAGTACAAGATTATTTTATTTTATTTTTGACTTGCTTTACACATAACACGACACAACATGCTACCTCCCAGGTTACAACTAACTCTGTGAACAACTCGATACAAGGTTGACCACAAAGGCAACACGGAAACGTTCACGCCCATCAAGGATAATTCACTTTTCTTTTTGACAAGACAACATAGGAGACCACCACATAACACACTTACAGCTAGGGCTAGCCATAGTGAGAAATTATTGAAGGTTATTAATTGTAACAAAACATCTTGCAATTCTTAACTTATGTTTTCAAGGATACTCGGGATATAATTCATACAATTCATCTTACCAAGCTGAGTTTCTTCCTTTTACACTGAGTAATTAGCTTTAAGTCTTCTCAATTATGAAATTTATTTATTTAATTCAATTATTTAATAAAGAAGGTAATTTAATTCCACAAGGACCTTTATCCCCACTTACGCTACTAAAAGTCGCTCACACCCTTATTATAACCTAGATTCGCATTCAACATGCTTAAGGGGAAAAAATTACAAAGCACCTAGGAAAACGTTAGAGGAAGGAGGCCAAGTTGAATTCATCTTTAGGACCTCATTATTTATTACCAGGATTTAATTGAAGTTTGAGAATTTATCCAAAATTATTAAAGATTTTACTTAGGCTACATTGAATGAGTTTAACAAAAGAAAACAATTTAGTTTCCAAATGGCAGAGAGATAGATTGCGTTGTTTCTAAATTGTTTTCTCCTACTTATTAAATCTTATTATCTTCCAAAACTAACCATTGATTTCCCTTAAGCTCGTTTAAGAATTCACCATATAAGGATAATGTTTGCTAGCCTAGCTAGGGTTAGCAAGTTATATAATTTTACTTTACAAAGGATAGTTTCATCTTTGATCACTTATGGAATTACTTGCTCTCAAATTGGTCACCTCTACGTTAATTTATCTGAATATAAATTTTAGTTAAACTTCTATAAGGATTAACCAACCCATTTTATTTTAATTATAACACATCATTACTAAGTCTTAGAAAACTTTAACTCAACATTTAATCTCAAGGGTAAAGTTTAACAATACTCATTTACGAAAACAAAACAAGGTTACATCGATTCTTTCCAGCACGATACACAATCCAAAGGGACATACCAACTCTAAGGAACTATGAACAGGGAACAAGAGAGTAATAACATTGACCAAGAAGTGCTAAACTACTCTTAAAATTCTGATAATCCATTAAGGTCACTCAACAAAGCGGTAATCCAATTTTTTTATATTTTCCATGATAGTCAAACACTTTAAGGTTTCTAAAATTAAGAAGATAAAATCCACAATACATTATACTAAGACACTGACCCTCTTCTAAAAATTCCACTGGACCTTATCAATAGATGAACACAAAAAAAGATTCATGCAAAATATCTTCTCAATCGAGGTTGATGGAAAAATCTACAAGTCTATCCCTCATCTACTCGCATAATCCATCTACATCAAATTTTCCATAAGAGTCAGTTCGCGAGAACTGAGCAAGACAAGGCTACACAAAGCCACAATACTAATATCTAACAATACCATGAAAGGACACACTTTATTACAAGAATTGGGTAAATTCTCTAAACACTTACAACACCTCAAGTTATAATAAAGTCTCTACCATGCCAATCAAAGATGAAAGACCTTGTACTTCAGTTATGAACAAAAGCAACGAAAGTATAACAATCGTATGAGAATGACTCTTGGCCCTATAAGAAGAAATAAACAATCTAGAAGAAATAGGATTCCCATCAAATAATTAAATAATTACAAGATTGAAGTTTGATATACATGCCATCCATCTAAAATTATCAAAAGGTACCAAAAGCATAGGCTTTAATATTAGATTTCTAAAAGACAAGAGTTGACCAGCCCAACAAGGGGGAACTACGGTGTTCAAACATTAACATGAAAAGCCAAGCATAATAGAATTTCAAACCTGTAATCACATAGAGTATATGACTGAAATTAAATACAGAGACACGACACAACATAAGTTTCGAGGCGAAGGCAAAGTATACTAGTCTTGACCATTAACTCCAAGAGATTCCCCTATCATTCAAGAAGGGCCAATGCCTTAAAGGCTAGTAACAACATGCAAGAGAAGAAGGGAATTCTGTCAAACAAGAGTATACAAAACGTCATCCAAATTTTTATATCACTAAGGATTTACAAACCTCCACAGTAATTCTAAAGTTCGGTTAATTTACAAGAAATTACCTCTTTTTCAAAACAACAATATTTTAAGTCAAACCTTGATACCGTAATCAACCGTTCAAACATAGGTACACACATAAACTACTAAGTGTCCATTGTCAAAATAAATCCTTCTGCTATAAATCCATAATACTATCGATTGCAAGAAAATTTTCCCCAAGGTCAATAACGTTCAAGACAATTTTCATCACAAAACATTAAGGTACATATGTACATAGAAACTGTCCAATATTAATTAACAACACAATTGTTATAAAAGTGAGGAAAACAAAATTTAGAAAACTAGATTATTCCACCAATAATATTTTGAGAGGGAATAGACCAAAACAATTCTAGTATCAGCGGGGTATTGGAATGCATAATTGTAACCTTGAACTTAGGAGATTTAAAAACTAATTACGGTTCAAGTTGAAGGGGACAGTCCAAGTACTTTCTGAGAAAGGCTTTAAAACCCTCGAAACAATACTGAAGCTACACAAGAGTCTAAACACGCGAGGTTTGAAATGTGTTGCACACAAACTTATACATTCTAAAAGTTTTAATACTGAATCTCTAACTCGGCTAGCCCAAGCATTGATCACACTAATCCTACAACCTTTCTTCTCGATGCCAAAAGGGTTATCAATGGGGCTTGAGAGGAAGTTAGCAATATACGTCAAAAAAAAAAAAAAGATAAACTTGGGTGATAGGAAGGAGCTTCATAGTTATTGCAAGCTTACTTTAACGACTGCTAATTACTAGCTGGAACAACTGTTATCCAAAATTCACCCCCCCAGGGTAATTTTGATAACATGCATCAAAATATTCAAGTCCCGAGAAAGTAGATTGATTCAAGGCCCAAAATCATGTTTTTAGGGCCCCCTCTATTCCATTCTAACTCTCCCATCCAAGAAGGAATCCCAACAGGTCGAGAAAATGGAAGAAATGCAGAAAACAAAGCTTGGGGCCGAAGAAATTGCAAAAGTTGGCTAAGTCCTAGTCCAGGTGGTCCTTGGGACAGTTGGGACGTCGGGGCACGAACCGGCTGAAAAGCCTCCAGGTGGTCCACACAACAGTTGGGACATCGGGACGTGCGGGGCATGAAAAGCTGAATCAGCCGGAAAAATGGGAAAGTTTTACCTAAGTCTCGCTTCGCTCAGTCTGGGACAGTTGGGACAAAAGTACGCAGAAGACGCGGATCGGCCAGTTTGGCACAAGTCAGTCCATTTCGGGCGGTTCGAAGAAATTTGTCCCAGAGTGTCTGGGACAGTTGGGACAAAAGTGCGTGGAGGGCGAACCAGCCGTTTCGGCCGAAACAGAGAACTTCCGTTTGGGACATCCGGGCCAAAAATATGCGGAGGACGCAAAATTCCAAAGAGCCGAGAAAATGGAAATGTACCACGTGTCTTCACCTCAAAGAGGGACAGAGAAGCCCGAATCGGGTGGATAGGAGAAATTTGTCCCAGACGGTTTGGGACATCCGGGCCAAAAATATGTGAGGGATGCGAAGACCCGGAAAAGCTGCCAACGAATCAGAATGTGACGCATGTCACAAGGGGAGGCACAATAAAATTTTGACTAAGTGTTTTTGGCTGAGTTTCAAAGGGAGCGAGTTGGAGTGTTGGCCCGAGCCAATAAAAACGTGCTACGTGTCTAATGGAGCAGGGAAGTTTTGAGCCAGGGAAAGACTTAGGAAAACTTAACAAAGTTTTGGCCAAAAACTAAAAGGTAAAGGATGACCCCGCGCCCCTTTCCTCCAACCAGATCATGCCACGTGTCCCAAGTGGCGGGGGCGCGGGGAAAAAATGGAAAATTTCCCAAAAGTTATGAAAAGTCAAAATCTTCAAGGAAAACCCATGGAAAGGTAGAGGAGAGAGAATTTCTTAGCCAATCAGCACCCGACACACGTCATCCAGGTGGTAGAGCGCGGGAAAAATTTCAAAATCCGTTTTGGCCTGTTTTGTGCCCTAAATCTTTAGATCACCATAACTTTCGATCCAGAGCTCAGATTTGCAAGTTCTTTACATCAATGGAAAGATGATGAAATTATCTACACAATTCCGGGGTCAATATTGCATTTTGGTTCAGTTTGGAGAGATAAAATCAAGAAATGTCTCTGGCGCGTAGTAATGGCCAGAAGCGACGTTTCAACAACTAGCTTAATGCAAATGGGTCGCATTCTTCTTCAGCACGGCCAGAAGTGACGTTTCAACAACCAGTTTAATGCACATGGGTCGCATTCTTCTTTAGCATGGCTAGAGGAGATGTTTCAACCACCGATTTTAATGAAGAATGCGTTTTGGTCAATGGTTGGGCTGCTTGCACATTTCCCACATTTCTCTCTCCTGGGCTCGACCCATGCATTGTAAAAAGCCAGATTTGGCTCAGGATTCAAGTTGTTCATCTTTTCAGTTCTTCCCTCCCTTCTTTTCTTCTCCAGGGTTGAAAATGGAGTTTGAACCTCCTCCCTTGCTCAGAATGGCGTTTTTTCCTTTTACTATTGAAATGATGTTCTATGTAAACTTCTAGAGCAACAAAAACATGTTTTGTGATGCATCTGTCCATCCTTGCTCATTTTTGCTTGTTGTCTTCTTGCCTCTCTTCATTGCAGGTCTGGAGCTGTGTTCATGGATTTTAGGACATTTTCTGTGTGAAATCTATCCTTGGGCCTGTGATGCATCTATCCATCCTTCCCATTACTCACCTCTCCTTGTTCCATGGCAATTTTGATAGATGTTCAACATTCTCCTTCTCTGGTGTATCACCATTTTAGTGTAGGCTTTTGTTGTTTTTTCCCTTTTCTCTCTCTCTGTCTCCTTGGAATGGTTAGATTAGGTTTAGATTAGCTTTCCTACACTGGAATAGCTTATGGCAGGTAGTTTAGGAGGAGGAACTAGCCTTCTCTGGAGATTCCTTTCTCATTTCTGGGTCCCACACTTAGAGAAAGGATTCAATGTTGTGCAATCACACTGGATGCTAGAGTGATCAACCTAGAAATCTGATCAACATCCAGGGGTGCTGTGATTTTGCACTAACAGTTTTGGCACACCCGGTGGGACCTTAGAGGTCTTCCACTTCATCTTTTGCAGGTTGGTGTGTTCCTGTGAAGATTTCAGCCTTTTGAGGCACTTGCAAACACATCTCAGCAACTCCATCGATCAACAACCCATTTCTGAGGTTGCGAGACCTATTTTTCATCCATTCCCATCCATCCTTCTTTCCATTCCTTTCATTATTTTCCATTCCATGAAGTTGTGCAATCATGACTTCATTTCCATCATGGAATTCAGATTTTTAACAAAAAGAAAGAATGTTTCCCACCTCCAACATGCTTTTAAATCCTCCAAATTAGCATTTTGAACAAATTCAAGATCAACATGCATACCCATATGAGCAGTAGTGCCAAAATCAGTTTGGCTATGGAGCTTTCCAAGAGCAAGAGTATGCATATAATGAAGACAATCAGATGCAAGATGCTGGTTTATTGGAGAAAATCCAAAAGATGGAGGTAAAGATGGTGCACCCAGAGCAACAAACTCAAATGAAATCTTTTAGAATTGGTTGTAGGACTCCTTGTCCACGGGAGGCCCTTTTCCAAGACACTTCAGCCCTCAGGAGAAGCTGGACTTCATGATGAAGATGATCCCCCAACTTACACAATGGACGGCAGAAATAGAGGCCTATACACTTGTTGTTGAACAACCTTGTCAATGGGTAAGTTCTACACCATCATATGGCTTTTCTCTTCCAATTACTCAAGCAGCACCATCATATGGCTTTTCTCTTCCCATTACTAAAGCAACATCATCTCATTTGGAATTGCAAATCCCATCTGCTGTCCCAAGTGTTGAATCCATGTCTCCACCTCTCAGTCTTCCACCTCACCTCAATTCTTCTTTCCTTTTTCCTTCCAAATAGTCATCCCCTCCACAAGAGCTAACAGAAATACCCCCTCCTCCAAAGAAACAAGAGGTTTCATCTCCTCTACCACCACAAAAAACTACCAAATCAATTGAGTTACAACCCATCCCTCCTCTTGCATTCCCAATTCCATGTGGGGAAGAAGAAATTGCAAAAATTGGCCATGAAGGACAGCAAGAAGAGGAGCCCAGCAGAAAAGAAATGACAGACAACTTGAGGGTTTGGGCTGCCAAATTTGGGATGACAAAGATCCCCTTGATGGTTAAACCTACAGAAGAGGTTAAGGTTGAACAAATGGCGGTCAGGACTGATTTTATGGCAGCAGAGGAAGAAAGCTCGGAAGAAGATCTTGCAGTCCCAACTTGTCCTCTAGAGCAGCAGATTGAAGAGTTTGACTTCACAAACTTCATGCTGGAGGAAGAGTTCAATCAAGAGCAAGATTTTATTCAAACATTGGAGGAAGGAGAAGCTGCTCCAAATCCAAAAGAAGAGGAGCACATTCTAGTTGTGGAGGAGAAAATTGCAGATCCAAGGGCTTTAAGCACAAAGCAGGCTATAGAAGAACCTTCAGTTCTTCTTTCTACTTCACCTCTCTCAAGTTATAGTACTGAAGAGGAGTTTGATCTCTCAAACTCAATGTTGGAGGGTGAAAGAAACCATGGTGGTCAAGTTACAGATCAAGAAGACACCATGGAGGAAGTGGAGCATTTACAGCAGGACAGCCATGAGGCAGTTTATCTGTCAGATTTGGAGGACTGTTTTGATGAAGAAGAACCGGTTGAGTTTCCACCATTCTCTCTTTCATCATCCACATTCCAAACACAAGAGTCTGCTGTCATGAAGGAGAACATTCATTTGCAGTAGCCTGCATCCTATAGCAGCTCTTTGGAACCAAGATTGGAAGATTTTAATCTTTCATGTTCTTCATTGGAGGAAGAGAAAGGACAGAGGAATTTCACCATTTCTTCCACACCATCCATTCAAGGTCTACAAGAGAACTCCATTCTTGGAGTTAAAAATCAGAGCTATGGGCATATCAAATGGATCAGACCTTGCCCAATCAGGTATTTGGCTTCATTGGAGCCAAAGGAGAAGTCACAACCAGTCATGCTTGCTTCTGAGCATGAGGATGAGCTACAAAGTACCAAGGATCAGCTGTCATACCTCTTCAATCCAAATGTAGAGAAACTAAAAGAGGTATTGAATTTGCCTTCAGCTGATACCTTGATGATTTGGGTGGAAGACTAGCTTCTTGTTGATTTTCCACTCATCCTAACAGCCATGATCAGCTCCAAATCAGTAGCATGGCTGCCACTTTTGAGAAAGGGAAGCTATTTCTCACAACCAATTGCAGGGTTTGTTTAGCTTTCCTTCGCTCCAGTTAGAAAAGAGTAGGTAGGTTTGCTTTGGTAGAAGAAGTGCTTGTGCACACTCTGCATGTTCCATTTGGAGCATGTATGATTTTCGATTCGTACATAGTTTTTGTGGTGTTGGTTTTGCTCTTGCAGTCCATTTCAATGGCATTTTGGTGAGAACAACTCCATGTCGGTGGGTTTCAAGCGGTTCGAGAGGAAGTTTTCAAAGTTCGAGATCGGTTGCAGAGTTACAACTCATGACTCCATGCCCAATGGATTGCTTGAGCTCACGATCATTCATCTAGCAGAAGCGAGATAACCCACTGAGTCACCAAAAATGTTATCCAAAATTCACCCCCAAGGGTAATTTTGATAACATGCATCAGAATATTCAAGTCCTGAGCAAGTACATCGATTCAAGGCCCAAAATCATGTTTTTGAGGCCCCCTCTATTCCATTCTAACTCTCCCATCCAAGAAGGAATCCCAACAGGTCGAGAAAATGGAAGAAATGCAAAAACAAAGCTTGGGGCTGAAGAAATTGCAAAAATTGGCTAAGTCCTAGTCTAGGTGGTCCTTGGGATAGTTGGGATGTCGGGGTGCGAACCGGCCAAAAGCCTCCAGGCGGTCCATGCAACAGTTGGGACATCGGGACGCGCGGGGTGTAAAAAGCTGAATCAGCCGAGAAAAATGGGAAAAATTTGCCTAAGTCTCACTTCGCTCAGTCCGGGACAGTTGGGACAAAAGTACGCGGAAGACGCGGATCGGCCGGTTTGGCGCAAGTCAGTCCATTTCAGGCGGTTCGGAGAAATTTGTCCCAGAGAGTCCGGGACAGTTGGGACAAAAGTGTGCGGAGGACAAGAACCAGCTGGTTCGGCCGAAACAGAGAACTTTCGTTTGGGATATCTGGGCCAAAAATACGCAGAGGACGCAAAAATCCAAAAGAGCCGAGAGCGAATGGAAATGTGCCATGTGTCTTCGCCTCAAAGAGGGACAGGGAAGCCCGAATCGGGCGGATCGGAGAAATTTGTCCCAGATGGTTTGGGACATCCGGGCCAAAAATATGCGAGGGACGTGAAGACCAGAAAATTCACCAACGAATCAGAATGTGACGCGTGTCACAAGGGAGGCACAATAAAATTTCGACTAAGTGTTTTTTGGCTGAGTTTCAAAGGGAGTGAGTTGGAGCGTTAGCCCGAGCCAATAAAAACGTGCCACGTGTCCAATGGAGTAGGGAAGTTTGGAGCCGAGGGGAAAGACTTAGGAAAACTTAACAAAGTTTTGGCCGAAAACTAAAAGGTAAAGGATGAACCTGCGCCCCTGTCCTCCAACCAGATCACACCACGTGTCCCAAGTGGCGGGGGCGCGGGAAAAAATGGAAAATTTCCCAAAATTTATGAAAAGTCAAAATCTTCAAGGAAAACCCACGGAAAGGTAGAGGAGAGAGAATTGCTCAGCCAATTAGCACCCGACACGTGTCATCCAGGTGGCAGAGCGCGGGAAAAATTTCAAAATCCGTTTTGGCCTGTTTTGTGCCCTAAATCTTCATATCGCCATAACTTTCGATCCAGAGCATAGATTTGCACGTTCTTTACATCCCTAGAAAGCTGATGAAATTCTCTAGATGATTCCAGGGTCAATATTGCATTTTGGTTCATTTTGGAGAGAGAAAAACAAGAAACATCTCTGGCACGTAGTAATGGCTAGAAGTGACGTTTCAACAACCAGCTTAATGTAAATGGGTTGCATTCTTCTTCAGGATGGCTAGAAGTGACGTTTCAACAACCAGTTTAATGCACATGGGTTGCATTCTTCTTCAGAATGGCTAGAGGAGATATTTCAACCACTGATTTTAATGAAGAATGCGTTTTGGTCAATGGTTGGGCTACTTGCATGTTTTCCCATGTTTCTCTCTCCTGGGCTCGACCCATGCATTGTAAAAAGCCAGATTTGGCTCGGGATTGCAGTAGTTCATATTTTCAACTCGCCCTCCCTTCTTTTATTCTCAGGGTTCAAAATGGAGTTCGAACCTCCTCCCTTGCTCTGTAATGGCGTTTTTTCCTTTTACTATTGAAATGATGTTCTGTGCAAACTTCTGGAGCAACAAAAACATGTTCTCGTGATGCATCTGTCCATCCTTGCTCATTTTTTGCTTGTTTTATTCTTGCCTCTCTTCATTACAGGTATTTGTGCAAGTTTAAATGTTCATTGCAGGTCTGGAGCTGTTTTCATGGAGTTTTGGGACATTTTCTGTGTGAAATCTATCCTTGGGCCTATGATGCATCTGTCCATTCTTCCCATTGCTCACCTCTCCTTATTCCATGGAAGTTTTGATAGATGTTCAACATTCTCCTCTCTCGGTGTATCACCATTTTAGTGTAGGCTTTTGCTATTTTTTCCCTTTTCTCTCTCTCTATCTCCTTGGCATGGTTAGATTAGGTTTAGATTAGCTTACCTACACTGGAATAGCTTGTGGCAGGTAGTTTAGGAGGAGGAACCAGCCTTCTTTGGAGATTCCTTTCTCATTTTTGGGTCCCACACTCAGAGAAAGGATTCAATGTTGTGCAATAACATTGGATGCTAGAGTGATCAACCTAGAAATCTGATCAACATCCGGGGTGCTGTGATTTTGCACTAACAACAACATAATAAAGTTGAAACTCTATCGTAGAGAAATATATATATATATATACAAAATAAAATGAAGGTCAATCACTCGAGCAAGAAAAACATAACACTCAGAGGGGAGAACACATGCATGCTTTCCACTAACATACTGGCAACGATAACAACTAAAACAAGAAGAAAGTAAGCAGAAAGGAGAGATCTCCCAACATGGCATCCAACTGACAAATCAATTCAAGGAAATGGTGGTTTGATTTCATGATAAATTAAATATAGTAATAGTAGCAAAGTGTAGAAATATCTTACCCGCTCTTAAAATCAATTTCCCATGGCCACGCACAGGTAGACCTCCTTCTCTTAGCATTCCACACGGTCCACACTTTCTTCAATAGTGTTCTCATCAAGCCCACGAACAACTAAAACATGTGTTGGACTAGATTCTGATCCTTCCTTTCCACTTGGTGTCCCATAGCCCCCATATGTAACACAAGCAAGGAGAATGGGTTTTTACTCAAATAATTAAAATAGAATTGTTCTCCACAACAAAATTCCACTTTATACCCTGCATTTCCTTCAACATGTATGGTGTTTCCACATTGAGGAACACTCGAACACCATTTCACCTTGTCATTGTCTTTAACATAAGATTCCAACAAAAACTACTCAAAACACTCAGCCTATCGAGGATATTTCTCCCTTAATATATTTCTAACAATATTTTCCTCACATATGGAATGACACTTAAACACCATGCATCTCACCTGCCTGCTATTCCCTTCATTTATCATGACAATAAATTGTTTCATCCAGAAATCATTATAAAAAATAGTGGGTGCACTCCATTCTGGTAATTTTCTCCTCTATACAAACATCACACATGACAAGTGCATATACACAACAGTTGTGCCCGAAAATGGCGTCCTAGGAATGTTTACGACTAGTATCACAACCACGTATCAAACAAAGCAGTTGACCACAAAAACATTCCACCAAATTACAGCTGTCACTCTTTTCAACTAGTTTGCAAAACTTTGGGAAAAGCTTTGTGTCGGTTTTGATCTAGTTAACCATTTCAAAATCGTTCCTACACTTTTTGTCCCAGACAAACAAAATACTACGGCCATGGAGGAACTATTAAGTAAAATTGCTTGAAAGAAAATTATTTTGATGGATTTTCTCCCCCCAAACCAGTCTAAAAACTACTCTCTACTCAGGCAGCCAGGAGAAAACAACATATTCACGCACCTAGGGAATGAACTAGAGTAGAAAGAATACAAAAAAACCAAATAAGTGTGTGGCCAAGAGGAAAAAGGCGTTCAATCTGCTCTGCGCACTTAGACTCCATGAAAAGCATTTCCTTCCCCTAACGCATGGGTTAAAACCAAGGCATGAATAAAATATTGAAGGTAGCAGGTTGGAATTAATTAGAAGACAACTAGAATGGAAAAATAAGGACAAAAAGGAAGCCACCTCCCAACTTGAGTTAAGGCCAAGCAAGGGTCAACACGTCTTCTCCTTACCAAAAAAAATTAAAGGAAATTCAGGGTCCCATCCTCCAACGCACTTCCACAACTGACCACAATTAAATAAAACAAATGTTTATAGCTTGCAAGGAAGAAAAGATGGTGGGATGTCAACAAAAGTGGCCAAT
This sequence comes from Taxus wallichiana var. yunnanensis, assembly GCA_018340775.1. Taxonomy (NCBI): domain Eukaryota; kingdom Viridiplantae; phylum Streptophyta; class Pinopsida; order Cupressales; family Taxaceae; genus Taxus; species Taxus wallichiana. The sequence goes on from CM031234.1 coordinate 1,016,537,271, forward strand.
GTGGGTGAAAGAATCCAAAATTCTCATTAATTTAGATAGATATATATAATACAAGAGGAGACTTGGCCAACTCAGGTGGTAGCAATATTATTTCACCTTTAAAATGATAAATAAAATGAGTATGCAAGCAAGCCTAGTCGATCAAGGAGGAACTAGAGAGGAGTTCTAAAAATGAACACAAGACAAGGACCAATCACAACGTCACAACATGATACCCTCCTCTTGCGCGAATCAAGGCTTGATCCGTCAAGCAACCAATCCAAAAAATAAAATCACTTATTGATAATTAACAATAAAGTTGATAAAAAATTGATGATCAGATGATGAAGTTATCATCGATCGATAATTAAAATAATAATATTATTATTATTTTTATTACAACTCACTTATACTTATTAATCGTATTAACAAGAACCAACATTTAAGCTTGACCAAAACAATAATAGCAAGAATTGGAAATTCAAAAGAATTATTATTATTATTATGCAGGTGTTCCCTCTAGTTGGTCACACCCCAACAACATCAATTCATCCTTCAAACCACCTATCGAATTCGTGAAAGAGATTTTTCCTTAGCAGGGTAATTAAAAAGGTGAAGCCAGCAAGGATTAGCAGGAGCACAAGAACGTTAAATGCTTAGCAACAAATTTGTAGAAGAAGAAAAATAAGAACGAGGGATAGGGCACTACACATTCAGATTATTAGCAGAGATTCCTTCAAATGAAAATCATGGCAATGGTATAGAGTATTTGCACTAAATTCTATCACTACATGGGATCAGTTAGGCGAAGTTTTTTGCAAGCACTTTGAGGATAAATCATATCATTTTTCATTAGTGAAACATGTAACTATTATCAAGAGTGAACTATAAGAGTTAATGACTGATGTTAATTACATATTTCGAGAGGACTTGGGATAAAATTCCACAATTGGTAAGGCCTACTCCTCAGTATGTTTTTTGGATTATCTATTACCTTTAAATTTTAATATTCCAAAGTGATGATACAATCAATGGGTGGAAGGAAACTCACTGATGCTTATGACATAACCATTCGAGATAAAAATAGTCTTATACAAGTAGTAAAAATATATTCAAGGCCTCTTATTCCCATCTCTCCAGAGATTACTCCTCCCACTTCTTACCAAGTACCTAAATTAAATCCAATTCCAACACCTAATTCTCAACATTTGAGATAAATCAAAGAATTCCTAAGCCAATCAAATGATTTACAAGAGATAAAAAATTATTAAAAGATTTTGGGAATGAGATAGTTGATATCAAAAGGCAACAAAATCATAGTTTCAAACCTTACTATCCTCCCAATCAACAAAATAGACCTATTTTTCAATAAAATTTGTGGAACCAAAATCAGTTTTCTAATGCCAAATCCATCCAAAAAGTGAATTCTAATGTTTCTAGCACATCTAAAGGACTAGTACCAGTTCAAAATAATTTTATCTAGGATTATGAGTTGTGTTATCTAGTTAATCAGCTCCACAATAATAACTCATACTTTAATGGTATTCAGAATCAAGTATTCATGGTGAAAATAGATGTTATTTCATATGTTAAGGAACCACCACAACAAGAGGTTCCAACAGAGTCAGTACAAGTAGATGTTACTTTCCTGTAATTAGCAAGAAGATGATTATTGTGAAATAAATCAGCTTGACGATTAAAAAAATCATATTTGAACTTTTGTGACATCAAATAAAAGGCAAAAGAAAAGAGTATTATAAGTGGAATAGCCTACTAATAAGAGAAATTATCAGACTTCTCCAACATTTCAACTTGTTGTTCCTTTCTCAAATCAGAAAAACAATCAAAGAAGTCGACCTACAAAAGTCCAAAATTAGTAAGAGAATCTAGTTTCCATGTTTGTAATATAAGAAGGTGTTGTTGTTAGTAAATTACAGAAAAAAAATTGTACTTCATATTTAAATATCCTGAAGTATATAAAGAAAAAAAAAATTAGTATGTCAATATTGGATACTTCATCTCTTCCCATACATAATGATCTTTTATAAAAATCCTTGTCAAACCTCATTATTTCTAGCCAACCATCTAAGGTTGTTCTCACCAGTACACCTGATAAGGAATCTCAAGAAAACAAAAGTGTCAAGCCACCTCCATTCGTGTTTCATTAATCATAGGTTAGAATCTATTTCAAAACTATATGATTGATTATGGAACCTCTTTCTCCATTATGCCAAAGAAAGTTGTTGAAAAAGTTTGTCTAGATTATGAGCCTATTTCCAAGGGAGTAGTCCAGCTTAATGGAACACCAATATCCACTCTTGGATTCATTAGATGATGGATTTTAACCTTGCATGCATGTCCCAACTTCTTCATTCCTCAAGATGATTTTAACATTGATATTCCCCATTTTTTTCTTATGTATTTCTATATATTTCATGGATAAAATTGGAGGTTACTTATCATCATACTGGTATCGCATGTTTTCTAGAACAAGGTATGGAACCAAGGTTACCATAAGGTTTGTACTAATCTCATAAAATCACATAGAGCCTTAGGTTCCTAGTGTCATTAACTCAAATTTCATAATCATTAGTGAAGAAGGATAGATAGTTGACTAATAGCCAACCACACTTTATAAGGGAATTCTGATTTATTACTTGATGAATGGGCTACTCAAACTCATTTTATTTGTCCACATGGTTATATTGAAGAATAAGATCTTGGAACATATTATTTTCATGAGGAAAATGTTATTATTCCTAACCTTTTCAAAATAGATCAGCAAGATGAAGGTTTGTGGAAATTATAATTTGACGGATCAAAAGTGGATTAGGTGGAGGAATCATGCTTATTTATCCAAAAAAGGAAATTATTTCTCATCTCTGATATTTTATTTTACTTGTACTAATAACATGCAGTAGATTATGAAGCTCTTGTGCATGATATTTAGTGAGAAAGAAGGAAAGGAGTGAAGTAGTCACAAGTTTTTGGTGACAATGATTTAGTGGTTAATCAAATCAGAGTAAAAATTAAAACTAAGAAAAACTTGTTGAGATACTAAAATAACAATGTATGAGATTTAATTAAAGATTTTGATATTTTCAATATTCAATCTATTCCTAGAAATAAGAACAAACATGTAGATAGGCTAGATGTCATTGGTGCCCAGGTTGATATTACAGATGAGATGAGGAAATATAATGATCAGTAATATATCAATATAGTGGTGAGGCCTTCTATCTTAAAAAAAAATGTTAATTGGAAAGTGTTTGAATAATATCATAAAACTATCAATTTCTTGTAAGAAGAAGCTAAGTTTTTAGTCAGAAATCAGGAAATATTGCAACAACAGTATGAGGATCAAATTATTCAGCTAAAACCTAACAAGATTCCTCAAGGATTGGTTAATCTTGAATCCATATTTAACACATATGATTAGGTCAAAAGTGAGAACTGTAATATGATGATAAAACAAGAGTATTATGAAGCAATCGACATTGGAAATGACAAAACACTGAAAATGGGCAAGGTATGTTATAACGATGAAAATATTGCTTTTTTTCAATCGATGAAGAATTTGATGATGCTTTTACATGGATTTATGGTTATTTAAAGGTTTTTAATATGGATTCAACTCAGTACACCATATATTTGGATTAAAAAAATAATCTTCCAAAAGAAAGACATATCATTTCTAAGATTAAACCACTAATGAAACAAGAGTTGGACAAATTGATCAAGGATAACATTATTTTCCCTATCAAAAATTCATCATGGGTGGCCAATTTGGTTCCGTAAGAAATAAGAATGGAGAAATAGGATTGTGTGTAGATTTAAGAGATCTAAATAGACCTTCCTTTAAGGATCATTACCCACTACCATAAATGGAGTAGAATGTTTCATAATGTGGTTCAGAATGTTTCTCATTACTTGATGGCTATTTTTGTTACAATAAAATTTTGGTACAAGAATCATATCAGTTTAAAACAACATTAACCATGAAATGGGGCACATGTGCATATAGAAAGATGTCATTTGTATTTTCATATGCAAGGGCTACCTTTCAACAAGCAATGGACTTAGCATTCAAAGGATTAATAAATAATTTTATTTATTTATATTTAGATGACATAAACATGTTTTTAAAGTATGTTGCAGATCACATGATTCATCTCAGGCATGTTTTTGAGAGATGCAAACAACTTTTTATTTATCTAAATCTAAGGAAGAGTGTATTTTTAGTTCATGAGGGTAAGTTACTTGATCATATTGTATCCAAAAAAGGTACCACAATTGATCCATAACAAGTAAGTGCAATCTTATCCTTGTATTTTTGTAATCACAAAAAGGTGTTGCAAAGTTTCTTGGGAAGAATTAACTTTATCAGAAGATTTATTCCATATTTTGTAAATCTTGTAAATCCACTAACCCCAATGCTAATAAAGATTGTGATTTTAAGTTGGAAAAAAGTGGAATAATGCATTTGAAGTAATAGAACATGCCATCTCACAAGATCCAATACTTGCAAACCCACATTTTAATAAATATTTTATCTTGTATGCTTTTGGATAAATTGATACAATCTCATCTATGTTGGTACAACATAATCATGAAAAATTACAATAGATAGTTTCTTTCTTTAGTAAAGGATTGCATGATTATGAGGTCAAGTATTCTTTTGTTTAGAAATAATTTATTTTAGTTATTAGAAGCCTCAATAAGTTTATACATATTCTTTATAACAATAAGATTCGTTCGATGGTTTCTGATCCAAGTGTTAAAGAATTATTCTTAAGAAAATATTTAAATGATAAGAGAGTAGGTTGGATCACAAAATTGATGGAATATGATGTTAATATTAAGGTCACTAAGTTGGTTAGAGGAAGAGTAATGTTTGAATAGTTAGCTTCATATTTTTATGGAGACAAAAATCTAATTTTAGTGCCTCAATATGACCCAAACACAGTTGTTCCTCCATTCCCCAGAGTTGGACTCAATATTTGATCCATTTTCTTCAGTTCAAAAAATTCCCTTAGGGTTTGGAAAAAGTAAAAAATGAGGTATTTAAAATTACATTTCATTCCTCATGTTCATGTTGATGGCATAGTGTTTATAAAAGATATAAATGGAGTTCTTTTAATATGCATAGATTCATATCATATTAAACATGTTTTGGAAGAATTCCATGATGGTTCATCTGGTAGCCATTTTGCACCAAGAGCTATAACCTTAAAGATTATGAGAGCTGGTTATTATTGGCCAAACTTGTTCAAATATGCTCATGCATGGGTAAGGAAGTGTGCCAAGTGTGCTATTTTTTTAGAAAAACATAAGTTATTTGTTCTTCCTCTTCAACCTATTTAGGTTAATCATCCTTTCATGTAATAGGGATTAGATTATATTTGTAGGATTAATCCAATTTATAGTTCATGTCATAAATGGATTCTCATAGCTACATACTACTTCACAAGATGGATGGAAGAAGTGGCTTTGAAAGAGGAAAATGAGTCTTTACTTTTAGAATTTTGTTAAAGTCTAGTCACAAGATTTGGTGTTCCTTCAACCAAAGTGTGAAATGTATGATAATTAATCTAATGTAGAATGACATGTAAATACAGTAAATAAATGCAGTAAATGAAAATGGATTATGACCCAAGAAACTAATCTAATGAAAGTAGAAACCCTAATATGCAAGAAGAATAAGGAAAATACTTAGCTAATTCGGAGGTAGATTTGAGATGTGTCATAAAGTGAAAAAAATAATTTGGAAATAGTAATGATTATGTAGAGGTCCCAAAACAGATGGATCTAAGCTATCTAGTTAGACTGGAGCACCTGGAGAGGGAATGGGGTGCATGTGGGTGCTCTAGTCTGTAGAATGGGCACATTGGTCTATGTAAAAGGTCTAAAACTAAGTTTTAAAGGTTTGGAAGGTGGTCTAAAACCCTCATTTTTTATGGCATAAAATTTTCTACTTTGTGCTAGATGTCTCTAAAAATGAACATGATAGAATGACCCACAAGAGACCACAAGAAGTATCAAAACCCTAAAAAAATAAGAATGCAAATGAATGGTTTAGACTAACCTCATTTTCCACAACAATGGGCTTATTAACTGAGCATCGCACTACATTTTGGCCCCAAATGTAGTTCTGGTATGTATGTGCATCATACTCCCTAGGCGATCTTGTTCCAATCACACTGTGAAGTAGGGAGAAATAACGAGATGCGAGAATGTAATAGAATGGTGTATGGATTAGAATAAAATCCTCCCCCTATACATTTGTGATGCAGAAGAACCATCATTTTTATTGTGATAGATCTAATGGATGAAAATGATCTCCAAATGGATGTAAATATAAATGGATGATAGTAGTGACTAGTGCTTGGTCCCTCATTATGATCTCATAAATTTAAATTTATAAGGTTCTCTTGATCTAATTTCATAATTAACCCCAAAATGGATGACCACCAAAAAGATAAGAAGATGAAACAAATAGAAAGTGAAAAAAGGTGGCGAAAAGTTCAAAAAGTATCGAGGCACCCTGGTGGGGGACCCGAGCACCCACGGGCACCCCAAGATTAGCTTGAGCACCCTAGTCAAGGCTAAAATAACTCAAAATGATAGAATCGATCTGGGCATGTGGGTATAAGAGTTTGGGAATGATGGAAGAAAATAAAAGAAGATGGCCAAAATAAGGGGGTTAATTAGTACTTTCTTCACTCAAAAACCTTCTAAATAGTAGTATGAGACCAGGAATAAATAATTTCTAAATTGCATGATTTTGTTTCTACATTTTCCCCTACTTTATGTTGGTGAGTAAAAAATCTTGGTAATATAAATTAAATACAGATGTGTACCTTATGTCAATGAAGATTGTAGTAGAAAATGCGTCGAAGGGCTAAAAAAATATTAGAATCCCAAAAAAGATCATAGAGCATGGAAACTAAAGATGAAAAAGTGCAAAAAAGTGATGAGAATGAACCTAGGGTGGAAACGTGTGTGTAGTTTCCAATGTGTTTAATGTACCTGCATGGTTAGTATGGTGTATGTTGTCATGAAGTGTTATTGTTATATTTGTTGTTGTTGTTGTTGCCCCCATTTGACTGCTTATCTCTCATATGACCAGACCTGCAAGGAGAAAATGATCAAGTAGTCAAATATGTATGTATGCATGTATGTATGTGTAAAAATGTAATGTAAAATATGCATGTATATAAATATTAAATCATGTAAATGTGAAATAAATAAATGAAAAATGTAAATAGAACATGTGCATTTGATCCATTTTCGAGAAAGAGAGTGTACAATGCAGGTATCTTGTATAACCGAGGTTTTTAGGGTAATCCAACGTCATAGGCCAAAGAAGTGTAGGGAGTAATTCCATTGTATCCTCTAACTTGTAACTACTTCCCTAAATGTGTGTGAAGAGATCTCTGTATATCTTGGTTTTTTGGGTGATCCGGCTCCACTGGCCAAATAATTATAAGGAGGAATTCCATTATATGCTCCATCCAACCTTTAACTTCTTCCCAGAATGCTAAGGAAAACCATGTCCCATAAAATTTTCTATGTACAGGGTTCATAGACTGAGTTGAACCCACTCACTATATGCAACCCAAAATGCCAAGGGCAGAAAGTGCACTAAGATGACCCGGTGTAAATGGGATATGTAGTATATAAAACCCCAGATGATTTCCCCCTCGTTATGGGTGCGTGCAATGTCACTGATAGGAGAATGTGGCCCCAAAAGAGGATCAACTGCATGGACTCTAAAAATATTCCCTATAGAGGGAAGGGAAAGTGTTTAGTAGAAACCAAGGTGTTCATAAAAAAGGATAACCAAAGACACGTGTTAATATTAACAAGCATGCATGTATAAGACAATGTGTAATCTACATAAATAGTGTATAAGCTACCAAGAAAATTAGTAATGTAAACATGCAAGAAGACAAAGTAAGATGCACAAAATGGGCTGAAAACAAGATACATCACTCACGATGTAAAATACATGTAATGCCATGATGGCCACATAAAAAAAAAAATTGTGCACACTAAACAAAGGGCAAGGCCCACATAAAATAGTAAACAAGAGACAAGCAATAGTAAACAAAAATAAATATAGCCATGGAAGCAAGTAATCTGCAAAACAAATTCTACACATGAAGCACCCGCTATCATGTTAGAATGATAACCCATATGTCAAAATCATGTATAACCATGTAAAGTAAAGTGCTAAGTACAAAATGAAACAATAGAACTTTTAGTATACGAAAGTTGATGCCCCCAGTATCCATTGTGGGACTGGTACCAACCAAGCATCCATGTTATGTGTAAGATACTTGTATCTACGATCATAAATAGAGAAGGAAGTGAACATGCATGAATATACGGTAAAGATAAAAACATACAAGATATTTAACTAGCGTGTGTAGTAAAGTGACCATGAACAAGAAAAATTAAAAAATAGTAAAAGTAACCATGATATGTATTATGTTATGGATGCATGGAATGGAATGCAAAATAGAGTGATAGGATCCATGTTCCCCCTGAGTGAATGCAAATGTATGTAGTGAGGTTCATTTGGTTTTCCCCTAAGCAGTCAAGAATGAACCATAAATGAGAGTGCATCATCAAAAAATGGTTGAAGTGTGTGTTTTGTCTAATGCATTGTGATGAGTGTGTATATGTGTGGTGATGATATGTGATCTAGAGATGATGTGTGCATGAACCTTATAGCTTAAGCATATATCATGACAAGATGAATGTAGGAGTGATGATGTAGCCTAAAGTGTATATCACTACTAGATGAATAAAAGGGAGTGGTGATGTAGCTTAAAGTGTATACCACTACAAGATGATAGAGTAGGTGACCATTTAGCCTATAACATATGTCACTATCCTAGTAATGTCGTATGATGAAAATCCAAATGATAAATGCGTTATGGATGTAATTTCCATTTTATTTTTAAACCCTAGGTAGTTGAGTATAGACCAAGGAATTAAAGTGCGTCATAGGGTAGTGAGTGCAATGCATAGAAGAGTATGTAATATGGATGATGATAGACGACCATATGATGAGTAGAATGTGTAAATATGTGATGTGTAGAATGTGTAAGGTGTAATGTATAAAGTGGCATGTAATGTATGTAGATAGACTAGTAAGGTAGTATGTAGGATGATGTAATGCTAGACTCATATGTGATGAATACTAGTATAGTATGTATAATATATGTGATATGGAGATGAGCATTTTATGATGTAAGGCATATGACGTGAGATGCAATGTAGCAACACTATGTATACAATGCAATATAATATGCATAGATAGTCTAATAGTGTATGTAATGTGTAAGATGAATATGATGTAATGCCAAAGTTGTGGATAATAGAAGTATGAGATATATATAATGATGACTAGTATGATGTATGACATCCGATGTGTGGTGTTTCTAGTGTATTGTGTGGGGTTCATGTGTATTAATCCCTTAACAGTCAAGTGTGAATTTAAGCACAAGAATGTGTCATTGGGTAATGATGACGCTATAACATATGTACGACTATACAAGAAGAGATGATGCTAATATTGGGTATGCATGAATTCTAAGAGTTGGATGTAGTACTATATAAGGATGTTGGAATGGGGGTTAAATGTTATGCCCCCCAAGTGTATGATAGAGAAGATGAATATGTGACGCTATCAAAGAGATCATCATTGTCATGATCAAAACCTACCGCGCAACACCTGAAACTTGATAAGCTATAGCATGAGGAGGGTCATACAGGAACCCATTGTAGTAGAGTATGTACACATTCATTACATATTCTTCATTAGTAAAGTTGATCGTTGGACAACCATGAGTATGCCAATGAGAGATATTTGGAGCATAAGTGTGATAATAATCATTATGAATAGAGATAATTCTGAAAGGCATAGGAAATATAAGAAAAGAGTGATGGGAATTTATTATACCACCAATATAGCCAAGCTTGGACTGTCTAAGTGTGACTGGAGAGACACGAGGGGTACATGAAACAAATACTATCAAATGAAAGAAACGCAAGCCATAAATTATCGTAATGTGAAAATAGCCATGATAAATATGTGGTGAATGAAGTGGTGGTAATATTTCATTAAGTTTAATGCCAAACCTAACCATATTGTCACATGTACAAATAGTGTCAAAGAAAGTAGAATCGATAGGGATGTGTTGCCAAAAGGACCTTTTGATAAATAGTGTTCATGTAAAAGGAGGAAGCAGATCTATAACCCATAGAAGAGAAGATGAAATAGTGTCTACACTATTTATAGACTCCTGGTATAGTACCATAACATTAGTAGAGGGAGGGGTCTTGAACCAATAGTCACATCAGGTTCACCAAAATTATTAACTAAAATGGGAAATGTATGATAGTTAATCTAATATAGAATGACATGTTAATAGAGTAAATACATGTAGTAAATGACTATAAAAAATAACCCAAGTAACTAATCTAATGAAATTAGAAACCCTAATATGCAAGAAGAACAAGGAAAAGACTTAAATAATTTAGAGATAGATCTAGGTTATGTCATAAATTGAATGGAATAATTTGGAAGTAGGAAAAATTGTGTAGAGATCCTGAAAAGGATGGATTCGAACTATCTAGTTGAACTGGATCACCTAGATAGGGACTGTGGTTCCTGTGGTTTCTCTGGTTTGTAGAATGGGTTCTCGGCATGTGTAAAAGGTCTAGAACTGAGTTTCACAAGTTTGGAAAATGGTATGAAACCCTCATTATTTTTCACATCAAATTCATTGACCTTTGTGCCATATGTCATTAATAATCCAATATGAAATAAATATCTACAATAGACCACAAGAAGTATCAAAACCCTAAAAATGAATTCAAATGAATGGGTCAGATTGACCTCAGCTACCAAAAAATTTGGCTTACTAACTTAGCACTACACTACATTTTAGACCCAAATGTAGTTCTGGTGTGTGTGTGTGTGTGTGCATCATGTGCCCTAGGTTCTCACATCTCAGTCACACTTTGTGAAGTAGTGACCAATAACTATATGTAGAATAATTGTGCATGGAATAAAATAAAATCTCTCCCCTTATGCTTGTGTTATGAAAATGAAGTAGAATTTTCCGTGTGATGGATCTAATGGATGAAAATGATCTCCAAATAGATATAACTCTAGGTGGATGACAGTAGTGACTAGTGTTTGGTCCCTCATTGTGGTCTCATAAATTTAAATTTATAGGGTTCTCTTGATCTAATTTTTTAATTAACCATGAAATGGCCAACATAATCACAATGGTTATTTTATTGGCTTATGATGCTAAAATTACTGATCCAAAATTTGGATCAATATAAGGCAACTGGTCTCTCAAATTTAGTAGGCCAATTATCCCTAGAGATCATCAATTGTTATCCTAAATTAACCCCTGGATGATTTGGATAATTTCCCCCTTTAAAAATGGACTGAGCCATGTTAATATACTATTAATGTTCATTTGACCATCAAGTTTAAGAACCGTAGGACACTAATCATTGTAGTTTGAAAATCTGCGAGACAAAGAATTAACGTGGGTTTATTTTAAAATTTTCAAAGAGTGATGTTTAAATAAAACTCAAATTTAAGGACCCAGAGGGACATGTTTCACCATTTCAAAGTTCCTCATTATAAAGGATTTGAATGGATGTGAAATCCATGGAGTAAACTGAATTGAATTAACCATTGGGTCAGAGCAATAGGAAGAAAAGGTTTGAAAATTTAATGGGCCACATGACATGATCTCAACAATTAACTAAAAGGACACATGACAAGTTTTCAGGCATCCTCATAGAATTTGAGCCTCATGGATGTAAAATCCATGGAATCAACACGAATGGATAAAGGCATCAGGTCCAAGCAGAAGTGAAGCAAAGTTGACAGGACAAATAATATACATGTGTGCGGGAGACAAATGCATGACACAAGTCGAATGACAAAAGGGAGGAAAATTGTCACCATTCTAACAAGTTTTAAAGTGATTGCACCCTATAGTTTAAAAATCTATAGAAGTAACCAATTTCAATCGGAGCGTCAGGTCCGTGAGAGTTAAACACATTTAAACAAAAATATGCAAACATATCCACAAACCCTACAACCAATGAAAATAAAACATGTAATCTAAAGGAAAATAAGTAGCGGATAAGGAATACAAAAGGGTAGACACGTAGACATCTAAGGAATAAATTACAGCTGCCACATGTCAAATTCATGTGTCACATGACTGCCAAACTTCAAATTGCGCAAAATTGGTATCATTAGAAAGGTATCTATATGTACTTCACATTGATATTATCAAATTCATAAATTGATGAAGTTTTATAACAAAATGCAAAAAATGTCTAGGATTTGAACACGCATGCAAAAAAAAATATCCCATCTTCAAGAAGTTTCAAGAAGAGAAATAATACATGCAAGATCCAAAAGAGAAAGATTTTTTCTATTTTAAAAAGTTTATTCTTATTATAAATCCAAAAACTATTTTAAATCAAGCTAAGAATATATTTTTACTAAGTTAGAATAAAAATAGAGAAAACAAAGAAAAATCATGCATGTTTTTCCTATTTTTAAACTTACACTTGCATGTCTACATTCTTTCCTTATTTCTCTCTCTCAAATATTCTATAATAGCTTGAGAACACTTTGTAATAACAATCTTGGCCTCTTCATTCACGTTTTTGAGAAATTGAGTCTTTTGGGTGAGAAAGAAAAGGTCATGAGTGATAATTTATGCTTGTTCCACCTCTTGGAGCAATACAGGATATTTTTTACATTTCCACATTCTGATTTTAGTGAATATTATATTTAGACTTATTTTATATTGTGATGCATGTTTATCCTTATTCTATCAATTTAAACTTCATGCCTTTTTGTAGTTTTGTGTTACTTTATAGGTCTTAGATTGTGTTTTACAAGGTTTTTATAGGACCTTCTTACAGAACAATTTTTTGCCCCTTATTTTTTGTGACAACTTATTCCAAACCCTTTTATGAATCACTTTTTATTTGGTACATTCAATTTTGGTTAGTGTATGGTGTGTGTGGCTCCCGTGCTTCATCTTTGTGATCCAAATAAGTCTGAGATCCTCAAACATTTTGGTGTATCACCATTTTTTTCATTTTTCCTTTCCTTCTTTCTCCATTTTCCTTTTGGTTTTGGTAGAGTAGAGTTAGCCTTAGGAGATAGAAATAGTTTAGGTGATTGCACTAGGGGACCAGCCCTCTTTGGAGACTCACTCCAACATACAGGTCACCCATAACCTATGAGTGTTTCCATTTTTTCAATTGAAAGGAGAGTTATCACACCATTCTCTAAAGGTGCATTTCAAATTGAAAACAAGAAACAAATATCTTTGAAATTTAAAAACTTCTAAATGTTTAAGTTATTGAGTTATTTTTTAAATGCAAGTTTTAACTCACTTTTAACCCAACATGCCAAACTAGGGTTTAATGAGGGTCAATATGTGGTTACACTCTAAAAAATATGGGAAAAGGGGACAAAGGGAATAAAGGCGACACAAAATTATTATTTTTATTAGATCATGCAAAGTTTCAGCTAGCGGTTTCATGTGGATCAAATGCAGGTGACTAGAAATTAGCACTCGGGAGTTGCATTGTGATTCTGCATGTGTCTAGGGGCTAGTTAAGAGAGGAGTGTACTTTTTTTTATCTCATGTACCTTTTCACCTTGGGGATAATATGATGGGAAATAAATGGTGAAAAAATGTAATGTGGGTGCATGCAACATGAGGGGGGGACAAAAAGTTAAAACATGCAAGTTTGTGACTTCCTAGGTGAAAAAGTGATGACCTGCAAGTTGTCAAGAGAAAGGCCTCATGGGGGAGTGCACTTTTATGTACCTTGTGTACCTTTTCACCATGGATACAATTCAAGGGGACATGACATGCTAAAAAATGAGCCAAGGGGGAGTTGATCATGAGAAAATGGATCAGGGTAAGTGAAACACACAACTGCACCACCTAACAACATATGTTGTTGTTTTAAGTGACAAAAGGGCCTAACTAGATGGGGAGCACATTTTTTTGTACACTATGTTCCTTTTACCTTAGCAAAAATTTTATAGAACACCAAGGTTTAAAAAGTGTGCTCAATCCTTTTCCATTTGTTGATTTCATCTCACCAACTCTATTCTAGAACATCGGGAGTGCTTTTTCACCCTGATATCATGGAATGGTGTTTTGGGGTAAAAATAATATGATTTTGAATCCGAATAACATTTTAAGATCATTCAAACCAATTTTAGGAGATGATTATTATTTAAAATTGATTTTAAGGGCATGATCCACTTTTGGCTCAAAGGGGCAACTGCAGTGTTTTGAATCAACACAGAACATATAAAGACTTTGACAAAAATTAGTGTGTCCATAATGTGGATAATTCCAAGATATTTTCATTGAGTATTTTTTGACCTTATAACTCCTCCTAGGACTCGCAGAATATTCAAATCAAGGTGATTTTATTTGTTGAGGCCTTCATTCCCTGTATTCAAAATGACCCAGTTTTTCTTAACTTATTACCGACATCAATTATCTTCACATATTTTCCCAAAACTACCTTGGATAACATCATTTCTCTCCTATAAAAATTCTTGGTAGCTTTATTCTTCCCCTGTCATCTTACGGAGGGTGTCCACATACACGCAATATGGCTAAAAATAGTTAATTTCATGCTTCGGAGAGCACTATTCCACCTCATAGCTTATTCTTATCATGAAATCAACTTGAATCCATTCCCCTACACATAAAACACACTTGAAAACCATATTATCATATTCTGTTAAATAGAAAGAGGAAGATATAGAATTGGAGGTGTAACATTAGCTGGTGGGTTGGCTAGAGGAAGGGTTCACAATGGTCGAGAGATAGGTTTTCAAATGGTGTGTTTAGTTAATACTAGACATTTTTTTATGAAAATAGCATGAAATCATGCTTTAGAGATATAAACAAGATTTAAACTAGGAAAAAGTGTTATATTTTAAAACTTGAAGTATATGTAGTAAAAGCACAAGTTGAACATTATTTTTAGTGGTTTTAAACTAGAATGCGCAACCTAAGACTTTCTAATCATATTAAAGAGCTCTAAAACAATTTTTTATCATTGATGAGTAAAGCGGGGATCCATTTTCTTGTCAAATGCAATGGGGGTGTGTTGGTAACTACACACAAATATCTTTCATATCAAATTGTTTAGAGAATTGAGACTTAACATTATTTATCATTTCCCTACAATTTCTAGTCAATAGCATGGCACCCATTTAGAGAAGCATAATGAAAATTTTGTCCCCTTATTCTCTAAATTACATGTAAGGATATACCTCACTATATACGATACAAATTTTTCATGTGGGGTTATTAAAATTTAATTCCACGTCCTTGGAAATTAGTTCAAGCCATATAAGGACTTTTATAGGTGGTTAAAAACGTCTTTTTCCATTTGATTATGAAAATTTTAGGCCACAACATATGGATTTCTTCTTTAAGATCCATATGTAAAACCATTTTTTAACATCCATTTTATTTATCTCCAAATCATGTGCTTTGCAAAAATAGCTAAAAGAAATTCAATTGAAATCATTTTTTTCAATATGAAAGTGTTTTAGCCAAAAAATTGAAATAAGAAGGATGTGATATTCTTATTTAAATTTTATTATTATATTCATATTATTAATTAATTATAATAACATGATGTATATATTCATATTATTAATTAATTATATGGACCATAATATACATATATGGTATATTGCAAGATAGATCAATTAGAACATGTGTTAAACATAGTAAAAACATGAAATAGAAAGAGAGAACACTTAGCTATCTACATTTTCTAGAAATTGATCTAGGTGTTTTAGAGTGATTAATAGACTAGGAAATATCATGTAAATGCTTCATATTAGAATTTGGAACTCCACAATGTATTAGGAGAAAAATGTCAAGCTCAGACCAAACCACTTGGCACTTTCATCCCTAACTAGAAGTGTTTTCCAAGTAGGTGTTGGTGCTCTGTAATTTTATGTACTTTTGTGTATAACCTAGATATGTTTTTTTGTAATATATTGGTTCTGAAAAATGTGCAATAACCTCTATAATCAGCTGAAAAATATCTAAAAACCCAACCATGGGAAAAAAACCCTATAAAATGTTCAACTTTAGGTTGAAGTGTAATATATACATCATTTGTATTGGTAATACTCCAAAGAGGCCTCAAAATCCATGTATTTTTCCACCTATAAATGTGATATTTGTATGTATAAAACTATATTTGATAAGTAGATCACTTGATAATGTTTGGTATTAGCTTTCTTACTTAGTGCTTGATTTGGATCGAGATCTTATGATTTGGAAAATTTGACTCTAAAACCTAGTTTTGAGTGCTTCCGACTTGTTCCTAATGTGTGTTACTACTTTAGGTAAATTTGGGAGAGCTTTATATGCCTTTTGAGATATTATTTATTAAGGAATTCTTGAAGGTTCCGTTTGAGTAAATGTGTGTGTGGTTTGATTTATTTATATAGGGTTATATAGGTATAATTTCTTATTAAAGGTGATCTAAGAGAAAAGTAACAACCCATAAAATATATCAAATTTAAGAAATAGTCATTTAAGGATGTGGAGAAACCGCTAGTTTCAAAAAAAACCATTTAGTGGTTTTATCTTATAATTATGTGTGGTGCCAAAAAAATATTTACATGATAATTATGAATGATAAGTTACTTTACCCTGATGTGATATTATTTGTGAGTGATTGAATATTTAAATGAGGAGAAAAAGTCTATCGATAAGACTAAGTATATAGAAATTGGGCTCAAAATAGGTGCAGAACTCATACTTTAGGGATTAATCCGATATTGACATCATCAAGTGATCAATTTTTCAAATTTTGGTGTCTACATTTGCGTCCCCCTCAAGCTAGGAAATAATTTTTTCTTACTTAAAGGATAATAATACCTGAGAGTGAAAACTTTGTTTATCTTTGTTTTGGTGAGAAAATTTTTTGGGTGGACAAACTTGTGGATTTCTTGCCAATGCTCTAGGAATATAAGTCCCTCTACTTAACTGGTGAAACTGTCGTATATGCATGCGCATGAAAAGGTGGATTGTTGCGGTGGCCTTACAACCAAAGATCCAACAGGGGTAGTCCACTTAACCTGTGGAAAAGCTAGAAATTTCTTGCTAGAGAGGCCTTTTTCTGTAAAGCGGGAAAGGGGAGTGAGAAATGAGATAGGGGAGCTAATGTTACAGGTAGGAAATTAGATTCCTTCACACATTAGTTAGAAAATTTAACACATGCATTTATGAGAAGAAACAACCCTGCAAATGGCAACAAGACGAGATAAGATTACAAAATCATAGTTTCTAAAATATCCTCATAAAAAAGGCTATGAAATCCTTCTTCTTGTATTGATACTTAAACAGAAGATGTACATAATGTGAGAATGGAAGAAATTTGAGGGTGGAGGAAATTAGAAGAAAAATGACTATCTCCTTTCCTTTCTCTAGGTACAATGCACTCTTGAGTTTACAAGATCAATCACCAACCTCTTGAAATGGGAATGGTGTTATGATTTATAGAATGAGAGGTGACTTATCGTCTACCCCCCAATGGATTTTCATATGTCCTCGCATAACTTAAAACTTTTCAACTTCCTAGGAAAATTTTAAGTCCCTTTTTATAACATAAAGGTGACTTTTACATTATGAACATTAATACATATGAAAAAGTGCAACCCTAACGCAAAATTAAAACATTTGAGAAGAGAGAGAAAGAGAGAAGAAGAAGAAGAAGAAGAGATGTCATTCTTGATGAATTCCATTGATCCTCATTGATGGAGAGAGCCAAATACAATGAAAATCTAAATCTTTAAACTCCTTGCACACTATGAAACTCATTCCAATTAGCTCATGAATGCTCACCAAGTTGAATGAATTAAGATGGATCTTGAATGACCTGTGAAAAATGAATAAAATGATCCTGAAAAATGATGTCCCCCTGAATGATTATCATTGTATGTCCCATTGAGCCAAAACTGCTCTTTAATTATGACTTTATATTTTTAGCAGGCGTCCGTGGACCACTTACTATTTTTAGTAAGTGTCAAAAATGTCCATTCCGGTGAATTCTCAGTTATAGTGCACCTCCAATGTCTTCACCTCCTTCATAGGTTATTCTATCGATGACTTTCCAAAAATAGTAGTTCCTATGTAATAGACCTGCTATTTTTAGAGAGTTGGCTTCTGGGAGTTGGATTGACGTGGAACAAAATTTTTTGATATGGGTTTTTGCCCAATATCACCCCTCTGAAATTTTGGGTAATTTGGCCTACAGATCTTCAAAAATTTGAGAATTTCTTTGAAGACAGAAGAATGCTGATAAATAACATAGCCCTCCATATCCCTAAAAAATAGGGACTTCATGGTGAGAAGACTAGTTCACGTGAAACTAGATTTCCTCACAATCGTTCCCTCCAATTTTTGCGCGATTTCACCCACTAGAACCCGAGAAGTGGAGAGGGTAGCTCGCTGATGTTTTACATTATTGTGTCATAGTGGCCATTAATGGATCTTGAAAATTACATGTCTAGTTTTTTTCTCTGTTCATGATGAAATCAATTCCATTGCGATAGGTTTTTGCTTCTTATGCTTCAAGAGAAATTTCTCTTCAATTCGACAAATGGTTTGACAGAAATTCAATTTTTCCTTCGTTGAGCCAGAAATGAGATTTCTTCACTGTGAATGTTCCTTGCTGCAAATTGGAGGTTTTAATAATAGTTTTTAATGGCCTTTAAGAGAGAATAACTCAGCAACAAATAGTTTGTCAATCCATGCAATGGTTTGCAAGATATGTTTGATTCTTGGTTTTATGGCAATGGAGTTTTTAGACTTCTTTTCCTTTGTTCTTCATTCTTTCTTCATGATTTGATCAATATTCCTTTTTTGACCTATGTTCCATAATGGAATGAGGGATAATTTTTTGTAATCTTTCTAGTTCAAGCTTTGGAAATGGTGGAGTGAGGTGTTCTCTGCAACTTTTCTTCTGCAGTGAGAAGCAACAAGAAGCAACGAGAAACAACTAACAGTTAGAAAAAAATTCAAATTTTTGAGTTGGGGTTGGGAAAAAAAAATTTCCTTGATTTCCTTGACCTCAAGGATGTGAGTGGCATAAAATTCCATGGTGAGAAAGATAGCGACATGTGGCGGCGATCCGATGGTAGGGAATGAAGGTGAAAAAAGATGCTTTAAAGCACTAGGGGCTGAAAGTGAGTCACGTGAGTGACCAAAAGACTCCCCATAGGGGCTGGGAAATTTTTCCATTCCTGATGTCCCTAAAATTAGGTACATAAGTGACACAAGTTTCCATGGTGGTCCTATAGCTGACAAGTGGTGCTTGATCAGACGGCAGGGAATGGATGCTCTAAAAATGTGCTTAGGGGCTAAAATTCGGTCACATGAGTGACCAAAAGACTACCCATAGGGTTTGAGTTCCTTTTTCCATTTTTGATGTCCTTAAATTTAGGGACATGAGGGGCATCAGTTTCCACGGTGTTCCTGGAGCTAACATGTGGTGCTTGATCCGATGGCAGGGAATGAATGCTCCAAAAATGCACCTGAGGGTTGAACTATCAAGTCTGGAGGTCGCATAAGGGTCCCAGAGGTCACAAGGGGATTGGGAACATTTTTCAAGGGTTTGTGTACCTGACCTTAGGGATGTTAGGGACATGAAATCCCACCAGGCTCCTAGTGCTGACACGTGTCCTCCTGAAAAATTACTAAGTCCTGAACTACCTTTGAGAGGGTAACTTGGAATGCTAATATATTGAGCTCCCAATGGAATTTCTTGGTGAAATCATATATGATCCTGACTGGAAATGTAATTTTAAATCTAATAGTGGGGGTCTAATGTCTTGATTCATCTATTAGATCCCTAAAAAATATGATTTATGATTTGAGACTCCACCTGTGCCTGGTAAACACTGCTTAAAAATCCTATGCGCCGAGTTATTGTGAAAAATATTATTTCACCATCATTTACGTATTATAATCTCTTTCCGAATATTTTTTGTTTTACTTATAAATCCATCTAGAGCTCCCAGAATCTTATTTTGAAGCCCAACAACTATTTTAGACTTGTGTATTGCCTAGGCTTGTGAACCCTATTTTTACTCAAATTGCTCCAAGTCTTTAAACAATACTCGAAACCTTCCACAATAATTTCCCTGATGTTCTAAGGTATTCAATTCACATCCACATTTAAGTTGGCCCTTCTGTTTTACTCCAGGGGGGTTGATCCAGCCCTGTGAAGGCCAATGATAGCCATTCCCAATACTGCCAGAAGATAACATATTTTCAAAACTTCCTAAAATCACCTAGGGGATTAAATTGACTTTCCTAAATCACATAGTGGGATGATATAACATTATTTGGGAGATCATTTGGACTTACTGGATAGAGTCGGGGTATCTTGGAATTATATAACTTGATAGATTTGACACTTGGGTATCATTGTCATGCTAAAAAATTGTTAATTTCCAGGTTGCACATTTGCATGAAAACAGTTGGCTCTAACTTAGGGACATGACATGGAATAAGCATAGTGAAGACATGACATGGTAATCCAAAATCTCAATTTTATACCATATAATTTGTTGACTAGTGCCTTATCCATTACGCCGTGTGGAGTCATGTACAAATTACAACAAGAGAGAAAGAGATAAGAAGGAAATGCCCAAACACACGAAAAGGAAAAAACACACAAAACAGGAAGGGAAAAACACCTAGCAATCACCTATGGTACAAGGTGGGGAAAACCTACTTTTACTAAAGTTTTTTTTTATTTCTCAATATTTACCCCCGAGAGGGAAACATCAAATGATGATGTTACGTGAAGCCATTGAATGGTCCCGAGAAAGTACCCTCCTCTCCTTAGCTGCTAATTGTCTTTTCTCAAGAGAGAGAAATTTGGGGGAACAAGAAGAGAGAATGAGATAGAGAAGAAGAAGAAGAGACATTGTTCTTTATGAATTCTATTGATCCTCATCAATGGAGAGAGCCAAATATAGTGAAAATATGAATCTTCAAACTCTTTGCACTTGTGAATCTCCTAATTAGCTCACAAATGCTCACAAGGTTGAATGAATTAAGATGGATCTCAAATGCCCTGTGAAAAATGACTAGAATGATCCTAAACAATGATGTCCCCCTTAATGATTATCCTTGTACATCCCATTGTGCCAAAACTTCTCTTTGAGTGTGACTTTCTATTTTTAGCAAGCGTCCATGGACCACTTATCATTTTTAGTAAGTGTCAAAAATGCTCGTTTCGGTGAATCTCGGTTGTAGTGTACCTCCAATGTCTTCACCTCCTTTGCAGGTTCTTTTTTTGATGACTTTCCTAAAATAGTAGTTCCTATGTAGTAGACCTGCTATTTTTAGAAATTTTACTTCTGGGAGTTAGATTAACATGGAACAAATTTTTTTGATGATTTTTTTCCCAATATCACCCCTTTGAAATTTTGGGTGATTTTTCCTATCAAATCTTTAGGAATTTAAAAATTTCTTCAAAGAGGGAAGAATGTTGATAAATAACACAACCCTCCATATCCCTAAAAAATAGGGACTTCATGGTGTTAAAACTAGTTCACGTGAAACTAGATTTTTCAACGATCGTTCCCTCTAGTTTTCGCACAATTTCACCCACTAGAACCTTGAGAAGTGGAGAGTTTGATCACTAACTTTTTCCATTTCTATGTTGTGGTGGCCATTAATGGAGCTTGAAAATTACAGGTCTATTTTTTTTTTTCCGTTCATGATGAAATCAATTCCATTGCGATAGGTTTTTGCTTCTTATGCCTCAGGAGAAATTTCTCTTCAATCCTACAAATGGTTTGAAGAGAAATTCAATTTTTCCTTCGTTGAGCTAGAAATGAGATTTCTTCACTATGAATGTTCCTTGCTACAAATTGGAGGTTTTAATAATAGTTTTTAATGGCCTTCAATAGAGAATAACTCAGCAACAAATGGTTTTTCAATCCATGCAACGGTTTGTAAGATATGTTTGATTCTTGGTTTTATGGCAATGGAGTTTTCAAACTTCTTTTCCTCTGTTCTTCATTATTTCTTCATGATTTGATAAATCTTCCTTTTTTGACCTATGTGCCACCATGGAGTGAAGGATAATGTGTTGTAATGGATCTGGTTCAAGCTTTGGCAATGGTGGAGTGAGGTGTTCTCTGCAACTTTTCTTCTCGCGGTGAGAAGCAACAAGAAGTAGCTAACAATTAGAAAAAAATTCAATTTTTTGAGTTATGGTTGAGTGCACTTTTTTTCCTTTATTTCCATTACCTCAGGGAAGTGAGGAACATTAAATTCCATGGTGAGAAATATGATGACACATGGCGGTGATCTGACCATAGGGAATGAAGGTTAAAAAAGCCGCTTTAAAACACTAGGGGCTGAAAGTCGGTCACGCGAGTTACCAAAAGACTCCCCATAGGGGTTGGGTGAATTTTTATGTTTCTTATGTCCCTAACCTCAAGGAAATGAGGGACATCAGTGTCCACGGTGGTCCTGGAGATGACACATAGCACTTGATCTAACGACAGGGAATGGATGCTCCAAAAATACACATAGGGGCTAAAAATCGGTCACGTGAGTGACCAAAAGAATCCCCATGGGGGATGAGAACATTTTTCCATGTATGATGTCCTTGAATTCAAGGAAATGAGGGACATCAGTTTCCATGGTGGTCCTGGAGATGACACATGGCACTTGATCTGACAGAAGGGAATGGATGCTCCAAAAATGCACCTGGGGGCTGAATTGTCAAGTCTGGAGGTCACATGAGGGTCCCAGAGGTCACATGCAGGATGGAAACATTTTTCACAGGTTTTTGTACCTGAATTCAGGGAATTTGGGGACATGAAATCCGTCAAGATCCTAGTGTTGACATGTGTCCTCCTGAAAAATGACTAAGTCCTAAATTGCCTTTGAGAGGGTAACTTGGAACGATAATAACTTGAGCTCCTGATGGAATTATTTGGTGAATTTTTATATTATCCTAACTTAAAATGAAATTTTAAATCAAGTGGTAGGGATATAATGTCTTGATTCATCCATCTTATCCCTAAAAAAGTATATTTTTGATTTGAGACTCCACTTGTGCCTGATAAAAACTGCCTGCAAATCCTATACACCAAGGTGTTGTGATAAATATTATTTCACCATCATGTAGGTATTGGAATCCTCTTTATGGATATGCATTTTTTTACTTATAAATCCATTCAAAACTCCCAGAATCTTCTTTTGAATCCCAACAATTTTTTAGGCCTATGTATTGCCTAGGCTTATGAACCCTATTATTACTCAGATTTCTCCAAGTATTTCAAAAATTATCCAAACCTTCAAAAATAATTTCCCTAATGTTCTAAGGTCTTCAATTCACCTCCTTTTTGAATTTTTCACTTCCTTTCCGCTCCAATGGGGTTGATCCATTCCTGGGAAGGCTAGTGACAACCCTTCCCAATACTGTCAGAAGATAGCATCTTTTCATAACTTCCTAAAATCACCTGGGGGATTAAATTTAATTTCCTAAATCACCTATGGGGATGATATAAAATTATTTGGAAGATCATTTTTACTAACTGGATAGAGTCGGGGTATCTTGGAATGATAGAACTTGAAAAATTTGGCATTGGGTAACGTTGTCGTGCTCGGAAATTGACAATTTCCTTGTTGCACATTTGCAAGACAACACTTTGCTTGATTACTTGAGATGCTTGAGGTAGTTAAAATATCAAAAATGTTAGAACCTGCAACATGTAGTGTATTTAATGTCCACATAGAAAGAAGTGAACTTTAATATAATCTTGAAATTGAAGTATTTAATTTTAAACATTAAAAGAGATAAAAGCGCTGAAAGAATACACAATGTTTTCCTTGTTGAAGCAGCATATCCCTTGTTAAATCTCCTTGATAGAGGAATTGGAATGGTGTTGTTAGAGGATTAGGGTGTATAAATCCTTAATTTGGAGAAGTATTAGAAACCAAGTGGAAATTACGTTCCCAATTGCACTAAATGAAGGGTTTCATAAGGCATCAAGAAACCCCTTAAATCCTTCCCAAGGGAGAGGGATAGTTTCATAAGGCATCCAACCAACCCTAAAATATTCCAATGAGTGATAGCAAGTGTGTCATAAGTAATTTAATTACCCCCTAAATAATACAACCATGGAACCGCATTATTACAAATATATCTAAGTCCCAATTTGTAACTCATACAAATTTACAAGGGAATGAAGTACACTCATTCCCCCATAATGCATTGTAATAGTGATAATATACCAATTGGGAAAGGTTAATATACAATGAATCAATGTTCATGTCACCTCACCCTACATTTTAAAAGTTCTTATTATTCCAAAATGTACAAATCCAAAGGGTTGTGAAGAACTTATAGCTCCCCACATTCTATAATAAAATGTAGAAAACTCTACTTTGAACTATGAAATATATACCTCAGCCCATATGAAAAACATGTTAAATCTTGTATGTTTTAGAAAAATTTTATTTGGATGTTAGAAAACTACTCATGATGGTATCGTTTATTTTTAATAGTAACGTATGATAGTTCTATTCTTGTTGGATATTTTTATCCCTACCAAAATTTTGTAAATAATTTATTTATGTTTTTTCTTATTCCTACATTCATGTACTCTATTCATTTTTATTTTATATTCTATACTATATTTTGGTTCTTAAATTATGTTGATATTAATATGATAACCCCACTCAATGCCCCTTATTTTGAGGTGAGTGATATGCCTTGTATATCACTTGACTCAAAATAATAGAAGTGTGTCCATGTTAGATATAACATAAAGTCATTTTCATCATATAAAATCTAGTTATAGGTGGCCAAAAATAAAATAGTTCCCTATAAGAGAGTGTATGATAGTGTTTACACCCTCTAGTTATATTTTTAGAATGTTATTATATAATAACTAAGAAGGATGTAAGGGATAAAAATAGGTATACTATTCTAATCTAATCAACTTACATCACTAATTATACATTACCATAATAATGCATTCAAACTTGAAGTTATTTAAACAATTGATAAACGATAAACAACTAGTTCAAAGAACAAGAGAAGAGATAGATTTACTTATTAAAGATTATTCTAGAGTGATATAGATGTGTATGGTAGTGGAATAGGAAGATATGGAGTTGTATATTCTACATAAATATTCTGGAACTACATAATGAGCATGTGCATAAACATATGAATTTTGTATGGTCTAGTTAGGAGTTGTACTATTCAGCATATGTACTATATAGTTTTGGATCTTGACAATTATTTGGGTTTGACTTCCTGTAAATATTTCCTCTAAATGGTTCTCATTATGTGTTTGATGTAGAGACCCAATCACACTTAACCAAAAGAAATGTTATTTTTAACCAAAGAACTCAAAACTACCCTTTACTATGCAAATTGTATACTTCTTGAAGTAAAGAACTCTTAAACAATAGAAATTTTTAGTTCTAGAGCCAAAATTGGCTTATAAAATATTGTAACATGTCCATAGATCCCAATCCATTCCAAATTCAATAAAAAATTAGTGGAAAATACAATAAATCTTTAAATTTCTTACCTTAGCCAAAACTACCTTCACTAGCTTCTTAAGAGAAATGACATTGGCGAGTTAGTGTTGGGAAAGAACTACAAATAACCAGGTCAAACTCAAAAAAAAATTTAGCACCCATTAAGCTCCTTGAGGTGTGTGATCAATTTATTGACTCAACTCCCAATGTAAGTCTTCATTTTTAACCTACTTCCTTAGGTCCTTTTTCTAGCATAACCTTTGATCTAAGGATTTTTTTAAGAAAATGAAACCATTTTTGAGTACCCATTTAGAAAGATTTTCATTTTTAAAGTTTTAGGAAACCTTCCTTTTTTAAAATCCATCCAAAATACTTTGTTTTGGGTTTTCAATTAGGTCTTTGTACGACACAGAGACATCTAGATAACCAACTGTCAAGAAAATCAAATGAATGAATACTTAATATTCACCAATATTTTAGAATTATGAATGTGAGGGATGCTAAAAACATATATTATAAATTTTAGCTTTTAACTCCACTTTTAAACCCTTCCAACAATGAATTTCCTTTAAACCCTATCAAAGGTTTGATTCCCATCTAGTAAGTGAAAAAAATTAATTTAAGGAGTTACATATTGTTTCAACTCTTGATACTTATCCTAGGACTATGTTTAACCTTCCTGAAGGTTCTTAGGCTATGAATATTTAGAGAAACTCAAGAAAATATGAAATTAGATTGAATTTACCTTCTAAAAACCGTAGTTTCCAACTTCAATAGGTCTGTAGTTGGTCCTATCACCTCATCCACATTTTCATTATTCTTCAAAACATAAATCAAGTAAAATAATCATCAAATGCACTGATTAATCAAACTACTTAGTGAATTCCCTCCATATCCATAACAAAATACAATTTTTTTACTCAAAAGTGAAACTTTCTTGAGTGTTTACATACATATTCATCTCATTGTAAAAACAAAGTTAATCATTTTGATATCCCCTGTTCCTTGGCTTATCCACACCTCCTTCAAAGAGTTTTCATTTCAATAATGTTTATTTAAGCCTAAAAATCACGAATTTCCTTCAATAAAGTGAATATCATAGACACTAGGTTTTTGTCGCCCTATGTGACATTAAAACATTAAACTCATTCACACACATTAAAACATTAAACCTATCATTATAATCATAACCTAATTCACTACCATCACCCTTGTAAAATGACATTTTTTACCCATTGTTAATCCTGCATTAACCTCCCTAACCCATCTAAACCCACTTTTACCCCCATTACCCAACCTCTTAAAATTCTAACCACATTAACTTACATCCCCACCTATGAAATCCTAACTTGGAGGTGGTTAAAACCACTTCCAATTTTTTCCCTTGAAGATACCAGATCTTTTGTAATCCTAAAAGATCACCATGGACTATAAATAGGATTTCAAACTCTTGTTTCAGGGATCCAAAATGGTTATAGTGAATATTTGTTGCATTATAGAACAAGATGGCATTATCACCAACCTCTAGACATCCTCACATAGATCTCTTAGTAGCACATGTAGGTATTTTCCCTCTATTCTTGCATCTAAGATAAGAAATTCATCATTAAAATTTGTTTTATTTTTATTTACACACCAAATAGGAGCCAAAAATATCATTCTAAGTCTTTGTTTCTATTGGAAAATATATTGTTTCAAAGTATCATATTTTCACAAGGATCGCTAATGATTTTTATGATCATTAATGATCTTCATGATCACCCATGATCCATCAGATCACCAATGATCTTTGTCAAATTTAAACATTTAAAAATTATTTTCATAATCAACATTTCCATATAAATTTATTTTTTCCTAACAAGTTATTTGCAAGATGTATGTTATGTAGATGATTGTTCCAAGACTCTCTCATCCAATTACCATCATATACAATCTTCCAATCATCTAGTAGTCATTCATGTGGGAAAAATTTGACATCATCCATGAACTCATCATGTGTTCCATTGCATTCAAACCGAACATTGATGATATCAAAGATCAAATTGAAATCATCCAAGAAGAGTGAGAAGTTACCAAAGAGTTCTAGTAAAACTACTTCGAGGACTTTGAGCTTGCCATTTCCCTAGCCTAGGCTACTTACGAAGCTAAAAAAGGTCTCGCTATCCTTATCAAAATTTTAAATCATTTATCATCTTTATTTATCTTATTATTATCAAAATAAATTAATTTTATCAAATGAGTTGAAACCCTTCAAGGAAGTCCCCTTGGATTCTGGTATTGGCAATTGCCGAAAATCATTATCATATTTATCTAATATAATTTTGTTTCATTGTCTTTACATACATGTTTTCTCACTCAGAATAAGAAGGATCCTTTTTGTCTACATTCCATCATCCCGACATTGCAAATGTTGGCGCAGGTATCAGTAAACCCTAAATATTTAATTTTTAGTATTTTATTCTTTAATAGCACCCAACAAAAAAAAAAACTTAATTATTGTAGCACACCGAATGGGAACCTTTATTCCCTTTTTATTTAGATTTATTTTCATATTTCATTTCTTTTTTGTTTATTTCATGTAACTTTTCAGCTTAGAGCACATTTTTGTTGATATTTCTTAAAATTGAAAAAAACAAAAAATCAAAAAAGGAAAAGTTATTACAGATATGTTCTTCCCTTTCATCATTTTATTTTAACACTTCATCATGTTTGTTTGTTCTCATCGAATTAACACTTCCTTTAGATCTTAAAACGAGCGTTCATTATTTCTTTCTCACATAGCTTAACTAGGGGTTCAAAAAATTGCACTCACAAAACTCCCTTCATACACAACCAAACCACATCAAACATAAATTGAATTTAAACACTCCTTCTCACATGGACCTACTTGGATTTTATCACCAAGAGGATAATATGACTCGGTGTTCTGACTGAGTATAAAAATCTTGTGGGAGGTATACTAGCTAACCACCCTACACCCTTATCATTTCGGGACCATGAAGTGAGGGGTTACGCCCCAATATCACACCTTGTATCGACACCAACAAATATTTGGGCCTCACATACCTTTAGGTATATCGAGGAATCCATCCTTTAATATTACCTAAAACCATCCTTAAAATGCCATCTCTTAGTACCTTGTTTTGACATTTTTCACATTTCATGCATTTTCTAATTTAATTAATATAATAAAAATTCTCTTATGTGACTTGTTTGCATTATTTTAATCAACCATATAGCTTTTATTTTTCTTGATTGATTATTTTTTTAACCCATGATCCTAACCGGACAAAAGTCTCACCATATAAACTATGACAATATGATTGGTTGCCTTCAAAAGTCCCAGGATAATATCTAGACTCACCTTTAAGAAATCCCATCAGTGATTGATAAATTTTGATAAACTTCAACATCCAATCAAGAACCTCCACATTCTTCTAGCAGTCAATCAGCCACATTAGGAATCTCAAACCCATTTTTTCCTTGCTTTAATAATGGTGATCCAAAGTATTCATAGAGATTTTACATTCAAACCTCATGGATCTTAACACCTATCTTAATTCTTGAGGTGTTTTCCTCCAAAACCCACACATGTATAATGACTTCCTATCTCTATTGTCAACTTTTATACTTCCCATATTATTGATCCTAATCATGAGCTAGTCATCTAACAACTTAATCCCTATTCCACTACTGGTGGGTCAGAAATATCTTTTCCCACCTCTTAATTCCTAGACATCATCTTCGATATTAATGTTGTCTTGTCAAAATAGATAACCCATCAACATCCATCCTCATCACTAGATCAGTCATCAATCTTGTCATCTTCACAAAACATCACTAACACTTCCCCTTCCATATCTAGTCCCATAGCTTCAAGTGTCTCTCATATGCCTCCTCTAAGCTTGGTAGCCATCCCACTTATTGTGTCTCAACCCACCTCTTCACAAAAATCCACGTCCTCTATTCATGACATGGTCATTTCCATCCTGACATCAATACCCCTTATTAATACAAGTTCTATCACTTGTCACTCCCCATGCATCACAACAAGAATCAAATTCCCTGTCTTGAAAATTCATTCCCACCACATTCCACATCCATCCCAACAAATCATAAAAATCTCTATCTCATCTCAATGCATTCTACAACCATCCCAACCACTCATAAAAACTTCTATCACATCCCAAAGTATATACCTCAGCCATCAAAACATCTCATTAACATATTCCTTTCTATCAAACATCACTACATTTAACCATATCAACCTTTAGTCTCACAGCCCATATACATTCCCACAAGTATTCCCCTCAAGCATAACATCCCTTTCCCATATTAGTAATATCAAAAACCAAACCCATATGTCCATAATCAACTTAGCCTATCATCATTCAAACATCAACAACAATCATCACAAAATGATCCTTTACAAGAATTGATGAATAGGATCTCTAGACTTGAATCTACCTCTATGGGTTCTAAAATAAACCTATCATATGATTTTTTTTTTAAACTTACTCATCCATCATGTACCAATAAATCCTACCCTCCATACTAGGAACTCATTAATTTCTTTAAATTCTACAAGACGGAGGAAACTCAACAACACATCTAATATTTTTTTCATGCATGCTACCTTATCACACATGATCAAGACCTCATGTTAAGTAAATTATCCATGTCCTTAGTAGGAACCACACTATATTTGTATAACAATATCTCATAATAATCTATTTTATCCTTTTCACAACTTGCACAACTATTCTTAGAACACTTCTCCATCAATGTCACCTGTAAAACATCCATTACAGACCTTTACACTATCAAACAGTTAAAAGAAGAATATATTATAGATTTCATCATGCACTAGAATGGGATCATCATTCAATTATCCTTCTCACTTCCACAAACCAAACTGATCAATTATTTCAATCAATTCTACGCTAAACACATACCATCCACAATTCAAATACAATCTTTCCAAATGCTTTATGAATCCTTTATTATGGCTCACAAACTATAAATTTATGCCTTTAAGGACTATAAATTCAAGCTCACACAAAAAAATATAAATATGAGTTCTTTTTCATACCTTCCTCCATTTATGATATATCTAAAACTATAGTAAATGTGGTCATCATAAAAGTTGCTTTTGAGGGTCATTCTGATTCTGAATACACCCATCCCCAATGCAACTATACACCCATTAGGGAATACTACAGTGAAATCTTCAATAAGCTCCTAGACGTATGACCCTCTCCGATCACACTCCCTACTATCTTCCCCATCAATGTGTCCATATCAAATACCTCTTGGTATCGAGAAAATGACTATTGTAAATAGCATCGAGTTCAAGGTCACAAAATGAAAAGGTGTTGTTTGTTTAGAAATGTCCTTCAGGACCTTATCGACAAAGGTGAGTTGAATGGATAATCCAAATGCACCTCTAAATTAGAACTTAAACATTTTTAAAAATCCTTTCCAAACCATTCCCTGTCCACTAGTCAACCCTAGTCCAATGTCGTTAAATCTCATCACACTATGAATACAATTAAGGATATCACATCCACACCCTCAAAACCTAGTGTTTTTATCACGAAGCATCAACCTGAATCATCCACACCTTAAATACCTAGTGTTTATACCACAAAGGAACCTATTAAATCACACAAATCCTCTAGTATTTCCTTTTGCAAGACCGCAAATCCCTCTACATCCACGAGTATTCACTTCAAACACACTCATGACCTCTTCAAAAGCTCTAAAAATAAATCCATCACAAAAATTACTCAAATTTATTTTGAAGATCATGTCACTTGACACTATATCCAAAATCTCAAAAATTCCACTACACAACCTCCAATCCATCCATCCAAAAATTATAAATCATATCACAAAATCATCTTACAACCTCAAAAAAATATAAATCCCTTAGCTTTTATCTTAGGGCCTCACCCCTCATATAAATTTACAGTCACTATCACATAATCTAATATCGTTCCTCTACCAACACCTAAAAGTTTTGCACCAAAAATGATCCCTTCAGCTCCAACCTCCAGATCATCAAATGAAACATAAATCCCTCGGCCTCAACCTCAACGGGGTATTATGATAGAACCCTTGAAAGGCTCATCCAATGATCCATCATAAAACTACCTCATCTCATACCATCTAACTCTCAGGGGGTGAAAACCCTCTTTGTATAAATTTTAAGCATTTTGTGACTATCATCGAACACAAGGAAAATCCAAAAAGAACTGAAAAGATCTCCATGTTGTTATTCAAAGCCTTATTAAAAATATCTTTTCCCAGTAGATATATAATAAAAAGTCAATTCAAAATAACCCATCAAACTCCTAAAACCATAATACCCAAACCACCATATGACATTACATCTATGTCAAACAAAGGTGGGGCCTCTTCAAGAAAAACCTTGCTCCATCAAATCGACATTATTTTTATAACGATCAGAAATTGTGCACAAGAACCTAAGGCTTTAGATAAAAATATTCCAAGTTCTCCAAACCTCTCACTCTTGAATCCTTTAATCCTCCATCCTCCATCCTCCAAGGCTAAGGTATCCATCCTTTCCACTCCACATACCCAATCTACCACTGATATGAAAAATACCATCATCAAACAACTTCATCAAGTTCCTATAAATTTATCCCTTTACGAGCTTGTCCAAACCTCACCACAACATCAAAAATTGATGATTAAAGCCCTTCAATCCATAATAGTACCATCAGATGATCCCTAACCATTAAAAAATCTAGTTTGCACCCTCAATATTTTAGCCTATATTTCTTTCGATGACTCTAAAGTCCTTTCTTTACAACCCGAAGATCACAACCATCCACTATTCTTCACTACCCAAATCGTCGATTATCTCTTTAAGAGATTCATGATAAAAAATAATGCTAGTATCAATAACATATCATCCCACACTTTTAACCAGTGTTAGCCACCTAATACTATCGTCACTCAGTCACCTACAGTGTTTCAAGCCTTTAATGACATTGTTTCTCCCTCATTGGGAATGGTCATTTTACCTATCAAAGTTAGCACTAAGATCCTTCAAGAAATATTCTATGTTGTAGAATAAGAGTTTCACCACAACATGTTGTAAGGTCAACCTTGGATACATGTTATGTGATTTATCCTATCCACTCTACATCGTTTTCTATAAAATTAACATGAAGGTAAAACCCTCACTATTCTAGTCAACCCAAACCCTTTTAAAACATACCATATGACATATCAACCTAATGACATTCTCATTCCAAAGATAAACTCAGGATCCTCTAATGAAGTCTCTATGATTTCATCCATCAAAGCATCAAAATTACCATACGATAGCTCCTTTAACGACATTATGCAATGCCTTTCGCTAGGGGATTATCACCTCCTATCCCTTATTTCACTTTATATGGTAAAAAAATATGGGATTCCTGAGAAACATCCATTGTATGAAACCAACATTGGATATATCATCTCCTTCTTTCCTCCTCATCTTAAAACTAATCTTGTATAGAGAGGGATCGATCTTCCTTCCTCACATCACGAGCATCAACATCATGCTAAACTTTTCATATCAAATTTCTCCTTGTTATACAACCAATACTTCACATAGATGTATCTCCATCGATGTTCCTGGAAAGGTTTTGACTTGGGACATTATGAAGAAGGAATACATGACTTGGTATTTGACCATTCCCTATAGCCTTGCGAGAAATATGGGTTAGGTTTTAAACAAAAATTCTCATATAATTTCGTGAAAAACAACATATGTGCTCATAACAGAACTAGAGTCACCTTCTTCATCTAACCACATTATTAAAACAGATGATACTATTTCCATCCCATCAAACATTTTTTACTCAATATGATTACCTTAGGACTTCTCACTTATCAGTCTAATGATGGCATTAAGACCATTCCACTAGTATTACCAGAAATGGTAGATGATTCCCCTATAATTGACATTCTTCAATGTCAAAATGATCAATCCATATTTTCTTTTATGGGGGAAGACGACCATTATATTCAAAACAATATTCCACGAGACACATCTACACTCCTTAATGAGTCTAATATCAATGTCAACATAGGGACTTTGTAAGACCCTCACATCATTGAGTTTATCCAATCCTTAAATTAAGAAGAATTGAAGTACTTATCATCTTCCTCTCAAAACATATTCAGGCCTTCACATAGTCATATAATGACATATCATGGTATTGACCCTAACATAATTGTATAAAAATCATCACAACCCCTAATGTTATACCTGTTAAACAAAAACTACATATAGGATAAATCCTCATGTATCCCTCCTCATCAAAGAAGAATTACAACATCTTATTTTTGCTAAATTCATATTAGCCATGGACTATATACAATGGGTATCTAATATTGCACCCATGACTAAAGCCTGTAGAAAACTACGCATCTATATAGACTTCTACTTGATCTTAATCTTACATGTCCTAAATATAACTTCCCACTCCCAAATAAAAATCAACTTGTCGATCTTACCGCCATCCATGAAATTCTCTCTCTTATGGATGGCTTCTCTATCTATAATCAAATCCTCATCGTAACTTAGTATCAACATAAAAATTCCTTCATTACCTCTTGGGGGAAATTTTTCTAACGTGTCATGTGCTTCAGACTTAAAAATTTAGGGGCTACCTATCAAAGAGCTATAAAATACATCTTCCATGACCTCATTCATTAAATCTTGGAAGACTACGTTGACAACCTCTTAGGAAATATCTAAACAAAAAAGTGACCATCTCGTCCTCCTTGAAATCATCTTTACCCATATTATCTAGTACTTCCTCATCCTTAACCATGTTAAGTGCGTATTTGGTGTTCTCACTAGTAAGATTTTAGGGTTCATCATTTTTATCAAGGTCATTAAAGCGAACCCTACCAAAATCAAATCCATAATTGAGATTCATCCTCTTTCTAACCTTAAACAACTTCATAGTCTCCAAGGTATACTTTAATCAGTTCATCGTTCCATATTACAAATTTTAGATTATTTTTTAACCTTTTCACCATATCCTTCACAAGAATGTCCATTTCAAATGGGATCACAAATATCAAATTTTATTTGATGACATCAAATAATATCTTGTATCACCACTCGTGCTTAGCTCCATGTAATAGGGATTCGTTCTTCTTATACATATCCACTAGTGATCATGCCATGGGTGCTATGCTTTCTCATTGAGATAAACATGGTAGAGGACTTATTGTCTACTACATAAGCCACACACTTGATGACTATGAAAACCATTACACTGAATAAGAAAATGTGTGTTGTGTCTTATACTTCCCAACTTTCAAACTTCATCACTACCTCCTTAATCATAAAAAATTTATGTTGTCACCAGTTTCAATCCTCATAAATCTATACATTCTAAACCATATCACAGTGAACACATCACTTGATGGCTCATGCTCATGACTTACTTTTATCTATAATTTGTATCACATAAATATATCGAGGTGAAAACCATCACTAAACAACTTGTAGAAGCTCCCCTCCCTAATAATCAGCTACTTCACCAACAATTTCCTGATGAATCCATCAACACCATCAATCAATAACATACTCCTATCAGAATGAAAATTTGTTTTATGTATCTAAGTTTCAGTAGGGAGAGGGTGTTAGTATCATCATCATACCTCCTTGGGGACTCTTATCCCTCTATCATTTAAACTCAACTTTGAATGCACTAATAACATGGATGAATATGAATCTCTCATCATGGGTCTCCAAATAACGTCATACTTGGTGTTCAAATTTTGGACATCTACAAAGAATCTCAACTCGTCATCAACCAAATCAAAGGAATTTATCAATGCAAGAATGAAACTTTACAAAAATATAAGAACATTGTTGAATTCCTCTTAAAATCCTTTGATCAATACACTATCCAAATAGTTCCACAATTTTCCAATAATTTCTGACACCATGACCTCTTTAACGTCAATCATTCCACTATAAATTAATGATTCTAAATTATTCATTTTTTGCATAGACTTGATCAACCATATCACAACAATGAACTCACCTTTATCAACCTCATTGAATACAATCAAACAAACCTCTAGACCACTCAAATATATGACTATCTTTCTCAATCCAAAATACCATCTAACTTATCTAAAAATGCTAAAAGATATTTTCTTCAATGCATTACCAAATACATCATTGTAGGTGGTGTTCTCTACAAATACAATTTTGATGGTCTCTTACTACGATATCTCATATATCATGATTCTACTAAAACTATCCATGAACTCCATTAATATATATGTGGTGGACACTTCAATGGTATGGTTTTCGCTAAACATGTCCTACGGATGGGCTATTATTGGCCCACCCTTAATCAATATTGATGTGCATATGTAGAAAAATGTATTAAATGCCGAAAAATTCCAATCTCACTCACATCCCCAGATCGGAATTACAACTCACTCAAGATCTATGGCCCTTCTCATAATGTAGAACTTGACCTCATTGGACTTATCAACCCTCATTTGTCACAATGAAATCTCTCTATCATAACTTCTACTCAATATTTCACTAAATCAGTGGATTTTATTCCTATGGCCTCTACTAAAGTAAATAAATTTGTTGATTTAATCTACCAACATATCATTTTTCACTCTGGCATTCCTCATAAGCTTATCACTGAAAACATTAAATCTTTCAAAAATAAAGAAATGAAGAAATTGTGTAACACTTTCAACATCAATCTAAGATATTCATAACCTTACTATCTATAAGAAAATTGATAAGAAAAAGATTCTAACAAAACACTCAAAGCAAAATCATCATGAAAATTGTCTACTAAGGAGACAGGGATTGACATCTCCAACTCCTTTTCCCTCTATGAGCTTACTAAACTAGCATCCATAATCCTACATGTGTTATTCCATTTTCTTTAGTCTATGGATTCAAGGCAGTCTTACCCTATGAAGTTAAAATCCCATCTCTCCACATGTCCCTTAGATATTTTATCTATGATGATGATTATCATTAAGAGCATTTAGTGTAACTTTAATTGTTAGAAAAATCTTGATTGAAATCCCTCAAACATCACCACGTATATCAAGAAAGCATCAAACATGATTATAAAAAACATATCAAAGAGCGTGACTTCAACATTGGTGATCTTGTTCTCAAAGAGAATAAAAATTTCACTGCTCTAGAAAGGAGTAACCGTGGAAATTTTTATCCTAACTAGATTATTCCATATGTCATCACTCACAAGTATGGGTTGGGAGCCTATCGTTTAGCTTCCCTAGATGGTAAACTTCAAAAGGAACCTTTAAATGCCTTGCACTGGAAGCCTTTCTAAATTTAACATGTCTACCATTCTGACATTAATCACATAAAATATATTACTTCACCACTATCTTATCATTCACTATAGTAATGATTTGGAAGCATGTGGTCCACCATCAGTATTCTATAAATCATGAACTTAAAGATGAACACGATGGCTCTGTTCATCACATCCTTCACATGGAAAATTTCCTCCTTAGTAGGAACCCCGTAATCATTACTCTCATCTACCCTTTATCTACCAACTGAAAAAATGTTAAAGGATCACGTACATAGCTTGTACACTCATCTTTTACCCTCATAAAAATGGTCTACTAGGCCTACCCCTAGAAAAAAATAAAAATTCAAAGATATTTATGGATGCATAATATCAAAAACACAGATCGATCCCTCAAAGGAAAGTTATTAATCATAAAAACATATTGATCCCTCGAAGGATAATCTGTCAATCACAATATAGGTGATCTTATGAAGGATGTTTATCTCTAAAAAATTAAAAATTGTAGACCACTCCTTGAAGGATGGCTACCCATATCATTACAAGAAGGACTCCCACATTTATCAACCTTCATATCAAATTCAACTATCAAAAGCATCCCAAGAAAGCTTCCCACATCGAGAAGCTTTCCCATCATATAAAAAATTCATGCATCAATCAATTTATGTAATAAGAATCTAGCTGGAGAATAAGCTTACAAGCCGTCAAAATGAGAACCTAATCTCTCTACAAGCTAAATATCAACCCTTCTCATGTTATAAGAATGCATTTAAACTCATTTCTAGTTATATCCAAGATCCCACATGTGACTAATTATTATTATTTATATGTTAACATTTTCTACAAGGCCTCACGTGTATTTTCATTTTTACCATCACATTACATATGTATCAAATCAATTCTAAAATAAAATCAATTCACATTTTATTCTTAACCATGATGGAAGTAAATTTTGAAATATATATCAAAATCACTATATTTGGAGTCACATCATATCAACATAAAAATCAACATATCAAATCAAATTTACACATCTACACATATAACATCATAACCTAAAAAATCTCATCAACACAACTCATATACAACAATAACATAAAAATTAATCAATAACACATGAGCCAAAATAATAATCATATATATTTAATACATGAGGTTTTGAGACCCATGATGGTGTATATATAATTTATATATCCATATATATATATATATATATATATATATATATATATATATATATATATATATATATATATATATATATATATGGATATATAAATTATATATACACCATCATGGGTCTCAAAACCTCGTGTATTAAAAATATACACCAACATAAGCTTAAAGAGAGACTCATACATAAAAAAAAATTATTATATTCATATCTAAGTGAACTATATGTTTTTCAACCAGATACTCCCTCAAGCACTTATCCACTCATCACAATCAAGACCTTTATCTGGTTCTCTATCTGGACCTCTTGGCATCTAAGAAACACTCACAACACTACCTTATGGTGTCTCCTACCTCCACGCTAGAAACACAATGTAGTACATCTCATTAGGTAACCTATTTCATACTATGTCCTCATAATATTTGAGCTCCTCACATAATGACTAGTGGTTGGAAAAACCCACACTGCTAGGTAGTACCATCTAACCACTAGCTTGAGCTCTCACCACCTATAGCTCAAGGCTTGAACTATAAGTGCTTGTCATTCCATAGGAATTTTATAAGGTCTCTCTCAATTTTGGATATCAATCATGGTAAGTTATAGCCTGAGTAAGATTCATTTATACAGTGGCGAGCTGCTGACACAACTCATATATCTCAACTATAAATCTGGCCTTCTCAACCTCTAAATGAGCTAAATGGTAGCCTCTAAGTTACTACCCTATCCTCTCCATCTCCTCCGTTAGCACCACCACCACCCTCCTGAGGTACCTCCTCAAAAGAAGCTCTCACCCATCTATCAAAACCACCTAGCTACCCTTGCAACTACGTAGTATAGGCCACTATCACCCCTACATCATCACTCCCTGTCACCACTCCCCGGGTATCCATCACTACAACTCCCTCCTCATATGCTATGTCCACTACCTCAATACCATATGGAAGTGCTACATCTATCTTGACATCATCTCTTTAGTAGGATATTATTTCCTCCAGTGCATCCCGCACTAGACCAAATTATCATCGACATGACTAAATCAAATCAACTCCCACTCACCATCCCTCCACCCCCTCAACCACATATCATAATACATAGCCACCAGTTCCTCATTATATATAATTATCTTTGGGAAACTTGTATATGGCCTCCAAATCACATCACCTTATTATAGACCATCTAGGATCTTCCTATAATGATCCTCAACCATAACTAGCCTTGTTGCCACATGCTCGATCTCTATCTTATAAAACCATCTGGATAATCCAAATCAACCCATCTCATCCATGGAAATCCTCTTTTTTGAGCCACTGTAATATGCTCGTAATCCCGAAACTCTAAAAAATTATACACCAACACCTTAACTAATTATCATTTTTTCAAGAACTTATCTATCAATTCAAACCATTCCATTATCAAAATCCACCTTAGGTCTCATAGTATTATCTTTGGAAATTCATATGTCTATAGGACACAAAACCATTGGTTCCCCTATCACTTGACTTCCTAGATTTAGAAGCCCACCTTTATAGCAATGACATTTATTAGACCTATGTGGATAGCATACCCTATCAAGATTATTTCTTGTGGACATTTCCCCCGAGTCATACATCTATAGGTTGTGAACCGCTTTGTTCCCCTACCATTTTACTCCATGGTACCATAAGTCCACATTTTTGGAAATCTTTTTTTTATTCCTAGTATTGGGTAGCTTAAATCAAAACACAAACATCATATATATCTATCTCATTAAATAAATATTTCAAACTATTAATTATTGCACTTCATCACAATCATCCCGGTTTGAGGGGGCACAATAAAAGCACAAATCAAACCATCATACTTTTTTCCAGTAGTTTTTCCATCATTAACAACTTGAAAAAAGGGGGTAAATGTAGATACCTGTGTTTTTCATTACCTTGCGTGACCCGCCTACACCATACACACAAATTAAACATTAATCCTATCATTATAATCATAACCTAATTAACTACCCTCACCCCTGTAAAATCACATTTTTGACCAATCGTAAATCTTACATTAACCTCCCTAAAACATCCTTAACCACCCCTAACACATGTAAACCCATTTTAACCCCCATTACCCAACCTCTTAACATCCTAACCAAATTAGCTCATGCCAACACCCATGAAATCCTAACTTAGAGGTGGTTAAAACAACTTCATAATAGATCACCAGTGATTATAAATAGGACTTCAAAATATTGTTTCATGGATCCATAACAGTTTTAGAGAAGCTCTGTTTTGTTAGAGAACAAGAAAAAATTATCACCTTCCACTAGACATCCTCACACTCCGAAAATCCATCAAATATCTTACAAATATCATATTATCACTTGCAGGTATTTCCCCTTCATTCTTGCATCTAAGGTAAACAAGTCATCATTTAAATATGTTTTCTTTTTATTTATACATCAAATAGGAGCCCTAACAATCATTCTAAGTTTTTTTGTCAAAATATCTCCTTTATCAAAGTATCAATTTTTCATAAAGATCACTAATGATTTTTCTAATCATTAATGATGTGTCCGATCACCCCGATTTGTTATATCGTCAATGATCTTTATCAAATTTAAACATTATACAAATTCTTTTCGTAATCATCATTTCCATCCAAATTTATTTTGGTCTACAAATTTATCTCGCAAGATGTACGTTCTATAGATGACTATGTCAGTCTCTCTCATCCAATTACCATCATATACCATCTTGAGATCATCCAAAAACCATTCATGTAGGAACAATTTGACATCCTCTAAGAACTCAGTTTGTGTACCATTACATTCACACCAAACATCAATGATATCGAAGATCAAATCGAAATAATCCAAGAAGAATGAGAATATATTAAAGAGTTCTGGTATGAATAATTTGAGGAATTCAAGCTTATCACTTCCCTAGCCTTGGCCACTTACAAAGGTGAACAGGGTCTCACTATCCCTCTCAAATTTTAAATCATGTATTGTCTTCATTTAACTTATCATTATCAAAATAAATTAATCATATCAAATGATTTAACACCCTTAAAGGAAGTCCCTTTGGATTCCTAGGATTATAACTTTCCAAGAAATGTGTTATCACATGTATGTAGTATTGTTTTGTTTATTTTTCTTTGCATAAATATTTTCTCAGTCGGCAAAAGGAGGAGCCTTTTCTATTTTCTACATTCCATCATCCTGCCATTTTGATTGTAAATATACACATTGGTAAAACCTACTTATTTGATTTTTGGTATTTTCTACATTAATAGCACCTAACCAAAAAACACCTTCAACAAATACATTGCATCAAATGAACACCAAGTGCACAAACACAGATTTGAAAATTGTCAAAAATTGTTTGCAAAAGGTTCCTCCTCTTACAATTTTGATCTCATTCCACTTCCTTTCATTCAAATGATGTATGAAATATTAATTAAAATATCCTTTTACCTTGAATTCTTCCCATAACTAACTGTTATGGTTATAGGAAAAGGTCACATCTTGTAAAAAAAGAGCTAAAAACAAACTTCAAGAACTACATGACCCACTATACACTATGAAGAGTCTCCTAAAGACACCACCATAATTTTAAAAACCCTAACATGTTTAATACTACCTCCTAAACCCCTACATACCATGTTAATAATCCAAAATTTCTCAAACCAATTCAAAACTTCAAATTTAACAAAAAGGAGGGAATAGAAAAATGTGAATTTTTGACCACTTGGGCTCACTAAATAATATTAAATTAATTCTAAGGACTCCTAAACCACCTAACAATCCAAATTTTTCATGACAATTCAAAATTTTAGACTCGGGAGAGATGCTTTTTCATCAGTATTTCTCTTGTTTACATAACCTTGGAATGATCTGGATGACCTGCAACAAAGTAGAAACCCTATTAACCTACAAAACCCTTCATTAGAGCATTATCTAATGAAATGAGAAAATCATTTGTGTGTGTTTAAGGGTAGACCACCCTTTGTGGTCAAAATCCCATCTACTAAGCCAATCTAATTGTTATGATACATATCCTAATTGTGAAAATCAAACCTCATATAGTTCTCTTAAGTTTTTGTGTAAGTGTGTATAGCTAGCCAACCCCTTAAGGATTCCATTATGTCTCTTGAAACCAAAATATGTAGTATAGAAACATACGCAATGTGCTATTAGTGAGATATGGTGTACCTCAACTATGTGACCTAACCGTTATGTTCATTTAAACACTTGTGTAATATTTGGAATGACTTTTCCATTATTAAGATATGGATCTCTGATCTTTTCATACTTGTAGATGGATTAAACTATACTCTTTTACCGATTAAAGTGCTTTAGAATTGTAGTAGGGACTATCCTAGATGGTCGCACATTGTTTTAGTAAATTTAGGAACCCTTTAAGTGATTTTGGATTTATGTTTGTAATAGGAGCTTGTAAGAATGTAAAGTGACTTATAAGGTGATAATGACTTACTTATATAGCATTCCATAGGAGATATATTCTAATAAGGAGGACCCTATCAAGATGAAATGAGCAAATGATTTATTTATAATTGAAAGAAAAGTTGATAATTATGATTTGGTGGGATCGTATAGTTTAACCATGACTAGACCCTACATCCCAACCCTTATGTACGGTCTTAGATAGGAGAGAGATACATTTAAAATAAATGTTATCTCATGAATATCATATTTTTTATGTTGATTTGATTAAATAATATATCCATATTTGATGACATAACATAGTGTAGATATAATCAAATTATGGAAAGGCTAGAGAGATGAGAATATTGTATTCTCGAATGTGAGTATTTGTATTAGTAAGTATGACATATCAAACTTTGAATTACATAAGAGTAATTTAGCATATTTTAGTGTCTACATTTTCCCCTAAAGGAAAAATATACCTGAATATGCACACACATTTTTCCTTTTCTTGAAGTGACTTCATTATGTATTATTTTTGGCATGTTCCATGATGAAACCTATAACATAGAGTGTAAATAGTTCAACATTTGTTAAAAAACTTAAATGTAACTCAAAAATATAGATAATGGCATTATGACTTAGACCATTACAAAAATCACACAAAGAAGATACAAAATATGGAAGGGATATATACATGTTAATTTTGTGAAGGGAGGATCTCTCATTATTTTCATTCCTTGGAGATTTTTAATTTAATTTGGATATGTAGAGGATTAGGGGTGATCGATCCCTAATGTTGTGACATAGGAAATAGTAGATAGGATGAAGGATTAGACAATAAAGAACCCATATGCTTTGATGCCTTCCCCATTTTAAAATGTGAATAATGAGGATGAAATATCAGTCTATGAATATTGTATTTTTGCTTTAAAAATTACCTTACTTGATAATTTGGTAAGAGAAAGGGAAAGATAAATTTATGAAGCTCGTAGTATTTCTTTGATGTTTTCCACTAACCTAGGGACCAAACTATTATAAATATATCTAGTCCCAACTTGCTCTAACTTTTAAAAAATAATACTTCAAAGGAGTAGACATTTTCATGACCCCATAAGGTTTTAATGCATTTGAATTGATTATATAGAGTTTTGAAAAATTGAAAGGGAGGAGACCCATTCCCTAAACCCATTTTTTAACTGCATTTGAAATAGTGCTTTTAAGAAGGAATGAAGTACACATAATGCACATAACTTACTCTGGGTTGTGACCTTTGTACATGTAACTGTGTGAAATTCCTAAAAACCTCTTATAGAATTTGTAGAAACTATAAATTTGAGTGAAATTTCCCTCTATCTAGGAACCTTTTGAAAGGTCAAGACCGTACCATGGTTTTGACTATATTGTAAGGTTTTTTTTTTTTTTTTTTCACATTTTAGTATGTATGACCGTTTTTGAGGATTTGAGCCCTATGAAAATTTATTCATGTATTTTTAATCCATCTATAGTTATAAAAATACCCAATTGAATTCCCCTTATTTTGAGGTGCATGTGATAGAGAATTTGAATGTGTGGCTCAAAATAATATATGTATACACATGTACTATATATCTAATAATCTGCATAAAATCACATTTAAGGCTAAAGAGGTGACTACCTATAATAATTGTACTTGTAAAGGGGTTTTAGTGAAAATGAACATTTAAAAAGTAACAAACAAGCATACATGTGTAAAATAATTTGTAACAATAGAGAATAGTAGTTATCATATCCCATGTCTTCGTGAAATAAGTATAGAATTAGCATAGTAATTATGTCAAAATACATAGCCAAAATAGTCATGTAAACATCACTATGAGCTATAAACAAAGTAGTAGAAATAACAATATACAATCAAGTGAATAGTAACATGTAGAATCATAGTCATATGTAAGCATGAAGCTACAAAAAGGGACACCAATAATGTTACAAGATAATTCAATTATAAGGCACAATGTGCCAAAAATAGATAAACAAGTACAAACACACAAAATAGGCATGAAGCCACAAGCATGAGACACCCACGTTATCACAAGACAAGCAAATCCCTTAGGCCATATAAGTAAAAATCATAACATCGCAATTAAATAATATAATCAAGTGAATCAGTATAGTAATTAATCAATGAATG
Source organism: Taxus wallichiana var. yunnanensis (assembly GCA_018340775.1). NCBI lineage: Eukaryota > Viridiplantae > Streptophyta > Pinopsida > Cupressales > Taxaceae > Taxus > Taxus wallichiana. The sequence goes on from CM031234.1 coordinate 1,016,582,041, forward strand.
AATCCACATAAGTAAGTAGTGATAACAACATAGAAATCAAGTGTATCAAACAATAATAGTGACAACATAGATGGTAAGATAAGGTAATACTAACAAAGCATGTATTAGTCCCATTGATCAAATAGATAGAAATAAACACTATGTATGTAAGAAAACATGATGAGGAAGGTATACATTAGTATATAATTAAAAAAACACCTATATAGTGTATATAGATCCCCTAATAGAGTATTGTAAGGAACCAAACCGAGTCCCATCATTTTGTATCAATTTATGAGTATCTTGCATCAAGCTCAAGACACTTCGTGAATGCATATGTATAAATAATATATATGTTATGTATCAATTCAATGAGACAAACATCATGTATAAAGTAACACAATAGCCAAGAAAATTAGAACAAGTCCTAATTTTATATTTTTTCTCATACTTAAATGTTTTTGTATTGTGTGATTATTTGATTTTTTAGGATGTTTTGAAAATAACTAAGCATAGGAAAGGGGATAGTACAAGAAATATATGATAAGGGACTCATGAAGAGGTGTGTGTTATTTTCAATAGGTATAGGGGATGTAAGGCCCTAAATTAGAATAAGATGCACAGTATTATCATGCATGATTTATATAGAAGTAGTAAGATGTCTTGAAGGGAAGTGAGGGTAAGAATAATCCTGAGAAGTAATAGATGTAGAATATGTTTTAAGATGAGTAGTGTGTTCTAGTTGACCAACGGGGAGACCTATGTATGGGTATGTGATAGGATATGTCATAAGACATAGTAAAAAAGAAGTTGTATAAAACACCAAAGATAACATACGAATTTTTCAGTGCCAACTTGAGATGATGAAGGAGGTTCGAATGGGATTCCCCTAATTGTGACCACTTCATTATTGTAAGTGAACTTGACACATTAGTGTAACATGCAAATTAAATACACAAATATGTAAATTATAGAACAACCTAGACTCATATTATATGATGCAAGAGAAAATTCCACTAAGAATGTGAGAGAAAAGGTTGTATAGCTAAGCGTAAGGGGTAATACAACATGCATGATGCATTTTTAAGATCAATGATTTCATCCTTATTATTATAGCCTAGAGACCGTAGTAATTGAAAAGTTTAAATATTATAGGGAGAAGGGTTATTAACCAAAACATTACATATGTGGTGTTCGTCAACTAAAGTAGGGATGTATAGTCTATCAAATACAAACTCATGTGTTATATCAGTATTATTAAAGATAATAATTAGTGAGGAGGCCATGGTGAAAATAGTTTGATCATGGCATCGAGCATGTTATCATAAGATGGTGAGGGTGGGAGTGCATGAAAAACATCGTATAATTATGGGGTAGATTTACCAACATCATGTTCTAGGAGTAGATCATTAAATATTTTTGAATTTATATTTTCAATAGGTTTGGGTTGAGGTGTAGTCTCGTATTTAATAGTACCAACATACAATAATTCTGGGATGATGTGAGAAATCTTAAAACAATTATTAGTGGAGTGACCAATACATATGTGGTAGTCACAGTGAGTAGTGACATCAAATTTCTTAACATGAGGCACACTTGGATCAAACTAAAGTGCTAAAGGAAGAGATACAATGTTACACTAAAGTAATTTTGAAGCAATTTTTTATGTGAGCAAGGTAGACAAGTGAATTGTTATTAAGAGGATAACAATTGTAGTTTCATATGTCACGACATAACATGGTTGGGGTTTAGCATCATTTTTATCATCATTATCTTTCTTCTTAAAGGTATTGTTGGATTAAAGTTCATGAGTGGAGGTGTTAGGATGATGAGAACCATATTTGAGCTTGTTCATGTTGAGGATCTTAGCTTTGTGCTCTTTTAGAGTATTGAAAAGATAGTCGAATGAAAATTATCAAACATAATTAATTCTTACAAAGGAACAAGGAGGTTTTGAGTAAACAAATCTTATAAATTAGTATCAACTAATAAATTATTCATCTTGGAAAGTGTAATATTATATAGAAATACATAATCATTGAAAATCTCATTGTAACCTTATCATATTTCATCCATTTGAGCATAGGATATTTTTTCACAAATATTGATAGAAAATTATGCAAGGAAATAATTATCCGAATGATTGAATGTTCTGATTGAATGCATGGGTAGGTCATAAAATCATTATAATCTGAAGTCTTTAAGACTATAAGGAAAAATATTGATAATCAATGTATTATTAGAAGAATATTCTAGCCAAGTCAAATGAAACATACAAAGGTGCTCTTCACATTCACCTTTACCATCATAGATAAGAAGTTTAGGAGTAAAAGAATTAATAGGTAAAGGGTATGAAACATGTTTGGGTATAAGTGGGTTATGAACTAGTTGATTAAAATCCATAGTATGAGAAGAAGTGGATGCACCTTGTTGCAGTTGTAAAATTTTAGCTTGTACGGTATGAACAAGGAATTTGAGAGAATGTGTATAAGAAGAAGAAGAATGTGAAGCACTATGAGTGTATATAGGTTATTTGGGGATAGTAGTGGTCATATATATAGTTTTGGAAATACTACAAAGTGAAGGATCAAATTCCCTAATTAAATAGACATTTTCGATGTAGGGATATGAGATGTATGAATAGTAGATAAAAAAGAGGGATTAGAAGGTACAAATAGGGAATTCTAATTAGAGTCTTGATCATAAATAAGTTTAGTAACAAGAATAATGTGAATAAGAGGATCAATGTGATAATGGTTTTCATAGAGATACAAATAGAAACTGTAGATCTTTAAAATTTGTGTTTGTCTACATCGTCACCTTCATTATGATCATCAATAAAATATTATTTTATATTGATTTATTTTCCCTTAAGATGACCATTAGTTACTGTGCAATGCATATTATAATGTGTCCAATTTTTATCATAAGAGTGAGAGGCTTGAGTACCCATATGCAATGGTTCAGTAAGTGGATCTTGTTTAGCATAATGAGGTAATGTATGCTCCTAATTAGCATGGGTGGAATAATGGTAGGGATATTTGGAAAATCCAAAGAGTTTTTGATAATTATCTGTGAGAGTCAACATCATGATGTACAACAACCAATTAGGAGAAATCAAAATAAGAACACTAGGTCCATTAGGGATTGGGAAATTAATTTGATTTAAGAGTTGTGTTCTCCAAATGTTTACACCCTTTAGTTAGATTGTTATAATTTTATTGTATAGAAAATAATAAGGATGTAAGGGTTATAAACAAGTAGACTAGTATGATCTAATAACTTCCAACGTCAATTATACAAGACCATAGTAATCCATTCAAACATGAAACGATCTAAATGATCAATAAACAATAAATAACTAGTTCAAAACATAATAGGAGAGATAGAATTAGATTTTTAGGATGATTTTGGAGTGATTTAATTGTGAAAGGTAGTGGAAAAAGAAGATTTAGAGCTATAGATTCGCCACAAAAGATTCTAAAAATAGAGAATGAGTAGGTGTAGGATGTATATATTTTTATATCCTAAACAGGAGTTGTGTAGTCTAGGAAATGGATCATAAGGTATTAAAATATGAGATTATTTGGGTTTACATCTTCTTGTGTGCTTCCATTTATTTGAAATGGTGCCCACAATGTGTCACTCTTGTTTACATAACCTCGGTATGAATTTTTATGATCTGTAATAAAGTAGAAACCCTAGCAACCTAGATAACCCCTCATCATAGCATTAACAAACCAAATGAAAAAAACATGTGTGTGTTTGAGGTTAGGTCACCCTTGTAGATAAAAGTCCCAGATACTAAACCAATCCAAGTGTTGCACTATATATCCTTGTTGCAGGGTAAATTTTATTATTGATTCTTCACTAATTCACAAATATTTACATTTTTGAAATTCACATTTGGTAATTTTAAGGAATCATACGATGCACCATTTCACCTAAAACTTTGGGATATAATTTATTTTTAAGGGTCAGCTTGCCTAGTGTTTAAAATAAATTTCATACTTATACATGTATATCACCACTACCTCAAAACACAAATCATGTATATTAACCAATTATAATGTTCATTATAGTCTGAAATTAATATAAAATCGGTGCAGTTTGTATCGGTGTAGTATGAAATTAATGATAATTTTCAATATTCCAATTTAATCCCTAATAAACTATGCATCCATCAGGCATCTGTGCATGCAACCTCCCAATTATATATGCAAATGGGAATATTCATGGTTAGACACATGTATACACATATATCCATGGGGCTACATGCAAAAACACTTGACTATTGGGCGTTTGTACATGTAACCACCCGAATGCATGTGTAGATAGATGTATGACCATGAAGACACTCGTCTACATATGTAATTGGGTAATTACATGCACAAATTCCTATTGCATGCATGGTGTATTAGGGATGGAATTGGAAAATTAAAAATTCTCAATAATTTTTTAAGTAGGAAGTTTCTCTATTACAACGTAGCGCATTCAACTGAATAAGTACAATGTTTGAAGAAAAATGGTTAGAATTTTTTCTCTATCTATGAAAAAAAAATTGTTGTGTTGTCTTCATTATAGTATGAAATTAATGTAATGTCAGATCTATCATGCATAGTTTAGATTCATGTTTATTTGCTCTGTGAAGTCTTATATCATTTGATATGGTGACTGGATGTTACCCCCATTCATATTTGGGAAGTTTCAATTGTAGATTTATTTATGTTCACATTCACCCAATACTATATTCATGCAGTCACCCGGTAGTATACGTATGCATTTTTCGGTAGTGATTTTGTATAGACAACATCTCGTGCTTATAGATGCATGATTACTAAGATTTCATGTAGTTGACGCATTTGTTCCTTTTTGGAGGTCTTCCCGACATACATTTTCTACGATAAATTATTTTCCTACATGAAAAAATACATTTTTCTCATATTCTTCATCAAAACAAAATCCATTTTTCTAAATTCGCTAAAAAAATCCAAGTTGGGTTTGAGTAGGGGGTCTTAAAATTTACCCTTCCTTGTTGCATAAATCATTTCTCATGTAGTTATCCTAAGTTCTTGTGCAAGTTTGTATAGATAAATAACCACCAATGAGTGCTCTCATGTCTCTTAACACAAAGATAAAAACATAACTACATATTATAAAATATACCCAATGTGGTAGTTGTGAGATATGGTATGCCTTAGCAATGTGACGTAATCCTTATATTGAATAAAACCATTGTGTAATGTTTGGAATGACTTTGATATTTTTAATATGTGTCTCTATGGTATTTTAATACTTATATATGAATGAATCTAGACTCTTCAACCTTGTTGATTGCTTCAAAATTGTAGTAGGAACTACCCTAGATGATGTGTGTGTGATTTGAGTAGATTTAGGAACCCTTTGAGTTATTTTGGAATGTTATTTTCAATAGGATCTTGTAATAATGAAATGTGAGTCATAAGGTGATAATGACTTACTTACATAGTCTTATACATGCGATATATTCTAATAAGGTTGAACTTATGAAGATGAAATGACTCAAATAATGATTTAAAATTGAAAGTAGAGTCAGTGATTTTGAAGGGGTGGGATTATATAGGTCAGAAAAAAATAGACCCCACATGCCAACCCTTTTGTATGGTCTTGGAAAGAAGAGAAAAATATATATAATGAAAGTTGTGTCTTAAATATCAGATGTCTTATGATTCTTTGATTGAAAATTATTTCTAGATTTTATGAAACAACAATGTATAGATAAGAAAGCTATGGAATGGCTATAGAGATGAGGAGAATGGATTTTGAA